>CAJQZJ010031511.1:5298833-5340866 GCA_907164525.1 Lophiomys imhausi
GGATGGGGGGGTTGAGGGGGAGGAGAGTGGAAGGGTGGGACTGGAGGTGGGAGTAGGGAGGGGATTGTGATTGATATGTAACTTGAAGAAATAAAAAATAAATTATTAAAAAAATAAATGGATTAAAATTCCTTTAAAAAAAAGTAGTTCTACTTTTTGGTGACATAAAATTCTTAACTTGATTTGAGTGCAAATGGATAAATGGGAACGAAGAGACTAAGAACCAAATTCTTTGCCATTTTCCACCCAATCAAAAAGATCTCTATGCCCCATTAATGTACTGGCAGAATTTTCTAGATGCCCAGGTCATTAAATCAAGTTTACAGATACTCCAGTTTGATCTCAGCAAGTAACTTATTAGTTATCCATGGATCAAAATCAAATAAAACACGAAACCAAGGAATGGAAACTAAAACAGCGGAAGCACTGGCACTCTGCTGCCCATCAAAATTCACCTGTGTTCAATCAAGCAGAAACTGTAGTGAGTGTTCCCATCTCTGCTACCAGTTACCTGTGTCTGAGAGGTAAATCCAGCAGGCATCTAACCACCCCAGTAGAACACATACCCAACTGCAAAAAGATAGGACATTTTTAAAGATATGAAATGTGTTCTCTTACAGTTGGAAAGTGATTGTATGTCAGAATTTTATTTATTAATGAGGAAATTAGCAATCTGTTAATTGAGATAGGCTCTGAAAATTTATTGAAAAAATTTCTGAGTGAGGAATGTAGACATATCCTCATATGTTCTACGGAGTTACCAACCTAACACCCACATTCTATGATACAAGAGACTCAGAAGGCAGCCACAATGTGTGAGAGAGAAAGAGTGGGGGAGGAAGGAAAAAGGGAGAGAGCTGAGGGAGGTGTCAGTAGAGGATGGATATGTGACACCTCTCCCAAAACACCAGAGATGGCTCCTCATAATCTTATTACTCTTAGTAGTTTCACATGACCAGTCCATGTTAACCAATCACATGAGAGATCAACACTGAAGTGTTAAATTCCTTGAGGTCAAGTGAAATACCAGAACCCACAATATAACCCATTTCTAAGGTACAACACTTATTCTTGGACATACCCTTTAAAAAATTGCTTGTTATTTTTCCTCCTTTAAAACAAACAAGAAAGGATTTTAAATCCCAAGAAGCAAATCCCTACTAAATTTGGGATAATTATATAATATGTATAATATATATGTATATATATATATATATATATATATATATAAATAATTATATCCAAAATTGATTCAAAGCATTTTTATAAAATATGAATATTCACAATTAAATTTGAAGTTGTTTAAGAATGAAAAGGATGTTCTAGGTCTAAGAAGATGTTTTTAAGTTGGTAATGCAAGTTAGAATGGAAACTGAGTTAGGTATAGAACTTTAAACTCATGGAGATAGATAATAGAATATTAATATCAGTTGCCAAACATGTATGGACTGGACATTGGGAATGTATGTTATACTTTATAATTTTCATAATTGTGGCCTAATTATTCAAATAAAAAGAATTATGGGAGACCTGTAGGCAAATCTGTTTAATTATCCAATATATACATTCTGCTTTATATTACTGTACTTAATGTATTGTGCTTAATATCTCTACCTCCCTTCCACTCCTTGTTCCCTTCAATCCTCCAACACTAGGTGGGAGAGAAAGAACGTTTGAGGGAGAAGGACATATGTCTCTTTGAGATATTTCCTGCTGATTAGGTTTGTTGTATTATGAAGCTCTTGAAGAATTATGAGTTCTGGGAGAAAGAGGAGAGAGTAGGAGGGTGGGTCTGGGATGGGTGGAGGGAGGGGACTGTGATGGAGATGTAAATTGAAGTAATAAATAAACATTTAAAAATATATTAATATATACATATAGACACATACATACATATGCATTTATGTGTACATTGGCCTCTAAAATACCATGATACATCATGCCAACATACTGGACAGCCTACTGGACAGCATTAGTTGAGAACATTCAGTGAGCCACCTCTTCAGTGCCATTGTTGCAAAGATGTGAAAAGCACTGTGCCATTATCAGGAGCTTCACTCAGATACACTTGGGTTTAATATGCACATTCTGCGTTGTAACCACTGTGGTTTGAAACAAGGTTCCTTACTTCTCTGCCTTTGTTCTTTCATGGTAAGTTGGGTATGATCCCTTAAGCTTTTGCCTTGACTTATTTTCTAATGAGCCCTGAAGACGGGGATAAATTGTAAAAAGGGAAAAAGGGGTTGTATTGATTGAATGAGAAATATCCCACAGGCTCATGTATTGGTAGTGCTGTTTGGTAATGTGGTGGAACTTTCAGGAGGTAGAAGCTTGCCAGAGGACAGGCTCTCCCTACTTCCCATTTCCTCTCTCTGCTTCTTTTCTATGGTTGATATGTGATTTTCTCAGCTTCCTGCTCCAGCTGCCGTGCTTCTCTGCAATTATTGGCTTTCTCTTTGGAACCATAACCCCAAATGACCCTGTCTTTCTTAAGTTATCTTTGGCCATGGTGGGTATTTTTCTCAATCAAAGCAGTAAAATATAACTAATACAGGGAGGGATGTCTAAGAAAACTGAGCACTGCAAATATAGAAGGAAGGAAAAATTTGCCTAATGGCTGTCACATGTCTGGAAATTAATCCATACTCTCTAAAGACAGTCACCCCTGGAATTAGGACTTTTTTTTAGAATAAAAAAATATCTTTATTTTTCTGGCAGGTGCACACATACGTAACATGATCCCTAGCCCCCGAGAGAATTAGGACTTTTTAGTGGACCCACATATAGATACCTGCATACGGAGCATAGGTAAGCATTGAAGAGGCTTGCAAAGTTCACCTCTACCATCTCGCAAATGGTTAATGGATATTGTCATAAACAGTGTTGCTAATGGGGAAAATGTTAAGGAATGGATAAACTGTAGTAAACTCACAAATAACAAAACCTAGTAGCTGAAGTTGAGCTGGGCTAGTTGCTACTGATTGGAAAGGAAGACATTGTAAAGGAATAGATACAGTTTCTTGGCACTCATGAAACCTCAGTCTTTTGTTTTTAGTCTCTCTCTCTCTCTCTCTCTCTCTCTCTCTCTCTCTCTCTTTCTCTTGTGTGTGTGTGTGTGTGTGTGTGTGTGTGTGTTTGTATGTGTGTATGAGTTATCCAAATATGCACATGTGAGTGCATGGTCTTCTGGTGGAGGGGGCATTACTTCTTTCTGCAATGAAAACAAAGTCAGCCAATCCTTTCCTGAAACCTTTGGTACACCCTTTCAGTGAGGCGCAAGTCACAGTCCCTGCCAGCACTTACAGGAGCCATCACACAAGGGTTGTGGGAACTTCTACAGTTTGTTCATTACAACTGCTGACTGACAGTCAAGTCCCCATTATAGGCTTGCATTTTCCTGTGTTATCTTGTAAATCCCTTAGATCTGGGGAGAAAGATCACCAACCAAAATCATGAACAAATTAATTAAAGCAAGTTTTTTTTTTTTTAATTCATGTATACAGGCTCAATAAGGCAGGGTTCAAGAGGTCAGTATTAGACATGGGGAAGATAAGGATTTTGACAGTTCAGGAGTAGGGAGTTTCCAAGTGGAAAATTTGGCAGGCAAATAGGTAGGGTTACAGAAGCAGAAAATAAACAAAAAAAGTTGTTTATAACAGTCTCCTGAGACAAAGACGTGGTTGCAAGGTGTTTGTAATAGTATGATTGTAACAGCATGCTCATAACAGCCTTTAAAACAAAAACATATTTACTTGGATCAGGCAGTACAGAACTATTTGTAGCTAAAGGTACAGGTGGGGTATAGCTCAAGTCATAAGAAATAGAGATTTAGTTGTAAACAGGAATAGACCTAGTTAGTTTTTACTATAAGATGGTTTTCAAGCCTACGATGGAGGCAGGCTGGTTTACCAATCTGACTTCTGTATTTTAAACCTCTTGATACACTTTAACAATACTTTTAATTTATTTCTTGAGTATGTAATATATGGACAGAGTCCATTTTGATCACACCTACTCCAGCTTTCCCCTCTAATTGTCTCTAGAAATCTACAACACATCTCTCTCCTAATTTCCTATCTTCTTGTTTAAATGTTTTGTTTATTTATGTAGTTTTAACCCACCTAGTACAATTAACACTACCCACTACACATGGGTAAATGTCATTCACTGGGACATATTCAATATAGCAGTGGCTACCTCCATAAAACAAAGTGATTTTCACTCCTCCAGCAGTTACTGATTGTCAATAGCTCCTCCAGCTAGGGAAAACAATTTTGACTCTTGTAATGACCTGGCAAATCCCTGGCTTTGTCCACCCACTGCAACTCACCTCTGTCCTCCATGTAGGCCATCTTTTCCCACCCTACAGGGCCAGCCATCCTCCCCCACCTCTGCTGTAGAGATGCCTGGGGCAACTACCTTCCATCAGCACCAGGTCCAAACAAACCCCATTGAGCAGCTGTTCTGTCCTGAGCTCTGAGGTGATGCTTTTCAGTGCCTTTTCCTCTAAATACTTAAACCTGTCACCACTGAGATATTTACAACCTACCTCTCTCAGTGAGAAACGGGAGACACAGATCAATTAGTCCTCCCTCCCATCAGCATATGGACAGGCAATGACAGACTTATTCAAAGCAAAATCCTTCTGTCCTTTGCACTGTACCTGCCATCTTTTTACAGCATGTGGACCTCTGCTCCCAAGGGTTCCAGCTGGTTGAGACGTTGCCTGCAGCCTTCTCCAGGACTACAGTGGTTGTTAATTGCTGACACTGGAAGTCTCATTCTTCTTTCCCCACTGCGTTCCTTTGCTTTGTTTCCTTTTCATTCCACCCAAGATTCTATTTGCAAAATGTCCATATCATAACAGTGTGCGGGACTATATGACACATTTCCAAGTACAGGGAAGCTTCTCTGTTTTCAGTCATTGATCAGATACTTGCACATCCAATAGGAATCTACCACAGCCAGAGTAAAATGCTCCAGCTAGCCATATGCTATTTTAGTGTTGCAAGATCCATGGTTATTTCTCACCATTTTTGGTTACTGGAACAGGATGACTATCATGCAGATCTTCCAGCACCAGTTGAATGTGTGTCACAAAATAGACTTTGTATTAAGTAGGTTTTTTTTCTGTATAATACTAGCCTAAACACAGACCTTCACACCATGATTATGCCTGAGTTAGGAAGTAATAATCAGCTGAATGATTCCCCTGATAGCCTGGGTTTGGTTTCCACATACATCTGTTTGTGTCAGATTCTCTAGAGAAACTCTGAAATAAACCTGGGAATAAGAACCAACTTCAATTACTGGGGTCTAGGGGATAAGAGGGACCAACATAGCATCTGCCCCTCATCTTTCAGCACGTCTTCCTGAGTTTGTTGACTCAGCAGTGGGATTACAAGAGCAACAAATAAAAGCAAGACCTGGAACTGGAGAGGTGGCTCAGTGATTAGGAGTATATGGTACTCTTACAGAGGACCAAGTTTGGTTCCAAGCATCTGCCTCAGGATGCTCATAACCAACTCTAACTCCAACTCCAAGAGAATGGATGTGTCTTCTGGCCTCTGAGGACACTATACTCACCTGTACAAATGCTCATACAGACCAAAATGTATACACATAATTAAAAAAATTTTAAAGCAAGAACCAATATGTAGCTAGTTTGTAGGTTCCACCAAGGTCACAAGTACTGCTATCATTTGGTCAAAACAAGGAACATGACCACGTTCAGAATCCACATTAAAGAACATCATTGGAGAACAGTATCCAAGGAGATAAATGCACAAGCCACCCGCAGTCATCACTTGATGTTGAGGAGCCTTTACCTGAGTATTAGCCTACACCCTTATTCAAATCTCACTTTATTACAAGAGACATACAGCACTTTTCTGTGTTCCCAGTGGGGCTCCTAATTTACTTGGACCAGTCTACAGAAAACCTGATTGCTTCTCCAGTCTTCTCCTGCAACAAAGAACACTTAACTATTTGCATTTATGACTAAAAGAGAGCAGTTGAGTGATTATGTGCAGAACAATGAAGATCTGATTCATGGTTGTTTTTGTTTGTGACTGTTAATGAGAAATAGCTGATGATTCTTCTTTCAAAAGGCCAAGTGACAAAATGGACTGCCAAATCACTATCCACTGTAAAAGTCAGAAGCCATCTCTGTATATGCCCAACTTAAACTAATTAATGCAGTAAACAATGAAAATAATTAGTAATGGTGAAGCCTAGGAAATACTTAATTCTGACATAGTTTCCCTTTAAATTTTTTAAAATACTAATTTATTTGGTATACGTTTGTTAGTCATGGCACACATGCAGAGGTCAGAGAACAACTTTGGGTATTCCCTGTCCTTCCTGTGGACTTCTGGGATGGAACTTGGGTTATCAGGTTATTCAGCAAGCACCCTAACTCCTTCAGCTGTTTCACCAGCCCCTGATTTAGTTTGGTCTGTCCCCATCTGAGCACATTTAACAGAGAATTTTGTGGCTGTTTTTCAATATGCTGAGCATGTGGTCTCTAGGAAGCCCCATCATGTGCAATAAATATTCTGAACTAGCCAACAAAATTGGCTTGTGTTCTATTGCATGATAGACCATGACCTTTGCAGCTATCCTTTTACTGGACAGAAACCATTTAATAGCACTGCCTGAGAAGGTCAACAACAAGGCAGGAAATGTCACATGGAGTGTGATACCTTATGTATCATTTTACAATGAAGCAAATTCTCTTAGATAATTAGGCAAACTTCAGATGCACTGGAAAAGGACACTCTGACATTGTAAGGTTTCCTGTATGCTCTCTACCTGCTTCCCAAGCTTTAGGGAATACTATTCACATCAATTTTAATATTCCAACAAGGAAGTCTAAGCTAAGAGAAAGGTATTGATGGAGAATCACTCATGATGAGATCTGGAATTCATCCACTGGCGAATTCACTCTTAGCAGGCAGCCAGACTGCATAGATGGCTTTCAAGTAACTTATATGTGTTAATTGATTTATCATAAGATCAGTGGGTTGAGGATAAGCAGGCTAATTACTCTTAGCAAGAATGTGTGCTAACTTTAACTTCTTCCAACAAAGGCATTAAATAAGCAAGAGTGATTCTTTACTAGAAAGATCATCACTATAGCTTCATGATATATATATATATATATATATATATATATATATATATATATATATATATATACATATATATTCCTTCCAAGAGAGAAGAAAGTTTGTAGGAGAGGGTAATAGAATAGAATAGAGAGATAATAGAATAATAGATAAGCAAGTAGAACAGAGGTTAATAGGGGGCTAGCAGAAGGAGTGGAAACCACAACATTGACTACAACAGGTTGCCTAAACTTTTACCTTTAAAGTCAACTTCTGCACCATAATGAAATCATTTACATTTTGTGCATTCAGTGTCTAGGAAGGCGTATATGTCCTCAGATTCTGAGTCCCACTCAACAGTGAATCCCAAGACAATGAAAGCATTAGACAATGATGCATTCTGTGTGTGTCCCAGTCAGGATACAGGGAGAGGATACACAGATCTCCTTGGCTTACTTTTAAGTAATATAAAATTGTTTTCTAAGCATTTTCCTGGTGGGATGAGCTTGAAATGACAATTTTATTATGTGAGGGCTGCTTTTGAAATCCATTCACAAGCTTCTAACTGCTAGCACTAGACGTAATTTATTATGCCATTTGTTATCTTAATTTTCTCAAAAGAAAGCACACTTAGAACACACGGTTAAGGAACTCAACTCCCTGTCATTATTTCTAATCAGACTCCTACCTATTACTCCCTCTTTGTCTATTTGCAAAGAATGCTTCTCAATTAAGCTCCTTCACTCTGAGAATGGGAATTGAGGTCTCAGGTTCAGCTTAAATAACACAGTTTACCAGAGGTCCCTCTATTTCTTTAAGTAATGACTGGTCCAATGTCTACTTCATTGTTTGTTGTCCAATTTTCCTTTGAGAAAAAGAGAAAGCCATAACTATGTTTAAACACAATAAGCAAATTGGAAAATTGACATAATTATCTGTGGCTAAAATAAAAACAATAATCAAATGGAATATAATTGATGCTTCTGCAGATACTGTACAAGTGGGACATTATTATCCAGCAAAGCTATCCCTACTTAGACTTGGTTCACAGATTCCCTACATAGAGATTTCATTCTGAGACCACTTTATTGTCTACTTGTTAAGTGGACTCCAGTTAAATCTTGGTCACACTGTCTACCAGCTGCTGCATGACCTTCCTAGGGAGATATAAAGAAACATTATCCACCAAGACTGGAAAGAGATAAGCTGGAGAGAGAATTCCACCCCAGCCCAGCTTTGTGAGATAATGAGTTTATTAGAGTTACTCACAGGAGAATGAGTGACTTTTGGGCAGCTGAATAATGAAAAACAATGCCACCCCAGCAAGGGTGATTAGTCATAGAAGCTGCATCACTGGAGTTCCTTGGCCAAGTTATAGGAAGCTTCTGAAGAGTCCCACTCCAGTTGGTTAGTTGCTCATCTCTTAGATTGCCTGGGGAAGCCTAAGGATTCCTGTTCTTGCAAAAGATGCTGAACTTCATGAGCTCTGAGACTCTAAGAGCTTGGTGAGCTGAGACATAAGAGTCATGTGAGAGTCCCCTTCCTCAGGAGAGAACATTAAAAGGGCTCATCTTGTGAGGAGATATCAGAGCTGCTCTGATTCAAGATAGTTATATGATCATGTGCAACCTAGAGGAAATACGGTGGGAACAAATGTGTATATAGTTTACATAATTTTGAACTAGATTTCTACTTTTCCTTTCAGAACTGTGCCTCAGAATAAAGTCTATCTTGGAAGCTGAATATGGGAAATTGACAGTGAAGAGCCTTCGGTTAGTGTGTGAGAGAGTTTAATTTGAGGTATATGATGTCCTCTTCCAAGGATAACCATACGCTAATTTCTAGAAAGACCTCAGCTTGTGTGACCACAGGAATGGTGCATATATCATTGAGTGAAAGATCTTAAGATGGGCAGCTTATTATAAATTACCTTGGCACATATAAGTAAGAAATACCTTTATAAGTAAGAGAACAAAGGACAGCTGGAAAAAAGCAGAATTAGAATCTGAAAGAAACAGGTCAGATTGGTGTAGGCCATTGGCCAAATAATCCAAAGCTAGAAATGGCAAGAATGATGGGATTAAGGGTGTGCACCATCACCACCCTGTTCCTTGTAACTCTAGAATTTATAAGACAACTAACTTTATAGTGATCCTCCTGTCTCTGCTGGGTGGGGGTAAAGGCATGGGCTAACACCATGCCTTTCATGTATTTTACCTTAGCTCTAAGTTTTTCAACTCTTGGAGGTTTGTAAAATCAGGTTGAACAGCTGTAACCTTTAAGTTATTTACAGTGTTTTAAACTTGTTACCTGATTTTTAATGCCAAACCATGGAAATATCCTATACCTCTACCAAAAAAAAAAAAAAAAGAACTTTTAAACTGCTATCAAGTTTGTGTAATCTATGTGGCCACCTGCAGTCTAACATTCTAATCTGAAATTAAGGCCATTTTCCTTTCATGCCATTAAGGCAAGAATACCTTTGGTAAATTATAGTTTGAAAATTTTATATTGTACTTTTATTATAGTTTTTAAGCTTATTAACTCTTTTCTTAAAAAAGTATTATTTACTTCTAGAACATAGTTTCCTCCCTCCTCCCCTCCTGGCCCCTCCCTTCTTCTCTCCTTCCCTCCCTCCCTCCCTCTCTCCTTCCCTCCCTCCCTCCTTGTTCCTCTACTTGGTATTCTCCTTCTCCTCAGATGAGGTGGGCCCTCACACCATCATTCCAGAAGAATACACCCTTAATCCAAACACACTAGAGACAGAAACAGGCAGATCTCAGAGCTCAAGGTCAGCCTGATACAAAACAAGCTCTAAATAGAGAAAAACTACGATCCAGGGGTGGTGGAGCACATCTTTAATCCCATCAGTTGGGAACCACATGTCTTTGATCCCAGTACTTAGAATGCAGAGACAGGCACATAGGATTTGGAAGGATTTAAGTTTAAAAGCTACTTACAAAAGGCATGCTGAAATTCAAACAAATTGTCCTTTGAGATCTCAAAATATATACACTAAAGGTTTGTTTAGCTCCAAAATATCAAAATAATTTCTTCTTTAATCCGGATTGAAAGGTAATACTTTATATATTGTCAAAAAAAAAACAAATTTGCTCCAGGAAAAACATTACCTGACCCCGCCCCCCCAAAAAAGGTAATTGTTCCAGAGTTAGGATTAGGGCAGGGCTCTGTTCTTATCTCTCAGGAGTTTTAAAGCATCCATTCAAGGAATCCAGGGACAACTGGACAACTGAAACCTCAGCAGAAAACAGATCAGACACCAAAGAAGACAAGTAGCCCAGATGATCCAGCCTTGCAGACTTCCTCAATAGCTGTTTCCTCAAAAGTCTACAACCATAACAACTCAAAATCTCTAAGATCGTTCAGCTCCACAGATTGCTCCAGAGAGAACTTCAGTAAAGCCCTGAAGATCATCTTCTGTCTACGAACTTCTTAGGACATCTAAATAGATGAGCACAAAAGGACTGAACATCAAATGATTCTATTAACATTTTAAACAATTTTTCCATTCTTATTTGGGCCCCAAACAGGTTTGCTACTTTTTTTAATAATTTATTTTTTATTTCTTCAACTTACATCTCAATCACAATCCCCTCCCTACACCCCCCTCCAGTCCCACCCTTCCACCCTCCTCCCCCTCAACCCCCCCATCCTCTTCCCTTCTTTTTTTTTTTGTTTAAGGTATTTCTTTTTCCCCCCAACAGCTCTCCCTTTCAGTCCAAAAAAATGGTTCTTTTTCTTATAACTATAAATACAATACAAAACAACAGAAATAAATAGGCCACAATTATAAGAGTTCTATGGCTTAGCATACATTCCCAATGTCCAGTCCATATGTATTTGGCACCTGACTTTAACATTCTACTATCTAACCATCTCCATGAGTTTAAAGTTCTATATCTAACTCAGCTTTCATACTAACTTGCCTCATAATTTTAAAAATATCTTCTTAGATCCAGAACACCCTCTTGATTCCTAAACAACTCAAAATTTAACTATGAGACTCTAGCCATCTATTCTTCAACCACCTCAGAGACCTGAGAGGGATAAATATATCAGGTTTGCTACTTTTTAAGAGAACAACGTCCCATCCCCAGAAGGTGGGGAGGGTGTTTCCCCCCCCCTTTGGTAATTTGATGGATAATAAAAATTTTTGTTATTTAGGGGAAGAGACTACAAGCTGTTAAATGGTCTTGTTAAATGGGTTTTGGGGGTTAGACCCAGGGACTTCTCTCTTTTTCTTTTCTATATCCTTCTTTCTCTCCTATGTAGGAGTGAACAGACTTGAGAAAAAAATGGGACATAGACATAGTATAGGAAAGATCAAGAAAAAAGGACAGATTATTGAATATGGCCTTATACCTTTGAATATTGATACAAAATTAATATTATATTTGGCTAAATTGGTATTGATCATTGTATATTAATGCAAAATTAAGATCGTATTGGATTACATTGGTATTGACTTTGTTATTGATACAAAATTAAGATTATATTTTGCCACAATGGTATTGACCCTTGTATATTGATGCAAAGTTAAGATTATATTTGGCCACATTGGTATTAATCTTTGTATATTGATACAAAATTAAGGGTAATGCTTCTTAAAGTTATTGTACCTAGTAATGCTTAAAAATGAAATGTAAAGTTTTGGCCTCTTGTTACCAACCATCATAAACTGTTTAGGATAATTAAGAAATGGAAACTAATAGTCATGCAAGCGTGCCATTTTGTTAGTTACTATGACAATCTATCACAGTTATTTTCTAAGCTACTCAGAAATCAAGTTGCTAAGAGTCAAGCAACATTTGCTTATCTAAATATAAGAGATACATAGGGTATCTTCAAAAACCTCAAGAGATCTGCAGAATATGGCATTCAAAGATGTTTTCTTAACTTAAGATTTTTTTATATCAAGACATGTCAGCTCCTGACAGAACCCCCTATTCTACTCCAAGTAGAAGATGAGCATCGAAGAATCTCCAGTGGGAGATGATTGAATTGGTGGTAAGGCTTTCTCTTGGCAAGAAAAACCCCTTGCTTCAACTGTAGACAGACTGCTGTCCAAAAAGGACAAAACTTGGAAGCAGGTAAATCGACAGCCTAGCTCTTCCAAGACAGGGTAGGTAAGTCCTTCATAATTCCTGCTCTACAATCAATGTCTGTCAGAGAAACGGGGCCAAATCGCTGAAGACTGATGCTGTAATGTATGGAGGGAAAATGAGAACTCTCCAGGCAACCACTGGTATGTCATTTCTTAGTTTTGGAAGCTGCGGGTCCTACACTTCCTATATAATCAGATATATTTATCCCTCTCAGGTCTCTGAGGTGGTTGAAGAATAGATAGCTAGAGTCTCATAGTTAAATTTTGAGTTGTTTAGGAATCAAGAGGGTGTTCTGGATCTAAGAAGATGTTTTTAAAAATTTGTTGCAAGTTAGTATGAAAGCTGAGTTAGATATAGAACTTTAAACTCATGGAGATGGTTAGATAGTAGAATGTTAAAGTCAGGTGCCAAATACATATGGACTGGACATTGGGAATATATGCTAAGCCATATAACTCTCATAATTGTGGCCTATTTATTTCTGTTGTTTTGTATTGTATTTATAGTTATAAGAGAAATAACCATTTGTTGGACTGAAAAGGAGAGCTGTTGGGGGAAAAAGAAATACCTTCAACTAAAAAAAAGGGAAGAGGATTGGGGGGTTGAGGGGGAGGAGGGTGGAAGGGTGGGAATGGAGAGGGGAGTAGGGAGGGGATTGTGATTGAGATGTAACTTGAAAAAATAAAAAATAAATTATTAAAAAAAAAGAAATGGCAAGAAATAAGTTCTCTCTTAGGGCTTCTCAAAGAAACACAGTACTAGTGACCCATTTGGATTCTTGACTTCCAGAACTAAAAATGAATTTGTATTGTTTTAAACTGCTAAAATTATTTAACCTATTATAGCAGCAAATGATATTAATGTATGCAAGTACATCCATCCACAGTTCTTACCACAACAAAATTCCTTAACATAGAAAGATGATGTTCTATTAGGTTATACCAGACAAAGGCCTCTTGGCCCCAGATATCCTTCAGTGGAGCAGAATTGACTGGGGTCCCAAACAGTTATGCTGTAAGCATTGGCATGTTGCCTAAACACACATTTTAGTTCACCTCCAATGTCCCAATACCCAAGGCCTTGTCAGCTACTGGTAATAGAAGCAAGAGTGACCGTGTCCTCAGGTAGACTGTAAGTAGCCATAGAGGTTGCAGCCAAATTCTGGAGGTGTATACCACATGACCATAATAAAGATGGCAACTCTTAGAACTGGATAGTGGACAATCTACATGGTCTTCTTAGGAATTTTAGAACCAGCATCTACATTTCCTAGATACTAGGTACGTACAATAGACAGTCACTAGAATTGGCTTTCTGATATACATCACACTCAAAATCTTGACCATCTAGATCTATGAATCTGTGTCCTATTTGTGTCCTGAAGAACAATGCTGTGTTGGATGTGGGGACAAGGAGAGTGGGAGGTTAAGGGACAGGTCTAGCTACAAGACGGTAGACCCTGAACATTTTGAGATGAATATGCATGCAATATTCATTGCTAAGTTATTGTATGGCTCTTCTTATCACTAAAATTGAAACTGAAGTTGTATCTCACATGCAGTTGGAGAGGAAAAGGTGACCTAAAATCTGGAAAGAATTCTCTTAGGACAAGAGAACAATTAGATAGAGAAGGCTCTGCTCATGTGGATCATTCTAGCACGTAGAAAGATTGCCCAAAACAATTTCAGCCCTTCCATTTCCCCAGGGTTGCAGATGCCTACTAGGACTGACTTTTGTTGTAGAAAGAGTTTAAAGATCCATTAGAACTGACTCTCTGGGGTGTAAGGCAGCATGCTTTCTTGCATTCTACCAATGTACCCCCTTGCTTCCACAAGATGGACTGTTAGCATCCGGACATTTCTTTGCATGCACAGTGCAGGTATTCCTATGTATACATCTGTCAGTCCCCTCACCCAGAAAGTCCTCAGACACAATACTTTGTCCCAGAATCTCCACAGCTCTGCACTCTGCTCTTTTTAGAGACGCTTAGGAAGTGCTTGTTGAAAGCCTCAGTGATGTTGCCTTCCCATCTCCCCTTTACAGTCTATTGTAATAAAGATGTCTCCATCCATAAGGATGCTCTCCCACTGTCAGCAAATCCCAGTGCCTACATTCCAGCTGTGAGCATATCACTCTTGTTCCAAACACTTCCAAGTATTTGCTGTCAGCGCAGACAGTGCCTTGAGGAGCTGAGGCTCAGGTCTCTGTGTGCCTCCGTGTGTGCTCCTAGACTCCGACTAAGTGTCCTTGGTAGTGGGAATAGACATCCCCACAAGGTGAGGGTTAGAGAAGGAATTATCCATCTCAGAGACTGCAGTCAGGAGGAGCACAACCTGGTGCGAATAATGGGATCTTTTCCATCTGGGCGTGAAATAGGGTTTTCTCTGTGGTTAATGAGAACAGCCTGTTTCCAATTTGACTAATACTTTCCATTAGAGTTCTGGCATGGCCCAGCAAAGAGGCATGGCTGGGGACTTTGTTTCCTCTTCTTAGAAGCCATGAACTGCTTTGTCATTCAGCTTTTCTTTGATCATATCCCACAATCCTGAGGCAAGGTTTTTTCTTTACTCCTTTAATTTTTAAACTTCACTTTACATCCCGATCTCAGCCCCCTCCTCTTCACCCCCACATACTGCCTGCCCCCATTCCCTCTCCTCTTCTTTCTGAGAAAGGGTAGCCCTCAAGGGTACCAACCAGCCCTGGCACATGATGTCCTGCATCCTCTCCCACTGAGGCCAGGCAAGGTGGTCCGGTTAGGGGAATGGGATCCTCAGGCAGGCAACAGTCAGGGACAGCCCCTGCTCCAGTTGTTGGGGAATCTGCATGAAGACTAAGCTGCACATCTGCTACATATGTGTGTGGGGGCAGATAGATCTCGTCCATGCATGTTCTTTGGTTGGTGATTCAGTCTCTCTGAGCCTCCAAGGCCTCAGGTTAGTTGACTCTGTAGGTCTTCCTGTGATGTTCTTGTACCCTACAGGTCCCTCTATCCTTCCCCCAACTCTTCCACAAGACTCTCTGAGTTCTAATGTATGGCTGCAGGTCTCAGCATCTGTTTCGGTCCTCTGCTAGGGTGGTACCAGAGGACAATTATTCTAGGCTCCTGTCTACAAGCATAGCAAAGTACCATTAGTAGTGCCAGGGATTAGTTCTTGCCCAGGGATGGGTCTCAAGTTGGGTCAGTCATTGGTTGGGCATTCTGCCAGTCTCTGTGCCATCTTTGTCTCTGAACTTCTTGTAGGCAGGACTAATTTTGGGGTGAAGGTTTTATGGGTGGGTTGGTGTCCCTATCCATCCACTGGAAGTCCTGCCTGACTACAGGAGATGATCACTTCAGGCTCCATATCCTCCACTGCTAGAGTCTCAGCTAGGATCATGTCCATAGACTCCCTGAGGTCTTCCCCACCCCAGGTCTCTAGCACTTCCTAGAGATCCCCCTCCCCGCTTCCCCTTCTGCAGCTGCTTTCTGTTCTCTCTCATGGCCATCTCTCCCCTTCTCTCCTGCTCTCTCTACACATGATTTCCCTCCCATTTCCTTCCCCATCACCCCCACCCCGTTCCCTCTTTCCATCAATCTCTGATGTCTATTTTATTTCTGCTTCTGAGTGAGATTCAAGCATCCTTGCTTGGGCCCCCCCCTTGTTACTTAGCTTCTTCAGGTCTGTGGATTGCAGGGTGGTTATCCTGTACTTTATGGCTAATATCCACTTGTAAGTGAGTACATACCATGTGTGTCTTTCTGAGTCTGGGTTACCTCACCCAGGATGATCTTTTCTAGGTCCATTCATTTGCCTGCGAAATTCATGATTTCCTTGTTTTTAATAGCCAAGTAGTATTCCATTGTGTAAATGTTCCACATTTTCTTTACCCATTCTTCAGTTGAGGGACATCTAGGTTTTTTTCTTTCCCAGTTTCTGGCTATTACCAATTAAGCTGCTATGAACATAATTGAGAAAGTATCCTTGTGGTATGGTGGAACATCTTTTGGGTATATGACCAAGAATAGTATAGCTGGGTCTTGTAGTAGAGCTATTCCCAGTTTTCTGAGAAACCACCCAATTGACTTCCAAAGTGATTCTACAAGTTTGCACTCCCACCAGCATTGGAGGAGTGTTCCCTTTGCTCCACATCTTTGCCAACATGTGCTGTCACTTGAGTTTTTTATCTTAGCCATTCTGATGGGTGTAAGATGCAATCTCAGAGTCATTTTGATTTGTATTACATGATGACCAAGGATGTTGAGTATTTCAGCACTAGGGGGATGGACACAGACCTACTAATGTATTTCAAGGCCAAATTAATCCAAGACATGCCATAGTGGGAGATATATAATTTTTTTCATTTTACAAGTTAATGAACAAATGGATTTCCTATTCATTATTCATTGACTTGTGAAGTTTAATAAATAGCTCGTGGACAATCACTAATTTGAGGCCTTTATATAAAATGAGGGCAAGCCAGATTCAATATGCATCAAGTATGCAAAAGTATTGGTTTGTTATATATAATGAATTTCACTTATTATGTTAACAATCTAGAATGCATCAACTTAAATTGTTAATGAACACAAAGAGATGTGCTCATCAAGCACACTTCACATCCTTACACCACTATAGTCAATATGATATAGAGTTGTGTCCATTTCCATACCTCTATGTCATATCTAATTCAAGTCCTATGCTGACAACCATGATCTCTGCAAGCTAACTGGTGCTTCATTGATTCAAAGCAACATGGCAGAGAGAGTAGAAACGTGTGCTTGCACTTCTTTCCCCAGCATAGCACCTGATTTGGAGGAAAGGCACAAAGAGGAGTGAGCGACCGCTGTAGCAAGGTGAAGCTGATAAGATGCTAACAGTGGACATCAGTTTCTCTATAATTCTTTTGAAAAGCCATGTCCTGTTCTTATCCTGCATTGGCTGACCCTCAGGATACACTCCATTCCTCTGTTGTAAGTTCCATATATGTGATCCTTGAAAAAGCCAAGAGTCTGAGTTAGATATAGAACTTTAAACTCATGGAGATGGTTAGATAGTAGAATGTTAAAGTCAGGTGCCAAATACATATGGACTGGACATTGGGAATGTATGCTAAGCCATATAACTCTTATAATCGTGGCCTATTTATTTCTGTTGTTTTGTATTGTATTTATAGTTATAAGAAAAAGAACCATTATTTGGACTGAAAGGGAGAGCTGTTGGGGGGAAAAATAAATACCTTAAACTAAAAAAAAAAAAAAAAAAGAAAAAGGGAAGAGGATGGTGGGGCTGAGGGGGAGGAGGGTGGAAGGGTGGGACTGGAGGGGGGAGTAGGGAGGGGATTGTGATTGAGATGTAACTTGAAGAAATAAAAAATAAATTATTAAAAAAAAAAAGAAAAAGCCAAGAGTCCCAACATCAAACAATTATGATGCCTGTTGCCTAAGAGTTGGCATATCTCTTCAAGGAGTCCAACTTTCTTACTCCCTCACACAAGCTGATCTTGAAACTTGATCTCGGTCTTTGGCAGTAGAATGATGTGCAGATACAGTGCCACATAAGAACCTAGATTCAACAGATTACTCACGCTTCTGCTCACTCTTGGATTTCACCCCAACAATTATTCACCGTCTTGATCCATCTTGTGTTTCTTTAACACCTATGTAGAGATGAATGAGACCTGTTGCCTGACCTTGAGAAGTTTATGTTCCAGTCTTTTCTGACACTTTGTGCATGGAGCTTCCATGTTCAAATATGTGCAAGATCCAAATGCTGTAAGCAACCAAGGGGGCACCACAGACACAGAAGAACATGGATTAGTAGTTGAAGGGTTATTTACGTTGAGGGAGAGAACTCAGAGACAGACAGACAAATGTTGAATATTCTATCTCATTTGTGGATCCTAGCTCCAAATCTTTGTATGAGACTATATAACCTGCACATATAACCTGAAGTTATATACTCCAGCACAGAAGCCATGAGAGTAAAAAGGAACCATGGGTGGAGGACAAGCTCTAGAAAGGGCAACAGCAGGATATAGTGTTATAAGTTTAGTGTGTGTATAGTTTAAAAGGAATTATGCCACAGAGGGTGAAAATGCTCATCCCAAGAGCCACAGATGATTTAATAAAAATCCCAGTGCTAGGAATGGGAAATCTCCCTTCAAGGTGTTGGTCAGGAAAGTTTAAGAGACTCCCAAAATAATACAGGCTATTCATCATTGTCCCTGGTTGCCTACCAGAACCTTAAGATAAGACCCTCTTGCTGTAAACACCACACACTTCAGATATAGTTTGTAAAGGGTTGGAGCTGGAATTGATCTGGAAGTCTCATTCCTGAGGATTAGTTCTCACAACTTCAGAAGGTGCCAGGCAAGCTGCCGAGGGAGAAAAGCAATCAATAGTCCTAACCAGCTTCAAAGCATACAAGCTACAACAACATCAGCCCAGAAAAATACTCACACTGGGGCAGAAGTGGCACTTTACTCTTGAAAGTAATAGAAAGCTACCTAATTGTATAGAAGGCAGAAATTCATGTTCAATACTGTAAACCTTCCCAACTACCTGTGTTCAGTGGGATCATGAAGACTAGAGGAGAACTCATTACTGCCATTTCTTGAACATATATAATTTCTCACTGTATTCAAAATATTTATCCTTATACCCACAGATAAGTATCACTCTCCTCATCAAAAAGCTTGTTTTTGCAACAGATGGAGATTATTACAGATTCATTGCAGAGAGTAAGTGGTACCCAGCCCCAATTAATCACCTATAATGCAATTTTTACACCTAAATCCATGGAAAAATTACAGACAATGGGACATAACTATTGTAAGAATCAGAAGACCATGACATCTGGAGCTGGATCATCTCATGTAGATATGGTAAAGAAGTTGCACCCATGAAGCCTCAACAATACAATTGCCTAAAAAAGCCCTGCACAATGACACTAGCTGAAATTCCAATAAGACAGAGGAAATATCTCAAGGTTTCATCCCTAGATGAATAGCAAAAGGCAACAAATGGCTGATAAGAGAGGGAGAATCCATCACCCACCCTGGGAAGAGCTCCCTGATGCATTAGCCAAATCCCAAGTCAGACCTCAAGACCTCTGTGTGCACATGAACCACGCTAAATGGAATCAGTAGGTTACACATATATGTACATATGTATAAATGCAACAACAACAATAAATGTAAATAAAATACAATAAATAAAAAATGGAATAATAATCCATGAAAGAGATCATACATTTGAGAGGAAATTGGAGGACATAGGAGGAACTGAGAAGAGAAGAAAGAAAAACATTAAATATAGCACTCATGTATAGAATTCTAAAAACAAAAAAAATTTTGGTTAAAAACAAACAAAAGAACTCAAAGGTTAAAGGATATGAACTGAACTGACCCTATTGCTGGTAGCAGATCAGTAAGTGTGCCCAGGCAGAAGCTTCTTTCTGGAACTGAGCTTGACAGAACCAATCACAGTCACTGAGAATAGCCACCCTTCCTGGTTCCATGAATGAGTTACAGATGGAAGTATAGTTATCTGAGATATTTATTTATTCATCCTCCCAGGACCACTGAGAGATTCCTGTTGGAATCAGAATGCACGGAGAGGACCCATGACAGGACTCATGCTGAGGAAGGCTAGCGATGAGTGGTCATCTTCACAGCAGGATGTTCTTTCCTAATGGAAGGTGGGCTGAGCAGTGGAACATCAGCACACTGAGGCATCAGACACACTTTCCCTCAAGCAGGATGGAACATGGGTTTTAATGAGTAGGTCACACTGGAATAAAACATAAATAAACACAAGGACAAACACACAGTGTTTGCTAAGTAGCTGCAAATACTGGAAATTAATGTACTCAGGTCTGATGACCAATCTTTTTTAGTATTATTTCTTTCCATGCATGCAAGGATGTTGCTCTAGGGACTAGCAAACTAGAGTCATTAGCAATTATAAACTATGGTCTTTGAGAAAAATATGACAATAAGCATATTTTAAAATATTGTTTCAAGAGGTTTCCCTCATTGAACCACATAAAATCCCCCTGACTAGTGCCTAACAGGTTCATTCAATTTGACAATCAACAAGCTTCCAGTGGGACTGATGTGATGACTGTTTTGCATGAGGCAGAATTTACTTTATACTCATTAAGTCCTTCTAAGCTAGAGATGAGCAACCAACTTACAGATAGTGGAACTGAGGCAGGAGGAAAACTGACTCATGATCTGAGGGCAAGGTTGGATGTCCATTATTTTGAAATCTTGCTCAATGCAAATTGTCAGTGAGGCAGCTCTCTCCTTCACAGTCAGATTGTGCTCTAGACATGATCACTCTAGTCAGTTTAATTATTTTAAAAATTGTTATACAATAGTTTGATCATATTCTTTCTCTACGCCCAAGTCCTCTCATATCATACTCACCTCCTTCCCACTTAACTTTGTCTATTTCTCTTGGTCTCCTCACTCTTGCTCTTGCTCTCACTCTCTTTCAAAAAACAAAGCAAAATAAAACCAAAAGTCAAACCAAACAAAACACCAAATCATAATCCAAAAAAAAAAACCACACACACACACACACACACACACACACACACACACAAGGACAGACTCCATTTTGGGTTGACCAACTGCTCTGGAAGATGAGGTCTGCCTTGCGATGTGGTTGATACGCCCAGTGTCACTTTATAGGAGAAAACTGATTTTCTCTTTCCTAGAAGGTATCAATTGCAAGTAACTTCTTGGTTTGGGGTGGGACTTTGTTTCTACTTCCCCTTCTCATTGCAGGTATTTTTTTCTGGTTTGAACTTGTGTAGGTCTTGTACTTACTGTCAGAGTCTGTGTGATATGCATATCACAGTTCATATATGTATCAGTCTTACTGTGTCTAGAAGGCTGTTTCCTTGAAGTAATTCACCATCTCTGCCTCTTACAATCTCTCTGCCTTTTCTTCCACATAAATCTTTGAGCCTTAGGGGTAATGTTTTGTTGAGCATGTCCCATTTTGAGTGAATGCTCCAAAGCTTCTTATGGTCTGCAGAATGTCCAAGAGTGGGTCTCCGTGTTAATTCCCACCTACTGCAAGAAGAGGCTTCTCTGATAAGTGGTAAGTGATGCACTGATCTATAGGTATAGAAGAATGTCATTGAGAGTCATTCAATTCTATGTTCATTTAGCAGGATAATAGTAATAGGTTTTTCCCAAAGGGCCATGACATATGTAGATATCACTAGTCTTTTTTATAGTTTAGTTATTTTTATTGAAAATAGATTATTCTCTCATGCAATACATCCAGACCACAGTTTTCTCTCCCTCCACTCCTCCCAACTCTCTCAAATCCACTCCCTTTGTTTCCTCGTAAGAAAAACAAACAAGCAAACAAAACAAAAAACAAAAAAGGCCCCAAGAGATAACAGCTAAACAATACAAAAAAATACAACAAGATAAGACAAAAACAAACAAACAAACAAAAAAAACCACTCATACTGAGTCTGAACAAGGAACCCAATAGGAGGAAAAGAGCCACAAGGGCAGGCAAAAGAGTTAGAGGTACACCTCTTCCCACTACAGGGCACCAGATCCTCTGTGTACATGTTGTGGCTGTTAGCTTGGTGTTTTGTGGGACCTCTCTAGTCTTAATCAGTGTGATGTTTGATCTAGTGTTTGCAATGGGTAGAGTATAGAGCTTGGTGCTTTACTGAAGTATTTCTTTTAACAAATATCAAATACACACAAGGTGGAAAATTACAATAACTTATTGTCCAGATGAAGGCAGGGTCTCAGGGAAGTAAAATTAGTTTTCTTAGTTTATCTAAACCCTGAATATTTGAAGAACAGGTCTGACTACCTCCATGGTACATCTTCATATTCATCCATTTTTCCATGTGATGGTCTCCCTATTAGAGGTCATGTCCTAATTATATCACTCCTTCTGAGCACAGTGAACTGTGACAGAGATTAAAAAATGCAAAATTCTTTAAAATCCACCAGTATTATCTGTCATTCATGTTCCAACTCTGCCTGTATCTCACAGTCCATGCCAAATTCATCAGTCAATTCGGTCATCAAACTCACACATCATCTCCCACCTCTCCTCTCCTCTCCTCTCCCCTCCTCCATAGTTACCAAGCTGGAGTAAATGAGCACAATTTTCCACCTGAGTTACAGCAGTGGCCTCTCTCCTTTTCTCCTTGATCATATCTCTAACCTCCCTGGATTCTGTGGATAGGAGCATCTAACCTCAGAACATCCAAGTCATATGACATAAGTAACCTTCTGATACTCCCCAATAACACCAGAACTTTAGTTCTCCTGACACCCCTGTTCAAAAGCAAACACTAGATCAGATCATTATTTTTTAAATAAATCAACTTTATTGCATTTCCTAACTAATTTACAAGCATCAAAGAGTAGTATAATTTTAAATTTGTCTCATAAATGCATCACTGTCAAGGTTTTTCTCATTATACCTATAACTCCTATTTTCCCATAAGCCTTCTTTTCCCATAATTTCAAATAGCACAGTAATTTTTAGGAATGCGTGCATCAATTTATATCAGAACCAACTACACATGTATTTGTAAAGTGATTTATTTATTTTGTCTAGTTAACTCTGTATAAGCTTATGGACAGATGTAAAGTGTAGTACTAAAATATAAAGTCATATTTTCCTTTGCCTTTATAACACTTGTGAGTCACATACCTTGTATCATCCAAGTTTAAACAGAGAATTGGGACAACAGAAAGAGGTGGATAATAAAGAAGCTGCCATTGGATTCAATATTTTACCATTAGGTGAGCTAGTTACAAGATCCACGCATAGCTCCTCCCATGACCACCAACTGTAGTTGAGCATGAAAGCTAGACAAAAGCAGAACTGAATACAGAGAAAAGGAACCCATGTGGGTGAACTGGGATGCACAACGACACTCCACCATATTCAATGATTTAGTAACCTGAAAAGAACTTTCTCAAGAACTTTTACATCTATCTGGACAAAGACCTAGAAGTTGAAGGAGATGACATAATGAGGAGTTAAAAAGTCATAACCTGTTCTTCTTCTAGAAGATACATGGTGGTGTGAGCACTTTCCATAGAACCCGTGCCCCATATTAATGTCCAGAGCATAAAAATAGCCCCCACTTTACTCCTTCCCTTATTGCCAGCACCAAGTAAGAGACAAGTAGAGAAGGGAATTCTAGGACATATGGCTGTAGATAGTCAAACTGATCCATCACAGATCTCCACAGAACTCACTGGGAATGTGAGGAAATTCTCCCATTCCAGAGGCATTCACTAGACTCTGGGTTGTGTTCAAAGATTTCAAAGATTCAGGTTTTCGACTCCTGAATAAGGGGTCCCACAAATTGACTTGGATTTGGGAAGAGTGAGAGTTATTTGATTGAATTCAATTACTAACAACAATCTGATGCTGATATTATATATAGGATCATTTGGTTTGCATTTGGACAATTTGTTCTTGCATGGAACACCACTGGTGTTTCTGAATCATATAAATTGATCATAAATGAAAAGATAACCTGCATTCATAGATTGGAAGAGTAATGGTTTCTAGAATTTCCATACTATCCCAAGTGGTGCACAGGTTCTTTATAATCTCACAGCAATCACAATGACTTATTCAAAGAAATAGAAAACATAGTCTTAAAATTCATATAGAACCACAGACTAACTCTGGATAGTTAACAAAATTTTGAGCAAAGGGAGCAAACCTGGAAGACCTTTGCTATATGATCTTAAAATTTACTGCAATGCTCCTGTTATCAAAACACCATGGTTCTGCCTCAAAACAGGCACTGAACCCAAAGCAAAGAAAAGGGAGACCAGAAATTAATGCATGGTTTAACAACCAATAGATTTTTGTTTTTTAGCTCAGAAGTGTGATTAGTTTTTGAAAAAAAAAATGATACACCACAACCTAACAAGGCTAACAAACACATCACAGCAGTAAGTTCAACCACCTGACATTCTTTTATATCTTACTTCTAATACAAATGCGGTTTTCTGTTTTAGAACCAAAGCTAACCAAGCATGCAAATAAATAATATATCACTAGTTCTTACCATCACATACATAAATTCTTACACCCCAAAATGTAAGTCCTTATACCCCCTTCATGTTTTTTAAAGAAAGACTAAATAATATTTGTATCATGTAGTTTATTTTAAACTACTGCATTTATTTTCACAAATCACTGAATTTCTTTTGTTTCTTTATTTGTCTTTATTCTTGAAATTTTCACACATGTATACAATAAAATAATCACTTCGACAATGTCCTACTGAGCTCCATCACCTGCCTTACCAAAGAGGCCTGCAGGATCCCAGGAACACTCAGGTCCACCTGGGCACAGCCAGCAGAGGTGAGCTGCATGTGGTCCCCCAAGCTCCATCACCCGCTTTCCCAAGGAGGCCTGTGGGGGTCCCAGGAATATCCATGTTAGGTCCCTCCCCAGCAAGACCCTGGCCCCCTGGTCTACCTGCGGCACAGCCAGCAGAGGTGGGCTGCACTCTCTCCCTCGAGCCCTATTGTCAGGCCCACAGCTCTGCCTCCCTTCTCAAGAAAGCCTGCAGGACCCCAGGAACATTCAGGTCTACCTGGGTCACAGACAGCAGAGGTGGAGCAGTGTGCCATTGCCTGAGCTCCATTGTCAGCCCCAAGGCTCTGTCTACCTCCCTGAGGAGTCCTGTAAGCATCAGGAACTTACAGTCAATACCAGAGATAACCAGATGGTGAGAGGTCAGCATCAGTATGCAATCAACAAGGATCAAGGCAATATGGCACCACCACAGGCCAGCTATCCTACAACAGCAAGCCCTGGCTATCCTAACACAGCTGAAGCATAAGATGATGATCTTAAATCCAATCTTATAAATATGAAATTGGCCTTTAAAGAGGCAATGAATAAAAATCCCTTAAAGAAATACAGGAAAATACAATCAAACAGGTGAAGCAAATGAATAAAACTGTTCAACACCAGAAAAATGGAAATAGAAGCAATAAAGAAAGCACAAACTGAGGCAATCCTAGAGCTGGAAAAAACCTAAGGAAGAGAACAGAAACTACAGATGCAAGCATCACCAGCAGAATATAAGAACTGAAGAGAGAATCTCTGGCATACAAGATAAAGTTAAAGAAAATGATATATCAGTCAAAGAAAATATTATATCTCCAAAGTTCCTGACACAAAATATCCAAGAAATCTGAGACACTATGAAAAGTCTGAACCTAATGGGAATAGAAGAAAGAGACTCCCAGCTCCAAAGTCCAGAAAATATTTTCAAGAAAATCATAGGAGAAAACTTCACCAACCTAAAGAAAGACATGCCTAAAAACATACAAGATGCTTACAGAATACCAAATAGATTGAGCCAGAAAACATAGATCAGTGGGTGTTGATGGTGGGGCCCTAGCTGAGGCTCCTAACAGCAAGGCATATGGAGCCTGAAGTGGACACCTCCTGTAGCCAGGCAGGACTTCCAGTAGAGGGAGGGGAACACCAGCCCACCCACAAAACCTTCTACCCAAAATTTGTCCTGCCTACAAGAAGTGCAGGAATAAAGATGGAGCAGAGATTGAGGGAATGGCCAACCGATGACTGGCCCAACTTGAGACCCACCCCATGGGAGAGAGCCAACCTCTGTCACTATTAATGATATTCTGCTATGCTCGCAGACAGGTGCCTAGTATAACTGCCTTCTGAAATGCTTCATCCAGCAGCTGATGGAAACGGAGGCAGAGACCCACAGCCAAACAAAGAGGGGAACTTGGGGAGTCTTGTGGAAGAGCGAGGAGGATTGAGGAAGCAGGAAGGGCAAAGGACACTACAAAACCTACAGAGAAAATTAACCTGCACCCTTGTGGGCTCACAGAGACGGAGTCACCAACCAAAGAGCATCCATGGGCTTGACCTAGACCCTTTACACATATGTAGCAGATGTGCAGCTTGTTCTTCATGTGGGTTCCCTAACAATTGGTGTGGGGCTGTGTCTGACTGTTGCCTGCCTCTGGATCCCTTTCCCCTACGTGGGCTGCCTTATCTGGCTTCAGTGGGAGACAATTCACTTAGTCCTACTGTGACTTGATGTACTAGTGTGGGTTGGTAGCCATGGGGGTATCCCTTTCTCTGAGAAGGAGAGGGGTATTGGACGTGTGAGGGTGGGACTGGGAGAAAAGGAGGGGGGCTGTTTTCAGGCTGTAAAGTGAATAAATGAGAAAATTAAATGATCATACCTACCCCTGCCCATTTTTCTTCACAACCTCCTCCCAAATCTCCCACCCTCACCACAGTCCCCTCCTAACTTCATGTTCTACTATATTTCTGCTTTTTTGTTTTCATAACTCATTTAGTCAAATTTGTTCTCTCCATACATGTATGGTATGATGCCATCCACCAGAGCATGGGAAATTTATGAGTGGTCACACACTCACGACTGAGAGAGAATGAGTGTACTTCCCTCAGCAGCCATCAACCATCAATAGCTCTTTGGTAACTGATGGGGTCTGGACAGTATGTCCTCCCAATCCATTCTGGAATTTGGCTAGGTTTATCTTCTTTAGATCTTGTACCAGTAACTACAGATGCTGTGGGCTCATTTATGCCACAAACACATCAAGTCCAGAAGTCTGTACTTCACAGAAGTACTCCCCAGATCCTGCATAACAGTGCTCCTCAAGATTCTGCTCTGATATTCTTCCTGCCTGCTCTTTTGCAATGTTCTCTGACCTCATCACTAGGCATTTCATGAGAAATAAGTGAGAGTATTATTCTTGAGATATACTATATATTAGTATCCACATCTGTCCTATGTCAAAAGCTGCAACATGCTATTTTTAAAAGTATCACTGAGGCCAAGGATACTAAGGCTTCCCCAAGTGTCTACTATTTGTGTTTTTGGGCACTGAATATGATATTTAGGTAGATGTCAAGTCTACCAGGTTCTTCATGATGCCAATAGAAGTTAATGGAAATGGTGTACATTTCCATTACACTGCTTAAACCATCTGAAGGCCCAAATCTGCTTTCAGAGTATGATCAACATTACTCTAACATAACTGCTAACAAGAAACCTATACTTATTTTCAATCAGTCTTGTGAGAAAGCTAGCACACAGGAGGTGCCAATACAATTGGAAGTTCTAGCTAGGTGTGATGGTGCAAGCTTATACTCCCAGCATTGAGAGATATGGCAAGATGATTAATAGTTCAAGGCCATCATCAGCTACATAGTGATTTTGAGTCCAGCCTGGCTACATGACACTTTGTTTCTAAAAGCCATAAACATGTTTGGAGAGATGACTCAGTGGTTAAGAGTACTTGCTGCTCTTGCAAAGAACCTAGGCTTTGTTTGCAGCATCTTCATATCAACTCACAACCACTTGTACTTCCAGTTATAGAGCATCTGAGGCTATCTTTGGTCCCCAGTGGGCACTGGGTACCCATGTGCCAAACATATACACATACAAGTAAAGCATACATACACAAGATACAAAAGCCCCAAAGAAAAAGTTTGATAAGATAACCCAGAAATCCTATTACTTCTACCTATGTTTCATTTCTGTACTGAAACACTCCTCCATACTGTGGCTGCCAACCTCCACTTGGTCAATGTCAACTCTCATCTGGATTCTGCAAGCCTCCCAACCTTGTCTTGTCTCTACACCTGACATTTCACTCTAGTTGACCAGAAAGGCCAAAGGAACCATTTCCAACTTGCATCTGATCATGAACCACTCCATTCAAACCTCTCCAACATTTTAGTGGGAAACAGAGAGCAAACAGTCCACCCTCCCACCCTGCACTTCAATTACTAGCTTGCCTGGCCCTGCTGAACTCCTTGACCCATAGTCCAGGACTCCTCTACAACACCTTCCTGATGGCTTGGGTATAGGCTTCCTTCTTATGGTTCTGTCTGGCTCTTAACTGCTCAAGCCCTTTCTGTTCTCTGTTCAGATATTACTTCTCAACACTTTTTCCTTAACTGAAACAATGTCCCCATGACCTTCACTTTACTCCAGTTGATTTTTTTTTCTCAGGAAATGATCAGTTTCCTGAGATGACTAGCCATTTTAATTGAAAACCAAAATTGAGAGATCATGTTTTAACATGAATGCCACGAATGAAATAACCACTGGAGGCAGGGCACATTAGAAAACAGTTGCAAGAGACACTGTGTTAGCTCTAGAGTACCAAGTGTGAAATTCAGAAAAGTGCTCATATTCCTAGATAAATATAATTAACAAGTAGATAATAGGAAGCCAAACTACATCTTTTATCCTAAAAGACATAAAGAGCATTTAAATTCATTTCAGCCATTCTAGAAACTATAAATTATCTTAATATAAATTATACATTATCTCATTGAACGCAGCACTGATACCAAAACCAAACACAACTACATTTTCAAAAGATGACACATGTGCTGTTTAGAAGTATCAATTCAAAACCTTAAGTGAAGTATTACATAACAGAGTTCACAAAACAGTGCTCCATGAACTAATACAGTTTCTTCCAGAATACAAGGATAGTTTGCTATTTAATGGCCTATTTTTCTTATTATCAAAACTAATAAATTGATTTATGCTTTTCCATAAACTCTACATAAGCATTATACGAGAACATTCTTGTATACTTAATCATGTTCAATAAACTGGGTATGTTTCATAGACAATAATTATCCAGTGGAATTAGAAAAGAGGAATAATTAGAGGCATACTATTTGCAATACAAGTTATCAGTATGCACAGAAGAGTTGATTGGCAATTCTTAAGAGACTTAGCAAAAGCTTACCACAAACAAAGTAACTCAGTCAGAAGTTGATGTATAAAATTCATATGCAATAATCAATTACCTTTAAAAAAAAAAGTAAAACTTCTAAGAAGAATCATCGAAATTCCCAGCAGTGAGGTAACAAAATACTAAAAGAGGGAGGATACTCCTGATGGGGGTTGATATGGAGGGACTCCCCTCATCCGAGGAGAAAGGGAGGATGGAGATGGTGAAAAGGGAGGGGATGGAACCTGAAAGAGAGGAGGGAGGGGACTTTGATAAAAATGTAACTTGAAAAAATAAATTAATGATAAAAAGGGAATCAAATTTATAAAAGAAAAATTTGCAAAACTCTGAGAGGACTTATAGGACACTCCAGAAAGATGTCTGCCATGCATACACATGCACACAAACAACACACACACACACATGCACACACATTAATTTTCAGTAGAAAAAAAAAGGTGATGTGTACATTTAATAGTGACTCTGATAAAAACCAATGACCCTTTTGTAGAAAGAATTAATTAAATCACATTGGGTGCCACTTGTAGAAAGAATTAAATCATTTACTAGTATTTAAATTATCATTAATTGGTCGGCACTGTTATCTTTAACCCACCATTATAAATGTGCACACAGACACCATGTGCATTTTAACAAGCCTTGGCCTGAATTGAGCAATCTTGGCCGATCTAAGCTAGCTCTTAATTCTATTTCTGAATAAAGCCCCTTATAGTATAAGTATGTCCCCTGGGCTGTTTTTCTCCATGCTATGATGATGTTCCAGGTCACATGGAATGAAGTTCTTTTCTCTAACCCATGACATGTGTCTTCCTTCCTGCTCTTTGTTTCTTCTCTTGAAGGCTTCTCTTTGTTCTGCTAGAGGCTTCTTCTTCATCTACTGGAGGCTTCTACTTAAGGCTGCTTCTGGCTACTGGAGACTTCTCAACTTTGTCTACTTCTCTGCTTCAGAATCCCTCACACCTTAGTCCTGCCTACCTCTGTCTTTGCCCAATCTCAGGCCTCAGCATTTATTCAACCAATCAGAGAGTGCCTCAGAAGGGGCGGTAACCAGATCTCAGGATTGAAATCAGACCTTATTAGACCTTCCCCAACACCCTTTTCTCCCTGATGTAATCTCTGTCTGCCTCAAGGAAATCACTTTTCTGTACTGACAAATAGGATGGAGATACCTGGCAATTTTTCTCCTTTCCTCTGCAGAATAAGCCCCGTGGCTTGTTGCCTCAGTACTCTGACCATGTGCTGAGGTCAGTCCAGAGATCAATGCTGGAGTTCAGATAAGAAGGCGGGACTTCTGCACCAAGCCTTGTCCTTGGTGGTCCCTTCATCTCTGTGTCTATCTCCTCTGCCCCAGCCACCCATTCCCCATTGTTCTCATAGGGCACACATTCAGGGTTTTCTGCCTCCTAAATATCTCATCTATCACTCAAACTAACCACTACTTGCCCTTTCATGAGCTTAGTTGCCACTCACTTTAAGCATCAGACTTTGGGGAAGCCTATTGCACTGTTTCTTAGCTCCTTGTTTAATGTTCCTGTTGACTATTCTAATTGCAACAAGATATCTACCCTCAGGATTTGACACATCTAGCCTTCACACGACTTTTCACCACCTTGGACCAAAAGCTAACAGTCTTTCCTTAGCCCAGAAGAAAGCTCCCACACCCACCTGTGACGCAAAGGTCTACCTCAGTGCTTCCTTGGGCACTTAGGCTATTTGAGGATCACCAGCCATATCTGAAGTCCCTATTGAAGATCTCTGCTTACAGCAATGACATCACTTACTCTGTTATAATTCTCACACTCCGGCCTTGAGCCCTGACACTTCTCAGGTCCTTTTTGTGATAGCCCAGTCACCACCTCCCCAAAAGCCCTTTATGCTATGACTAGGCTAACTCAGTTTCATGGTCTCTAAGACCCTAGTATCAGTTACCAATTTCAATGGATTCCTATATGCTTTGACATGTTTGTTTTTTTTTTTTTTTTGTGGTGGTTTTAAGACTAGAGACCATCCCTGGCCTCTAGCAGGAGAGAGATGCTGGAAGATGGAGGATTCAGCTCTGATGCTCTGATAACCATCAAATTTTCAACAGGACCAGCCATGCTTTCTCTAGATACCTACTGTGACTGAGTGCTACCAAGAGCCCAGGACAGGCTGGATACCAGGAGACTTAGTCACTGGCCACTAGCTTGGGGTCCATAACACAGAAACCAAGGAATCTTTGCCCAATCTCTTGCCCCTTCTCTTCCATTTAACATCAGACCTGAACCCCTATCTGCACCTCACAAGTCTCCTCTTGCTTCCTGCTTACTTTGGTTCGCATAGATACCTTCCCTAATAAAAATACTTACCTATTTAATACTGCAAGGAGATCTTATTCTTGTAGAATGTGGACTCATACATTCTCTTTCAGTGACAATACATTAAAAGCCATGAGCCTGGGAAACAGGCATCATTTAGGATCTTACTGATGCCCAGATCTCTCTTGACACATGATCCACACTATCTTCCAAAAATTGCTGGTCGGTATACAAGGTGTCTTGGCTATGCACACTTTTTTTTCTTATCTTGGTGGAGCCCATACATGTCTTATAGTCCTGGAGAATGCCACTCACCCATCATAACTCGTCCTCCACCTTGGAAAATCCTTGGCAATGCAGAGAGTCAAGTCTTGATTCCCACTTCTGTAACCACCTAAATATTTCACATTTTTCTGCCATAGCATTTCCATTTTGTGCTGTAAGTACTGCAATTTATAAATCACATTTGTACACTGATTCTATCTTATTGAGTTCTCAATTTTGTTTTACTTGTATGAGTATTTTGCTTGAATATGTGCTAGCATGCTGAAGAGGGCTTCTGAAGTCAAGAAACTACTGTTATAGACACTTGTGAGCTGCCAATGCAGGTGCTGAAAACTTAACCCAGAACCTCTGGAAGAACAGCCAGGGCTCTTAAACATTAAGGCATCTCTACAGTCCCACACTTCTGAGTTCTTCTAGCATACTTACTAATACATTATAGAGAATCAATAAGTATGGGAAGGAAGGGAAGGAGAAAAGAAGGAAAAGAAAAAGGAAGAAGAGAGAAAAAGAAAATAAAAATAGGCTTACATCCCTGACTATCTAGGTTTCACCTTTAAACATCTTAGTGTTCCATATGTACCTCCATTACCCAAGGAAAGATGGATAGCTTCCCCCTCCATACTTTAACTGTAAACCAGGGTCTGACATGATACATGAGAAGATATATACAAAACCCTGGCATATAGCATGAGCTAAAGAAACAAAAGCTACTGGTTTTGTTAAAGCCATGAGTCTTGGATGGTAAGCTTCTGAAACATATTCTTAGGTTGAATCTTTCAATCTAGTGTTCTAAACAAAGAAAAGTATACACTGCACTGCAAAGACTATACGTTTGTGTCTCAGCAGCCCAGGCCATTGGATAGTCTCCTCATAGACAATAATTAAACCAAAATTATCTTCATAAGATTTCAACTTTGAGACATTATGAAAACTTGACCTGAAATGATTGGTCAAGATGTAGTTACGTATTTTTATTGAGTAAAAACTTCTAATGTCAGACTAGCTTGATGCTATTTGATACCTCCTGACAGATTTTAGTACTTGGATCAGAATACTGGGACTATGACCAATAAATAAGGTGAGATGTGTAAAATATGTTGGTGTTCTCCCCATGAGCAGGCAGTTTTCAGAGTCTAAACTAAATTTCCATGTCAATAACTCCATCCTGCAGCAACACTCCACTTTTGGCAAGGGCTCACATGGGCTGTGCTGTTACCAGCCTCCTGCTTGTTTGGTTCTTTTGTGGTTTTATTTCTGCCAAGAATTCTTCCCTTCCTCATTAGCCCACTCTTACTTCTTCACCTTCCTGTATGCTCATGATCAAGAACTAGCATCCTTGCTTGGTACCTCTGTAGAATATGAACTTCTTAGTTTCTTTCTTCTGTTCATTTCACACAGATTCATTCAATACCCACCAGATACAACACTGGGGATTCATAAGTCACTAAAACAGAAAAATTCTACTTCTAGTTGTAAAATACCTCATTGGGTTAGAGAAATTAATAACCGGACAGTTAAATAATTACCGGTGGGTTTCATGTTGCAAAGGAAGCCATGGTCCGAAATGCATTTCACTAGGCAAAATGAAAAGGCCACTCTGTGATAATGTTCCCATGACCAATACTCACGTTTTAACATAGCTAAACCAGCTATGCTAAACTAATCTAGTCATATATGTTTTCCTCTACAAGATAACAAACTACCACAAATGCAGTCATCACCTCACTCAGTAATCCAGCAGATGTTAGCAGAATCCTCTGCTCAGAGATTCCCAATGCTGTAACCCAGATGCAGATTGGGACTCTGTCATCATCTGTAAGGTAGACTAGACAATGCTGAGTGAGGCAGTTCCCTTAGGCTGTTGGCAGAATTCATTCTCATGTAGAATTAAAGTCCTCTTCTATTTTTTTTTCCTTTATTTATTCAAGTTACATCTCAATCACAGCCCCCTCCTACCTCCCCTCTGGTTGCACCCTCCCACTCTGTTCCTCATCTACTTCCCCTCATCAGATGAGGAGATCCCCCACATATCAACCCCCTCAGTTCTTCAGTCCCATGAGGGCTAAGAGCTTCCTCTTGCACTGTGGCTTGACATGGTAACATGTTCCACCAACAGGTAACAGAACCCATTACTGAGACAACCTCGCCATTTGCTACAGGATCTATATGAAGACCAAGTTGCATAAGGGCCTAGATCTAGGATCTCTCTCTCTCTCTCTCTCTCTCTCTCTCTCTCTCTCTCTCTCTCCTTTCCTCCCTCCCTTCTTTAGTGTTTCAGTCCCTGTAAGCTTCTAGGGGCCTAGATTGGTTGGTTCTGTTGATTTTCATGTGGCGTTCTTATCCCTTCCGGGTCTATTCCTCTTCCCTCTCTTATACACGACTTCCAGAGCTCCAGTTTGACTGTGTGTCTCAGCATCTATTTTGATCTGCTGCTGCGTGGAATTTCTCATAGGATAGCTATGCTAGGTTCCTGTTCTTTGGGACTGTGGGCTGTAAGATAGTTATCCTGTACAATATGGTTAACATCCAGTTATATGTGAACACAAGTCATGTGTATCTTTCTGGGTCTGGGTTACCTCACTCAGGATGAGCCTATCTAGTTGCAAATTGTATGTTTTCCTTGTTTCTGGCAGCTGAGTAGTATTCTATTGCGTATATGTACCACCAGTTTTTTATCCATTCTTCAGTTATAGAACAACTGGGTTGTTTCCAGTTTCTAGCTATAATGAATAAACCTGCTGTGAACATTGTTGAGGTGATGTCCTTGTGTTATGGTGAGGAATCTTTTGATATATGCCTACAAGTGGCATGGCTGGGTCCTGAGGTAGAGCTATTCCCCATTTTCTGAGATATTACTAGACTGATTTCCAAAGTAGATGTACAAGTGTTCCCCTTTCTCCACATCCTCACTAGTATGTGCTGTCACTTGAGTTTTTGATCTTAGCCATTCTGATGGGTGTGAGATGGAATCTCAGAGTTGTTTTGAGGTGCATTTCCCTGATGAGTAAGGATGTTGAGCATTTCATCAAGTGTCTCTTGGCTGTTAAAGATTCTTTTGTGCTTTTCTTCTACTTGGAGTAGAATAGGGGGTGCTGTCAGGAGCTGATATGTTACAATATCAAAAAAGTGGTTATAATAGTGATGCAAGTTAGTATGAAAACTAAGTCAGTTATAGAACTTTAAATTCATGGAGATGGTTAGAAGGTAGAAGGTTAAAGTCAGGGGCCAAATATATATGAACTGGACCTTGGGAAGGTATACTGGGCCATTTAACTCTCATAAATGTGGCATATTTAATTCTGCTGTTTTGTATAGAATTTACTGTTATAAGAGAAAGAACCATTTGTTGGAATGAAAAGAGAAGCTGTTGGGGGGGGGAAGAGGGTGGAAGGGTGGGACAGGAAGGGGGAATAGGGAAGGGTTTGCGACTGAGATGTAACTTGAAAAAAAAATAAAGTACTTATAAAAAAAAAAGAAAGCTAGAAATAGGAGTTTGCCTCTACTATGAAACAATCAAGGCAGAATATTAGCAATATAGTGATGCAGTGATTTGTTATGTGTTCTAAATGTTAATGAATCTGCTCCCAGAGGCTTGCTTGCTTGCTGTGAAAGGCCATAAACAACTACACCAAGTGAAAAAAAAAAAAAGATTCTTTTGTGAATTCTTGGTTTAGCTCTCTACCCCATATTTTTTTATTAGATTATTTGGTTTCTTGGTGTTTTATTTCTTGAGTTCTTTATATATTTTAGATATTAGTCCTCTGTTGGATGTAGGGTTGGTGAAGATCTTTTTCTAATTTTTAGGCTGCCATTTTGTTCTATTGACAGTGTTCTTTGCCTTACAGAGCTTTTCAATTTCATAAATCCCATCTATTGATTGTTGGTCTTAGGGCCTGAGCTGTTGGTGTTCTGTTCAGGAAGTTGCCACCTGTACCAATGAGTTTGGGGCTTTTCCCCACTTTCTTTTCTATCAGATTTAGTATGTCTGGTTTTATGTTTAGGTATTTGATCCACTTGGACTTAAATTTTGTGCATAGTGATAAATATGGGTCTATTTGCATTCTTCTACATGTTAACATCCAGTTAGACCATCACCATTTGTTAAAGATGCTTTCATTTTTCCATTGAATGGTTTTGGTTTCTTTGTCAAAATTAAGTGACCATAGGTGTGTGGATTTACTTCTGGGTCTTCTATTCGATTCCATTGATCAACCTGTCTGTTTCTATTCCAGTACCATGCTGTTTTTATTACTATTGCTCTGTAGTACAGCTTGAAATCAGGGATGGTGATACCTCCAGATGTTCTTTTATTTTACAGGATTTTTTTTAGCTATTGTTTTTTTCATATGAATTGAGAATTGTTCTTTTAAGTTAAGAATTGTTATTTTAAGGTTTGTAAAGACTTGTGTAGGTATTCTGATAGGAATTGCATTAACTCTGTATATTGCTTTTGGTAGGATGGCCATTTTTATTATGTTGATCCTACCTATCCATGAGCATGGGAGATCTTTCCATCTTCTGATGTCCTCTTCAATTTCTTTCTTCAAAGACTTGAAGTTCTTTTCATATAGGTCTTTCAATTGCTGATTAGAGTTGCCCCAAGAACATTATATTATTTGTGAAGATTGCTGTTTTCCCAATTTCTTTCTTGGCACATTTATCTTTTGTGTTAAGAAGGGCTACAGATTTTTTAGAATTAATTTTGTATCCAGCCACCTTGCTGAAGGAGTTTATCAGTTGTAGGAGTTCTCTGGTAGAATTTTGGGGGTCACTTATGTATACTATCGTATCATTTGTGAATAAGAATATTTTGACTTCTTCCTTTCCGATTTGTATCCCATTGATCTCTAGTTGTTTTATTGCTCTAACTAGAACTTCAAGTACTATGTTGAAGAGGTATGGAGAGAGTGGTCCCTGATTTTAGTGGAATGCTTTAAGTTTCTCTCCATTTAATTTGATGTGTGCTATTGGCTTGCTCTATTTTGCCTTTATTGCATTTAGTTATGTGACACTTATCCATGATCTCTCCAATATTTTTAACATGAAGGAGTGGAAGAATGGAATCTCCATATGTGGATGGTGTATTACAAAACCTAAGCACCCATCTTCTACATTGACAGTTGTGAACCCCACAGGAAGCATTTTTTTTTCATATAGGAAAAGAGGCTCTCCACTTATCAGTTCCCTACCAGCTGGATCAGGAGGACATCCGGTCTTTAAACTAGCAGACTTCAGCTCCTACCAGCATGCAGTGTTATTCAAAGAAACTATTCATACCCACCCATTGAAACCAAGCCTACAACTTACCCTTTAATCGTGACACAGCCTTCTTTTTATGGCCTCTGCTCTTATGGCATGCATTGCACAGTGTCACCCCTTCTCAGACTGTATATGTAGCTAATAAACTGCTGCTAGATCTTCAGCAGAGACTATCACATGTTCAGGAATCTTGCAATAGTCAGAGGTGGGCAGAACACATAAACAAAACGTTAGGAAGAATGGATAGAGGAACATGAAAGTAGAAAGAGGACATATGGTCTTAAACCTGTAATACTATTTAAGACTGCTGGGTGTCCAGATGGAAATGTGGTGAAACAAATGAAAAGTATGTGGAGTTCTGAGAGACACTAAGAAACCTAAATTTGAATGTCATCTCCATGCATTGGGTATTGCATATCATGAGATAGGTAATGCCATAAAGACAGGAGTGAGATTTAGGAACTGAATCCTAAGATACTGCAATGATTAGAGTGGAGGGAAGTAAGCAGGAAACAGCAACACAAAACAAGTAGTACTTCCATATACATATGAGGAAAGATGGAAAATCCCGCCCATACAAAATGTGAATAAGAACTATCCTTCACATTTAATGAATGGATGTTTATAGCAGTTTTATTCATAAGTATTATAACTAGGAATCAACCAAGATGGTAGTCAGTAGATGAGTTGATACAATAGCTTTGGTATCTCTAAACAATGGAATATTATTCAACAATAAAAAGGAATGAGCCATCTAGCAACAAAAAGACATAGAAGAATGTTAAGGCCAAATTGTTAAGCAAAAGAAGGTAGCTAGAAAAGGCTTCAATATATACGACCCTAACTGTGGCATTCTGAAAAACACAAAACTACAGGAAGAGTAGGAAGATCGTCATTTATTAGGGAGTTAGGGAGGAGAAAGGAATCATCTGATAGCATACAATAGGTTTTTGGGGACAATGAAACCTCTCTCTTTAACACTATAATGACCAGTACATGCCATTGTACCTTAGACCAAACCCATAGTCCAACAATGAACCAGAATGTAAGGTGCAAGTGTCAGTTGCTAATAGTACAGGTTCATCAACTTTAGCAAATGTGTACTCTTCAGTGCAGTGGGCGGAGCATATGTATGAATAGGGACAGGGCATACATAGGAAATTTTACTCCTTTCTCCTTAAATTTTCTGTAGATTTAAAACTCTAAATGTATTCCATTTAAAATAGTAACAAAAATAAATTTAAAATAAATGTTAAAGGGCTTCAGGTTTTGTCAGGGTAAATATTTTATACCAAAATTCTTGGCATGCACACACACACACACGAGAGAGAGAGAGAGAGAGACAGAGAGACAGAGAGACAGAGAGACAGAGAGAAACAGAGAGAGTAAATGTGCCTCTTGCTTCTTGCTGTGGGTTGCCACTGGAAGAGAGTTCTGAGTCTTTGAACAAAAATATTATATTACTTTGGTATCTTATGTGGTGTTGAAGACAACTGAGATGGTAGATATCAAAGATGCTCAAGAGAAACCCTATCCTGAACAGATGTATGCTGCCTTCTTCAGCCCTACTACAATTCTACCTTCTGCATCAGCACAAACTTGCCTAACAGAAGAATCAGACTTGGATCTCATATTAAAGTCACTATAGTAATATTTCTCTACCTAAGCAAGCTTTCAACCTTCTTGGAATGCTTAAACTTCTGGTTCCTAAACTAATCAGAAGTGTCTAAGTCAAGGGGTGCAATGAGGGGCTTGGTGAACCAATGCTGTTTAAGTTTGTGAGGAACTGGCCAATTGGATGAGTGGACATGTGTGTTGGTTAACTTTATGTCAATTTGATACAAGCTGGAGTCACTTGAGTAGGAGAACTCTCAATTGAGAAAATCCCCCCCCCCAAGACTGGCCTGTAGGCAAGTGTATAGTGCATTTTCTTGGTTAATGGTTGATGTAAGTGAGCTCAGTTCCTTGGGCAGATAGTCCTTGATGGTATAAGAAAACTATGAGCAAGACTTGGAGAGAAAGCCCATAAGCATTATTCCTCCATGGCTTCTACTTTAGTTCCTGCCTCCATGTTCTTCCCCTGACTTCCCTCAGTGATGGTGTGTGAGCTGAGAGTTGTAAGCTGAATTAAACCCTTTCCTCCACAACTTGCCTTTGGTCATGTTGTTTTATCATATCAACTGAAACGCTAACTAAGGTAACATATGAATGGACTACTTCATCAGTCGATTCATCAATCAGTGCCCTCAGCCAAGTGGAGAACAGAAGCAAGAAGAGTAAATCCTTCAGACTGCTGGTAAGGATGTACGTCCACAGGAAACATTCTACGGAAGTCAACCTTCCAATTTGCCCACAGATCCTGCTCACAGTAATTCTGGGAACACTGAAACTTTTTTTTCATATGCAAAACACATGATGCCTTCACAAAGGGCATGGTGATTAAGTACCCGCATGGAGCTACATGCCATACTTATTTGTCCAACATCTGGAGGGAACAGGTAGACAAGGTACTGTAGTTCCAAGAAGACTCGACCAGTGCTCAGGAAAGGCTAGAGAAGGGAAATGAATGCTCAAAAGCAACTGACAGGGAAACACAATGAACATTTGTTCATAGTATGAATGTAGAACACACACAAGCACACACACACACATACACACACTCACACAAACAAGCATTCACACACACACACACACACACACACACACACACACACACACACACAAAGGTATGACTGATACAAATCCCCCAGATATGCAGTAGTGAACTACCCACAGTAAGAAAGGCAAGTGGCCACTGGAAACCTTTATTTTGCAGTTCACACAATTGAAACCAGCATGAGGAACTTGACAGGGTTCAGGCCATCAGGCCATGGCTTAGAAGCAAATTCACACCCCGGAACTTTTCTTCAGCACTAGCTTGTTCATTGAGGGCCCAGACACAAGCCACTGCCAACTCCCTGTGTGACTCCTTTTGGTTCTGGTAGCTTGAAGCACCAAGGACACTCACCCCCAACATCCCAAGGCAGTTCTGAACTCCAGGTTCAGTGAGCATCTTGCTCCAAGGGTCAACGCATTCTTCTAGGCTGCAAATTCTTCCTCTTCCTGCTTCAAATCTCTCCTCAAACTCACTTTTCCCTGGGCCATATCTAGGCACAGTTGAGGAAAGAAGCTTATGCTCTCCATTCCTTAAAGTTTCCTTTCCAGGGAAGAGATGAATTCAGTAAGTGCATGGTCAGGGCTGTATAGCACCGAGGGCTCCTCAGAATTGGCTGCAGGGGAGCTGGGCCAGGAAACCACTTCCTGTCAATGAGGAAGCTCCCCCAGAACTATTAGCATTTGAAATAACAGCAAATAATAATAATAATATTAATAATAACCTGACTGTCTGACAGTATATGTTGGTTTTCATAACTGTGAGGTCTCTGAAGAAGGGAAGAGAGAAGGCAAGGAAGAAAGAGTAGGAGGGAGGAAACAAGAAGAAAAATGTGTGAGGAAGGGAGAGGAGAGAAAAGAAGGATCTGAAATGTTTCAGGGCTTCTGGCTTCCCACTGAGCTCCGAGTTCAAGTTTCAGAAATCCATAGTAGTGTTCTGATGTTCTAGAATCTTCTATGGGCCCTTCACATTACTTGGCCGGGCAGCAAGGCTGGCGAAGTACGCACACTGGGAGGGGTCACAGTGGCCAGGAGGGCCGGGAGGGCCAGGAGGGCCAGGATGTCCAGCTGGTCCTGTCTCTCCTTGAGGGCCAGGGATTCCTGGAAGTCCATCTTTAGCATATCCAGGTTCCCCAGGCTGGCCTGGCCAAGGAGGCAAAAGAAACAGAAGGCAGTTGACATTCAGAAGCAGGCTTATATCTAGGAGTGAAATAGCCCTGTAATCTCTGTATTGTAAACTAGAATTATACTCAGAATAGCCTCTGTCTGGTGTTCTAGACTGAGAGAGACAATGGCCCATGTGAGCATCAGGTAGAGCAGTACCTTAGCAAGCAGAAGGTCCACCTTCACTGTCTGAGCTAGGGAAGAAGTCCAGACACCATGGAGGAGAGACGGACAAAGACAAGTGGAGGCCCCTGGAGTGCAAGCTTTCCACTCAAGTCAGATGAGAAAGCAGGATTCTGTGCTCTTACACACTCCAGTATACACACCTGAATTCAGAGTGGGACACCAAAACAGCCCAGTGTCCCTGTTCTTACAAAGACACCTGATGACCCGCATAACTCAACATTCTAACTCTTTGGGATCTCTTATGTTTTCTCAACTTTACATGTTAAACCTGAGCCACATACTTGAACTGTATCATTCTATTATACCAAGGAAAAAATATAGCATCCAAGATATACATAATTGGCCATTATATAGTCCAAAATTTACATTGAAAAAATATCACCTATAAATAATCTTCTATCCCTATACTTACCAAGTACTATGGTATCATACAAAATTAATTTAGCTTCTTCTTTGGCCTCAACAACTAGGAAGCTAGGTGTCAGGTGTGGTGGCCAACTTGGGCACATCACATTCTCCCTTCACTTCTTAGCACTCTGTCAAAATATTTCTTAGAGAGCAAACAAAAGTGAACCTTTCCATTGTGAGTGTCTTTAGGATTTTGGAACTCGCTGTGCTGACAAGAGCTATTTAATGCACAGCCCTGGTTATGATAAATCCTTAGTCCAACTATGCTAATCATTCCTTCCAGTGAGAACCACTAAAGATGGTCCCTGATTCAACCTCACCTGGTGTAGCCTGCCAGATGTTCTACACACATCCTTGTCTAGATGATCTCCACTCTGCCTTCCTATAAGTTCTCCTGTTTCAGAGTAGTGTTTATATTATATTCTATTTGAAAGTCATCAAGATGTAAACAATATTCATGTGAAATCATCATCTCTAATAAAAATAGGAACACATATCCAACTGTAGCAAATTTGGAAAATCATGGAAGTATAAAACTAAAGTTAAATTATGTGTAGGTCAAATGTTCATAAATGATCCGGAGCTAGCATGAAAGTTAAGAGTTAAACTTAAAATGTAGAGTACTCAGGGCTGAGGGTTGGGTTTGGTGGTAGTGCATGCATGAAGCCCTAGGTTCAATTTCTAGCATTCCCCCCAAATACATACATACATACATACATACATACATACATACATACATACATA
>CAJQZJ010031511.1:5340876-5358284 GCA_907164525.1 Lophiomys imhausi
ATACATACATACATACATACATACATACATACATACATACATACATACATACATACATATACTTAAACACATACACATGATGGTGAGGTAGAATTTGACATCTAGAGTCGAGGGTCTTGTACAGTAACACCTCCTTTCCAGTGTGACAGTTGATGCCCTCAGTAGCTATTCCAATACAGCCGTCAGGCACAGTGGTCAACTGGTTGCCATTTCTCCAGTTATTTCCAGGTTTCAGAAGTGGAAGTCCAAAGACCCCACAACCCCTCAGCCCTTTGACCTTTGGCTGAACTTTTGGCTAAGGTTTCCTGGGCATATGCTGAGAAACACTAACAGGGCATGAATGAGTGTGGGGTTTAAAAAGATGGATGCCAGCTTGCCTGTGGGGTTCTTATCATTTAAGGTGAGTTAAAGTGCAGAACAGATGTCCTAAGCAGAGATGTGTCCCCAACATGCTCAGATTCATTTAGCATATACTAGCCCCCTCCCCCTAGGATCATTTATCATGATATTTAGTCATTTATTATTTTTAATTGGAACATAATAATTCTGTATATTTCTGGGGCATGATCTGTTTTTTAATGAATGCTTATTTATTTATATTTAATGTATACTCTGTTTTGCTTGCATTTATGTATGTGCACCAAGTGCTTGCATTACTGCTGGATACCAGAAAAGGGTATTAAATTCCCTGGAACTAGAGTCACAGATGTGTTAGCTGCCAGATGAATTCTGGGAATCAAACTGAGCTCTTCTGCAAGAGCAGATAGTGCTCCTAATCTCTGAGCCAAATATTCAGCACCACAATGTGATTTTTTTTCAGGACATGAGTATAATATGTAATGAACAAATTGGAGCAATTAGCTTATTCATCATCCCAAATATTTATCATATCTTTATGTTGGAGACACCAAAATCTTTTCTTCTGGTCATTTTTGAAACAGAAAATAAGTCATTGGGACTTTTGACTTAGGAGGTATGCCTCAAGGGCTTGAGAAATATTTTATTAAGCAATGAATTTTCTGTTTCCCCTTAGAAAGGTCCAGCTCCTTCCCTCTTCCCACAAGCAAGGGTACCACTGTGTACCCCTGCCTCCATGCTTGGTGTCCACTAAGACTGAGACCCTGAACCTTCATACCTGGTATTCCAGGGGCACCCATCTCTCCTCGGAGACCAACTCCAGGTGTGCCAGGGTCACCTTTGGCTCCTCTCTCACCTGACAGGAATAATATACATCTTGAGTGGTGGAAATACATGATGAGGACAGAGAGAGGGAGTTCCAACCCACAGGGCACCGTGTCACTGATGTAGCCCAGTACCACTGAAGCATTCCACTCAAAGCAGTCTGTTCACACATAACTCTTTCTGTAAGATACTCCAGCACTCGTTCTCTCTCCCCTCTCTCTCTCTATATCTATCTCTCTCTCCCTCAGACTCAGAATATGTACATGAAACAACTAAAAGAAACAGATGCTTTCTCCTGAACATATCCTCAGATACACTTCTTTATAGCTACACATTCACTCAAGCAGCTATCTATCCAGTCACATACATATTTACACATTCGCACATATAAAAGCAAATACAAAGCATGCAGCTCTACATACACATTTACTAAATCACAGGCAACCAAGTTTACACACCCACAATTCACACACATATCAGCCTGCATGTGCCCCCTCATCACTGGTGTACTTGATGGTGTAGTCGAAGCTTCTTATCCAAAACTTCACTGAGAAGGAATTGGGTTGATAAATAAATGAATTCAACATACTAGGTGATATGGTCACATACAGTAATAAGACTTAGCTCTGATCTAAGGAATACTGAAATCTAGTAATATAATGAAGCAAGGTACAAGGAACGCTCCATAGAAGAGAGATGATAAATACCATCCTAAGAATAAAAACTGATATATATATATATATATATATATATATATATATATATATGTGATATATTTATTCAAGGAGAAAGAGACAGAGAGACAGAGAGAGACACAGAGAGATCGGTCATGTTCTCTGGAGGGATATTTGGACCATGTCTGAGTTAAGAGCTTACAGGTTTGATTTAACTGGAACTACCATTGTCAATATTACCATGGCCAACACTATTACTTCTAGCACTAGTATGACTACTACTGTCAATGTTATCTCTACTAATGGTGGTCTTGCAACAGAAACAGGTGACACAATGAAGGACACTGGAATCTCTCTTTCAAATTATTTTACTAGGAATTAATACATTTTGCTACATTGTTTCTAAAGCATTTGCTAGAGACACATATTCTTTTATAATCTAAATTTAAACCTTCTGGCTCACCAGGTTTTAGAGCACTTACTTTATTTTTCTGTGGTTGTTGTTTTGGGGTTTTAGATTCATTCATTTATATTGTATATGTATGAATGTTTTGCCTACATGTGGGCATATATACCACATGTGTGCCTGGTACGAGAGAAGGGCAGAAGAGAGCACTGGATATCTTGGAACTACAGTTGTGAGCAGCCATTTTGGTGCTGGGAACTGAACCCAGGTCCTCGCCAATAGCAGCAAGAACTCTTAACCACTGAGAAATCTCTCTAGCTCCACATCTTCACTGTTTTATACTTGGTCAGTATTCTGCCACAATCCAAGGTAGTCTATAAAGGATGCTTCCTACAGACATATCTTTTGTGTATTTTGCTTTATGAACGAATACAGATAGTCAGGAACACACAAATTTAACAAAACCCACTTTGAATAGAAGAAATATCAGAGGGGATAGATGGCTAAACAGTTATAAGGATATGGGAGATCAAAAGAGAAGATGCTAGCTTAAGGTCACCAAAATGAACCCACAAGTCTACTCATCAGGAGGAAGTGGACCCGAGACTGGGAAGTCTGTAGTCAGGTCCTCCCTTTCTGCTTTTCATGTCTCCTTGCCTGCTTGCCACTAGCAGCCCAGGGCAGGCTTTTCCACTTGAAGGAGAGCCTCCTGTTGTCCAGAGATCCAGTGTTCAGACAGGTTACCCAGGCAGAGAGCCAGACAGTTAGTAGCCATTTTTAGCTGGATCTTAAAGCTGGCATTTAATATCCATTGCCTGGAGATTAAATGTCTTATCATTCAGTCAGTTCCAAATGGGGCAAGGGAAGAAGGAAACATTTGCATCACTCCTGTAACTTGAGCAAGGTAGATGGAAAGAAAGTAGGAAAAAAAACAAAAAACAAACAAACAAAAAACAGGTTCACTCTTCACTGTCAAGTAAGAAAATCTCTAATGTATGAAAAAATTACACAATGCCAAATTTCAGTGCTGCTTGCCTGATGGGAATGAAAAGAAAATGAGCAATGCAGGCTCTGCCAGGTGTACACCCCGCACTGGAGTCTGAACTCAGCCCTTAGTTTCTGAGATGCTGTCCACTCACCTTTGGGGCCCATTGGTCCAGAGGGTCCTTCAAGACCTCCCTGGCCTGGATGGCCTGGCTCACCTATGGGGCCTGCCTGGCCTGGAGGCCCATCTTTTCCAGGGGGTCCTGGGGGCCCAGGTCTGCCTTGAGAAGACTTTATGTGTGCTGGAGGTATCTGGGCCAGGAGGTAGGCGAGTTTGGCTATGTAACAGAAAGAACAGAGAAGTTTGTAAAGAATGGATAAAGGGTGAGGGACAGAGTAGCAGCTCACTGCAAGCTGAATATTACAAACAAAAACAGAGGATAAAGACAAGGAACAGATCCTGTGCACACACTTCTAGCTGTGTGAACGACTGCAGCATCGACAATAGTAGAGATAATTAATAATAGTTTTAACAATGCATTGGTCCAGGCGGTAGCAGCATTATTGTTGTTTGTGATGGCGACAGCAATACCAGTGGCTGTAGCTGTCACTTGGAGAAGCTGAGGCCTGGGATGTCTAAATGGCTTTCACGAATCTGTTTAGTAACTTTTCTCTTCTGAATATCAAGTCTGAAGAGTCAAACAAGCTGTTAATTGGAGATGCTCACATGTCTGTGATAAAAAACATTGCAGAATCATCTTAAAACCCAGAGCTCTGACTGTGATGAGCTCACTTTCCTTCTGGACAGGGGATCCAGTGCTTACCTAGTGGCTACCAAGAGCCACCTACGTTTATACAGTCAGAGAGCACTGGATCTGAATGCCTATCCAATAATGGGTGGAGTGACTAGGATGAAGCCCAACATCCTGTTTGGTGAGGCTAAAGAAGAGGCAGGATTTCTCAGTGTCTCATGGACACCCTCTGCCATTACACCTTCACAAGGCCCACGGGTCTATGGAGGCTACCTTGGCAACTTGCTGAATTTTTCTGAGTCTTGGGTTTCCCTCCTCAAAGACTGTGTCATGTAACCAGATCCATTAAAAAAAAAAATGTGTGGTTGACACTCTGCTAGGGCAGAGATCATTCCATCACTGACGAGTGTAGCACTCAAGACATAGAACTTGGAACTCCCACACGTAAGTCTTCAGACCTGTCTCGTCCAGTGGGGCTCACATTCTCTCCAGCTTGTCTCCTGCCTTCCCTCACCTCCATCATCCACAGCCCATCCATGTTCACCTAGACTCCTAAGGGGTAGGGGAGAGGGGCACTTTTCTTCTATACCCTTGTATCCAGGGCAGACTGAATATGTGAGTGAGAAGTAACAACTGGGACATGGGACAAGTGAACAGAAGCATCTTTCGGGTCCTCTTTTATGTACACAGTTATTGAGAGCATCTTCTTCTAAGTTTTTAATCACAGGGGAAATGGGTATAGTGGCTACTAAACACACCATGGTGGTATATAGTGCGCAGACACTGAGGTTGTCAATCCCAGACTTACATTCCAGTAGTTCAGGCTCCCTGATTCTCATTATCCTCCCAATAACCATGCTGTCTCATATGGTCATCACCAGACTGTCATGGGCCACATTTTCAAGCTTTGAGAACTCTCCTGAGACAGGAACCCATGAACTGCTGCTAAAGTTGCCACCATTCTATCTTCCCACTCTATCCCCTACTTTCAAGCTGTCTGAGGCATAGCCACCTGTCCTCCTTCAATGCCCTCTGTGCCAAAAGGAAATTACAGAAGTCTTCTGAGGGCAGTCCAGGCATCTTGCCTGTCTCCTGACTTCTCTGTTCCCTTGGAGTTCAATGAGGCTCACTGCGAGCCTTCCCAGAACGCTGATTAATTAAATACACGGTTGAACACACCAAAAGTGTAGATGATCACCACACAACAGATTGTGATGTCCAGTGTCATCATTCACTACAAGTCATCTTCACCACAGGTGACCAGGCAGAAGCTTCAGACCCATTTGAGGGAAGCTCTGGACAGTAAATAACCCTGGACCCTCAAGTTACCCTTCAAGCCTGCTTCTCTACACTAGCCTGTCCCAAGAGTGCTGCCCGGATACTTAATGATGAAAGAAACAGCTGCTCACTGGGGATCTTACCCTGGCAGCTGCAGTGAAGTCCAGCCACTCACCTTCTAGCTGCTTCCCAAGCTCTTCCTGAATGAGGCGCCTCAGGGTGTCAATGGATGGAGACTCGCCCTAGGAGGAAGGGAAGCAGACCCAGAGTCACTCATCTTCCTGGGAACTCTCATCAAAGATACAGTGTCACTCCCCAAATCAAGAAGCTCATGAGCAGAACAGACATAGGCAATCACACCCTCTGTCTACCCATCCCATATCTGCTTCCCACTTCTCTCCTCTCTGCAGTTCAGACCCTGCCATGCCATTAGCATGGCAGCTTGCACCCTAGGTTCTCAGAGCCATAATGTCCTTCCCTCAAGACCTTTATGTCTTCTTTAGTTTATTTCCTTCTGGGACAAAGTACTGAGCCCATCAACCAGCCTCACACTGGGCCTGAGCAGTATGGTCCCCAAGGCTTGCCCACCAGAGCATAGTTTATGGGCTGCCTCCTATATGAACTCCAGTTTGACTCTCCTGGTTGGTATCTTGCCCCTGTACTCCCCAGGGCCAGTTAGATTTTGCTCAGGTTCATATTGGCCACTAGCAAGTAAGTTATCCATGAAACCTGAGGAATTTATAAGAAAGGCTGAATGTTCACATTGTGACAATAATTCTCAGAAGGGCCTAGGGAAGGATTCTCTATGCCCTATCAGGATCACCCTTTCCAGTTTGACTCCTGTAGGGTAGTGCTACCCTCAAGAGTAGTTTTTATGGTCTATCAATCCAACACACTGTATGGAATAGATCCTACCCCATTGTTCTCTTATTATTTATTCTCTGGTGAGGAACCTTTGTAACAGGCTCAGATGTTCCATTGTTCCACGCAGCATAGGACACAGAGAGCTTGGCAAGGCTTCATGGAGGCTTTGGATGCCAACTGAGTCCTTTTGATTTCCCCTGGACTTGCCCAAGGGAGGCTCTTGGCACCAAGGTCTTTAGAGCCACCACAACCAGAAGCAAGTGATGAAGCCACAGAATGTCAGAGCAGAGCACACAGGGGAGTGACTATGTCTGTGCTCAGGAAACATAAAGTTCTCCAGATGACTAAGCGAACGGCTGAGAAGAGGCCCCTCAGACTGGAAAACAGTCCCTATCAAGAGTTCAACTCTTGTTTCATAATTGACAACTGTGTCTGGGATCCAAAGGAGGATAAATCAAGAGTTCTCCCACCAGAGTGATATATGTGAAAAGAAAAGAACCAGGCTTTCTGCTTATGTTCAGTCCCTAGGATGGCAGAGAGAGGACTGTCAAGGGCTGCAGGGAATGGATGGCCAACCAGCCATAATGCCTGCTGTACCAATGAGACCCCATCTTCTCAATTACCTCTGCACTGGGTGCCAAGGAAGAAGGGATTTACAGCTCAAGAAGTTAAGCCTTGAGACTCATCATCCCTGGGGCAGAAGGCGGGCCAAAGAAGAGAATTTGTCCCTGAACTCTTTCATGCATCACACCATTTCACCCTAACAAATGTGAAGAGCATTTGTCAAAGGATAGGCACAGAGAGAGGCAGTGCTCTGACCCTCACTGGGTAGCTGGTCCCCAGAAGCTTGCCACTTGCAAGATGTACTGCCTGAAGGCCACAGACTCTGTTTCCCCTCCATTCTAATGGAATCCATATCTGAAATTTTATCATCTTCCTTACCCGCAATCCTGGAAATCCTGGCTGGCCAGGTGGCCCTGGGGGCCCAGGAGGGCCGCTCTCCCCTGGTTGTCCCTGGGGACCCATCAGGCCAGTATGACCCTTGTGACCTGGGGTTCCAGGGTCTCCAGGTTGGCCCTTCCCGCCTGGTAGTCCTTTGTCACCTTTGATCCCAGGATCTCCCTAAATAGGAAAGAAGAATATAAGCAAGTGGGTCTGTGCTGGGAACTGATCTGAATACAAAAGCTGCAATTCAAGGTACCATCATCTTCCTGCTGGCACCCCAGCAGAAGTGGAGAGAAGGGTCTCAGCCTGGGGTGAGTCATGGATGATTAAGTAAGGAAGGTCCAAAATTATCCCATCCGTGGTCCTGATTTACAAAACAGGGCGAGGGAGCCCAGAGATAGAATCCTACCTTACACAGTGTATGTGCAAGTTGGGAGGAGAACTTTTATTTTTTAAAACCCACCCCAAATAATCCATTAACAGAGCTGTCATCATTGGAGGAGCAAGGAGTACTTGCATTCTCATGCTACAGAGCACACAACAGTTGCCAACAATGAGGCTGCGTATCAGGGACTACATGGACAGGAGCCAGATGTCATTATTATCTAGAAAATTATAACTGTAGACAAGTGCTCACAGTATGGAAAAGTTGGAGAACAATAAAAATATCCACAAGTTTGTTTTGTGGGAATAAAACACCATGGAAGGCTCCAGAAAGTAATTAATTGTAAGTATGACAGGGAGTGTCTAGAGAGGTAACTCAGTAGTTTGCCACACAATTACGAGGATCTGAATTTGGAGCCTAGGTACCCACACACAAACCAGGTGTGACTGCTTACATCTGGGGGGCACATATAGGCAGAACTCTGGGGATTACTAGCTTAGCAATTTGGTAATCTCTGGATTCAATGAGAGAACTTATCTCAGACAATAAAGTGGAGAGTGACTGAAGAAGACACCAACTACAGGTCTGAACATGCCATTCCATTAGCATGTACACATTCACAGATGTATTCGACAACACAATACATACATATGTATACACCACACATGTACATGCACACAAGCACGCATGCACACATGTGCGCACATGCACACACACACACACACACACACACACACACGGAGGAGAAACATAGCTGTCATTTTACACATCTTAAAAAACAGGAATAATTTTCAATAAGCTTAATGGCATAGGCCTGCCATTATAACTACTCAGGAGGCCAAGGGGGAAGGATTGAAAGCTTAAAGCACATTTAAGGTCAGCTGGCTACAGTGTGTTCAAAGCCAGACTGGACAACTTAGCTATGTCACAAACTACAATGTTAAGAGATATAATTCAGTTATAAAGTATTTCCTTATCATGCACAAGCCCCTACATTCAATCTGAACTACCACAGCGCGCACACACACACACACACACACACACACACACACACACACACACACAATATCTTCCTAGTCCTAGGACAAACCCCAAGTGTGCATCCCTAGAAACAATTGGCTAGCTGTGGAAACTGAGACCAAGCTGCCACTCTATCCCTGGAGTAGTTTTGTCTCTGTCAATAAGAAGGAGAGTCTACTAGATCAGCAGCCTCTTCTTGTAGGTCTTCTCTCAGCTCCAGTGGATCCATGGAAGACTGGTAGGCTCACACTATGGTGTGTACACTGCCTTTTCCTCCCTCAGTGAATCAGATTCTGAAGTTCTGGGTTAGTGATTTGGGTTAAAGTAACCCCAGGGCAGGCAGCTCAGTCCTTACCCTTATGTACTATTGTGTGTCCAGCCAGCAAGTCTCAGTGGATAGTTAGGACTGAACACACAGTAGCCATATTAAGGTTCTCAGAGTACAACGGAGCCACAATTACAGTGAAACAGAACAGAAAGGGAGAGGTGGGAGAGAGGAGTATCAAAAGAGAACCAAACATGTGGTGTTGCCGTAGACATGGCAGGAGTCTCTGAGAGGGACTAGAGCATGGTCCCAAAAGGCCGTTACTATGTGTGATAAAACAAGGAATGACAGAGACATGTCATGGAGGGGATGTGATCTGTTGGGGTGAGGGAGGGTAAAAGTGAAGGCACATACACGTTTGGAACACCCTCTTCTGTGTACACAGACTCCAGAATGCAAGATAGGCATTTGGGAAGGGGAGCTTTGAGGTGATATGGAAGATACGCCTGACATCCACTGCATTCACTCTTGTAATTTCTGTTCCTTAATCAGGCCCCTGCCTGGCTTTCAAGTTTTCAACAATAATAAAAGGATTGATGACATTTTACATTATAATTTAAGCAACCCGAAGGGATGTGGTCCAACTTTCTGGGTCTGATGCACTTTATGAGGTCTTAGAAGATGTTCAATGATCTTGGATTCAGAGATGTAGAATCCAGCTCCTGAGTTACCTGGATGCCGGGTACCATTACCTATGTGGTATAGCTTTTCTATTCAACAACCCTCCATCCCTTTGCAGTTAAAAGATCTGTCCCCTATTTTAAACATTCCCAGGAGGAAAGAATGAAGAATCTAAGGGCTGGGTGGCAATGTTCCATGGAACCACTTAACAACGGACAGGCAAGTTCTGCAGCTATTGATCATGTATGAAGAACAGCTTCTTGTCTATAGGCTGAACATCCTGGCTCTGAGCCAGGACACATGCCTACAGTCCTCAGGAAATCCCTCTCAGGACTCCTGAGTGACACTCTCAGGAGAAAATCTACTCAGTGGCAGGCAAGTACAAGGCTCCAATATTCAAGATCAAACAGCCACAGGGTGGTGAGGACAAAGTCATCTGAAGGAGAGACATAAAGGGAAGGCAAGAATGCCAGAGACCACTTCTATGTCTCTGTTCCCAAGCTGCAGGAAAAGCCTGCCAGCTTGCCACCCATCCAACTTGTGAAGAAAGCTGAGATAAATTCTTTGCAGGACCATGGGAAACAAGTATGGGTGGGTGGGGGTGGGGGACCAGATACCATCCCTGTAGAACAAGCATCATAATGGCTGACCAGACACAGTACTGTGGGCAAACCAGCCATGCTGAGTCCTGAATGGAGGAAGAGCCTGGGAGTGTGAGTGTGAGAATGCTCCCTGCCCTCTCCAGCACTTCTGCAAGAAAAATGACTCTCCCCTGTTGGTTTTTGGAGAAATGAAATGTAAAGAAAGGCTTTCAGAGTGTGGCGCCAAGGCGACTCATTATGGGAAAATCTGTTCCCTTGTCACCTCCAGCGACAAATTTGGCTCCCAGCAAATTGGCACTTAGGGAGCCAGGCACATCCTGCATGCGCCTTCACACATGGTGAGCAGGGAATCTGTCAGAGTCTCCCAACACTTGCCTTGCATTGATAATTATGGTCATGATTTTATTCCTCAAAATAAAAATCAAAAAGAAACAAGAAAGAAAACTGATTATGACAGTATTGAGGGAAGAGAACCCTGCTGTGTGAAGGGCTTGAGATTTTTTCATGGAAAGCCATTGCAGAAGACAGCAGTCCAGTTGGGCTGCTTATTAACTGCCCTGAATAAATTCTGACCTTGCAACTGTGGGAAGGTCACCTTGACCATGCTCAGGTGGCAGCACTTCCCTACTTACCCTCTCTCCTTTGGATCCAGGCTCTCCGGGCTTCCCAGGAGCACCCTGCAATGAAATAACAGGACAATAGTCACTTCACCACTGCACCTATGCCTCCATCTTTGCCTTTCTTCTCACAGAACTTCCTGGAGAAAAGGTAGGCCTCCACCTACCTCACTCCCACCCCAAGATCCCATACCAAGTCAGCCTAGAGATGCAATAAATCCATTCCCTCTTCATTCCTTTATTCCTGCCCCTGCTCATTCTTGACCTGGGAGAGGATGAGCAAATGGTATGGCTTCTTTGACATCTTCTTATGCTTCTCTCGGGAGATACCTGACTCACCTTGGAATACCCCTGGGGCCTTCCAAAAACTGGCCTTTGGAAAAGCTAACATCACCTCTCATGTTTGTAGTCTCACAGCCTCTCCCTACTGTCTTCTCCTGGACCCTTCATCCCAGATGACCAGGCATGGCCTCAGACTTCCTCTCCAGGAAGTTCTCTCTTAACATCCAGCACACAGAAAAAAAAACAACCTATTGCTATGTATGGGGACAGTATGTATGGGGACAGTCACATAAGGAAGAAAGTACTTCCTACTATTGAGATACTGTTTTCCTTTCAGCTCATGCTTCTTCCATCCTTTCTACTTAGAATATAATTTCCCTTCCTTCCTTCCTTCCTTCCTTCCTTCCTTCCTTCCTTCCTTCCTTCTTTCCTTTCTTCCTCCCCCCCTCCCCTCCCCTGTCTTCCTCCCTCCCTCCCTTCTTTCCCTTTCCTTTTTTTCTGGACTCTTGATATCTCTTCTGCAAAGCTTTGCTGGGATCTGACCAACATCTACCCTCACAAAGAGTCACCTTCCTGCTAGCTGCTACCTAACTTTATTTTTTCCCAGATGTGGGAACAAAGACACGCTTGTTTGCTCATCCTTAAGCAGCACAAGTTTCCAAAGCAGATTCTGTGATTATTCATGAAACCGAGCATCATATACCTATCCTAAAGTCCACCCTAAACCTGCAGAAATTGAAAATATGCCAACCCAAAGGCTTGACATTAGGGCAATCAGTCCAGTCTAGCCTGTCATAGCTGGTAGACACAGTGTACATTCAGAATGCAAACACGGGCTGGAGACATAGCTTAGCAGTTAAGGGCATGTACAACTTTTGCAGAAAACCGAGCTCAGTTCCAAGCATTCTTTAAGGGTACTCACAGCAACCTGTCACTCTAGCTTTGGGGAATCTGACACCTTCTTCTGGCCTCCAAGGGCACCTCTACTAACATGCAAATATACATATACATAGACATAATTAAAAATTAAATTATTCTATGCTTCAAAAAGGAATGAAAATATTTTAGTTCTTCTGAGTCTGGCCAACTCCATCACCTCATTCCAGAAATATCCACTGCCTTACAGCCTGGGGTACTACTCTAAGCTCTGTGGCCAATAAAGAGTGGCTTGGAGACATGATCCTTTTTCTCAGGGTCCTCGCAGCCTGGTTCAGAGGTAGATATGGGCACACCAATTCTAATATACATCAAACAGTTTTGCTTTCTGTAATACAATTACAAGAAGGTCCCACAGTAATTCCAGGAGAAAAAAAAAATCATGACATTGGATGCTGGGAAGCACACAGCCTGGAAATTCAGATAGAATCCAACAGGGATTACAAGAGGGAAAGGGCTCTGTAGATCAGAGTGAAGACTAAGCCTCAGAGACAGAGAAAGTAAGAGCTCTCTGTGTAGCCCACACAAAAGGAGGAAACCGCATGTGAAAGAGAATGCAGGTCAGGTTAGAGTTAGGGATTTTCCAGGTGTAGTTAGCCTGAATTTTATTCTGGAGGGCAATGGAAAGGTAAAGAGAGCTCATGTAAGCAGCAACTCAACTGAAAAATCACAGAGTTGATACAACCACCAGAAATGGGAGCTGAGGTATTATTCCCCCAACATAACCTAGTAGGTAAGATTGATCAGCAAGTGAGGAGTGGGTCTAGCGAGTGACAGGCTATGTCTGGGCACAATGCCCAGGGTACTCAGACTTGGACTGTTTGATCCAGCTTCAAGGAAGGCAACCTCTTATAACAATGGCCCAAAGTCACACAGTGACAAGGATGTTCTCTTTCAAGGCAAGAGTGCAGGCTTTGATACACATATGAGCACTTTCTCTGAAAGTCTATTCTCCATATCCACTTATTCTACTCATTCACCACCAAACCTTTAGGGGCCTTCTCTGAGCTAGGCTCATGAGCTGGGGCTGAACAGAGCAGACCATCAGCAGAGTAAGTCAACAAGTGTTTCCCTCTGCTGGTCCACAGAAGTCCACAGGAGAAGGAGAAAGGGTGGTACATGAAGGTATTTTGAATAACAGAGTTCTGAAAACCAATTAAGTATTTGATTTGGAGACCAGAATGGATGTAGCTGACAGGAAGAAGAAGAAGGAGAAAGGACAAGGGGTCCTCAGGGGCCATTTGCCCCTCAAGGGGAAAGCTCAGTTGCAATTTGAGCTGCAAAATGGCATAAAATGTTCATGTCTCACAGATCTCCAGTTGTTGAAGAAGTTCATGGTTGGACAGAGGAGATCATTAGGGAGGTCACAGCAATGGTCCTTGTACCTTGTAAAAACAGAAAGGATTTGGATTGGACGGTGTGCATTCAGAAGTGCAAGGGACCAGAAAGAAAACAGGATGCTGACAGAATGATGCTGAAGTGTGGCAAATGAGATATGTTAATTGACCCTGGTACCTCTGTTGGCTGCAAAAACAAGTTTGACACATAAACACCATAGCTAAAAAGCACACTGACACTGGTGAGGGGTTTTGATAAGCTCAGTCCTTGCTTCTCAGCCTTGTCACCCATCTGTGGTTCTCATAGGAAAGGGTTACCCAAGAGAAAAGAAAAGGTTGGTGAATACTTGCCTCTTTTCCTGGGGCTCCTATCTCTCCTGCCTCTCCCTGTAACAAAGAAAATGGGGTCAGTGGGCTTAGTAGTGCCAGCCCAGTGCATGTCAGTCTTCATGACGGACATTTGACTCATCATGTTCCAGCAAAGATAGCAATCAATGGTCCAGACAGTTTACCTTATAAGACCATGCCAGATGCAGCCTTCTGGTCAGTGCATACAGGAGAAGGTAGAGAATTGCCCCAGAATGTGAAAAGACCCCCTGATTATGGGCTCTTTGTCAGTGTGTCTCTACTAAACAGGTCTTACGCCAGTTTTACGAGTTCTCTAATGGGGAAAAGATCACTCTTATCATCATGGGACAATGTGTTAAATAAGATGCCAATAAGATAATGGATTTCTACTTTAAATTGATTTCTCTATTGACTGGATCTATGACCTTAGATGACCTCCTTGCTAATCCCTTCAATACACTATGGCTCAGTTTATTCATCTATAAATTAAAAAGAGTTGCTTCACCTACATCCTAGGTTAGCTTTCATTGAGGTATGTAAAGTACAGTGACTATCAGGTAGTAAAGCTGGAAAAATTGATCTGTTTTAATGATTAAGGAGTAATTTTTTACCAAAAGTAGCTACTTGGCTGCTCAGTGTCAGCCAAATTATAAACAAGGACTGGAAAAGGGAATAATCAAGTAATTCAAGAAAGTGAATGGACAAGCCATACACATCTTGGACAATGTATCAGAAGTGAATAGCAGTGGATATTGTACTGTAAGAAAAGGATGGACCCAGCTGGCCCTGTGGTCACATAAAAATGGCAGAATCAAACTAGATGGGGTATTCAGGAATTTGGGAACATTTTCTATCTTGAAGCATCACATACAAGCTTTATCCATCCATCGGTGAAGGCCAGGGTCTGAAGAACACTCCAATGGCTTCAGTGTGGCTATGAATGAGTCCTCATTACCCTTTAACAGCTTCAATATACACTATAAGGACAAGTCAGGGGGCTCAGACTAAAGCTCTAGATGGGTACAATGTATGCTGTGGCTGTGAATCAATCACCTACCTGGTCTGACCCCATGATTGAAACTTGCTCATCTTTACATTCATTACAAACATCTTTTAAGCTCCAGGGCCATACATAGCTGCCAGCACTATCCACCATAAATACTCACAAACACCATCATAATCACCTGTACATATTGAGTACTACAATGGGCTAGGCAGTACCACAATCCTTCCTTTATGTGGACTCTCATATTTAATATTCAGAAGTGAGTGATGCTGTCATACCACTTGAATAAAGAGATAGTCACTATAATGAGATGTTAAATGATTTTCCCAAGGTCTCATAATTAGAGTACTGTGCTTTGAAGTCCCACGCAAATGTCAATTATGGACTCTCAACTGTCTTAAATTGCAATGTAATTTGACCCCATACCATGTCATCATGACAAGAAAAAAATGGCCCTTAAGACATGAGTTGGCAAGATCACTAGTGAAGTTAAAAGTTATACCTGGAGTCAGACATCTTGGCCCCCTTAGTTTCTCTGCTTACCGGAGGCCCACGGGGACCCAGAAAACCTGGAAGTCCTGGACTGCCATTTTCTCCTTTGTTTCCCTTCTGGCCCTATAAAGGAAAAACAGGGAATCAATTATTCGAGATCAAATGAAACTCTACCAGATTGAGAAACTTGATGACACATCCAAACTGTGGAGCCCTAAGACCCCTTACCCTTTCCCTGAATTGGAGAGAGGATGGGTCAGCAAGAGACATGGGGTCTATGAAACTCAATATCACAGAAGAGCAGAGAAAGAAGATGAGATGAGGGGAGATCTCCATTGACGCAGAATAGCCTTTCCATTCAACCAACAACATCTAAGAATAGATTCTTAGAAACTACATCTCTGTCTATATGTGTGCAGCCTCTTTGAGGTGAGCATAGCTTCCCATGACACTGCTAAGGCTCCAGGTGTGGTGGTTGCAGCCTTTGGGGGGAGCCTTTGATTCTAATGCTTCAGATTTTCACAAAGTGCCCCAAAGTGGGTCAGCTCCATCTGGGCTTAGCTCTTCCCCTGAGTAGAACCACCCTTAGAATCCACCCCTACCCTATCTACTTTATCTCCCTAGGATTGACATCCTACATTGGAGTTCCTGGTAGAGATTACTAAACTTGTCATAAGGATAGACACTCATTATAATTGTCCCTGGACCAGTGTGGTAGTCTTAACCAATGTGACTTCTCATCCTGGGATTTGTGGATTTCTGGTCACCCAGGCTTCTACAGTCCTTGCAATTACCTGGAAAGCACTGGCTAGCACATTGTCATGGCCAATTTTTAAATGACATGTTATACTTGCAAATGGCTCCTGAATGGATCACAATTTAAGCAAATAAAAATACAAGCATGCTGGGCAAGAATGAAATTCATCCCCTGACTTGAACCTATTGGAGCCCAGAATCCATTAAAGAACCATTTACCCCATTATGTCTCCTCACTGACCTGGCATGAACCTCAATCTATAATCTAATCAGGGCCCAGGAGTCTACCTGCCATACTCTTTTCACTACCTACCATTGAGCCTCCTTGCTCTCCACCTATCATCCCCATCTGTATTCTCATGCTTTACTCTACCTTGCCAACTGCCATGGTCAAGGTTGCTTGGTCTGACCTTGCTCTTTATTTCAATCATTAGACACTTACTGTGAAACCTTACTGCAATCTTTGACATTGAATAGTTGGAGGTGTCCATGTTTCAGACAGCAGAGATTGAGGAAGGTAGTCAAATGTATGATAAAATTTTAAAAAGCTGCATACCCTGATTCTCCGGCTTTGGGATTATTCGTACCATTCAAATAAGGATTCATTCTCCAGTCTTGTCAGGGATGGAGGGGAAAAACTACCTGTCATGTGCAACACTTGCCCTGACACCACCAGGAAGACAGGGATGAGTACTCACTGGGGCTCCTGGACGGCCAGGGTCTCCTGGGGATCCAGGTGATCCACTGCTACCCTGGTAGGAGAAAACAGAAATGTTTATCTTGCCAGTACTCTGTGCCAGGGCATTGCCAGGCAGGGCACTGGAGCAAATTCCATTGCAGGTGGATGACTTAATTACACAGGCAGGCTGTTCTCACCCAGACTGGTGGCTCTCTGAGAACCACTTCATTTTGCAGAGGATGTTTTTCAACTTGTAAAAGGAGCCTACGATATTTAATTCATAACATTATTATGGAATTCAATGAGTCCGTGGGCATGAGAAGGCCAAACTCGGTGACTGGTGCCCACAGCACTGCACAGTAATGAGCAGGACCAGCTTCATTCATTCTTCCATTCATGCTTTAACTCAAAGGCTGGGCTATGAAAAATATAAGCATAGGACACAACCCAACTCAGGGACAGTTGCTTCCATCATAAAACGTATCTGAGGAAGCAGGTCTGCCTGCCTTCTCATTGCAAACCTCTCCCCTAGAGCATTACAACAATCCCCATGAAAACATGAGAGCACAGCGATACAGGGGGCCAGGGTAAACACTGGCTTGCGCTGTCTCGAACATAGGGACTAAAACTGTCATGCACAGGTTCTAGGGAAAACTGCCTTGACTCTAACACTCTCTAACTTGACAGCCATTTTGTGCATATTTATATTTTTGGCAAGTACTCCTGTTTGTTAAGATTTCTCATGGTGACATTCACCTTGAAATCCCAGACATTCTGAGTATAATATCAGGGGAGTCAAGAATTCAAAGTCAGCCTTGGCCACATGAGTTAGAAGTCTGCCTTGATTCTATAAGGCCATTTGTCAAAGTTCACACACACACACACACACACACACACACACACACACACACACACAC
>CAJQZJ010031511.1:5358294-5404355 GCA_907164525.1 Lophiomys imhausi
CACACACACACACACACACACACACACACACACACACACACACACACAAGATCCACGATAGAGTAACTATAAGGAAGCTGGAGAATTTTCCTAGCTACCCCGTTTTAATCCCAAATAAGTCCCTATGGCCTAAAATGCACAGCTCAACTGGCAGAAGCTCAGCACCTTCTGCCCACGGGATGCTCTCTCTGTGCTCAGCTCACATCCCTGCCATGAGTCTGTGACTCGTGGTTCTTATATCTCCAGCATCTAGTGAGTGACAGTCACTGAGGTTCCCTATTTAATGAAAAGACCAAGAGCATCACAGAGATTCATTCAGTATTAATCCAAAAAAAAATGCAAGATTCAAATGATGTCTTGTAATTGAATTGTGTACTCATGAAAATGTCAAAATCCCCAAAACTTGATACAGTCAACAAATAGCCTTCAGCTGACCCTGGCCAGGCATCTCTCGCAATACATACCAATCCCCCTTATAAATCATTCACTTCTCATACCAAATGCAAATGTCATCACTATTTTACACAGAGAGAAACCGAGGCACAGAAATGTTAAGCCACATACCCAAGAGAGAAGTGGAAAAACTGAGTTCTGAATATAGTAAGTACTGAGCCCATCCCATACTGCACTGCCATTGTTAAGAGATGGTCTTGTAGGTCAGTAACCAGAAACACAGCCTCTGTCTTTTGCCTAAAATGTGCCCATGAAACCATGGGTATTCAAGCACCTCATCTCACCAGTTGCACTGAGACACCAGATAACATACATAACCTTATCTCGTAATGAAATCGAGTCACAGAAAAAGTCCAAGCTCTGCCGGGGATCTCAGCTAGTGAGTGCAGAAATGGAAACACTGAGCATTATTTATGACTGACAGGCGCACTGAGACCTTCTAGTGAGTGCTGCCTGCTGCCCCTCCCTATACTCCTTCCACCCACCACCAACCCATCTGTGTCTCTCTAAAAATATGTACTTTAGCTCATCCCTATGGAAATGATATCTCTCCTGCTTCTTCCTCTAGTCCTCCCTCTGCCTCTGAGGAAGGAGGAGGGCCACCAGACATTTGCACATGGTGCCAACACTAGTTGTGGAGGCTACCTGTTCCCTGTGAAATTGATCTTTTGGTGCTGGACTCTTCCAGAGTCACAGAAACTCTATCTATCTATCTATCTATCTATCTATCTATCTATCTATCTATCTATCTATCATCTTCCAACAAGGAGTCCCTCTAAATACCATGCTGCTGTAGAATGGAAGCTACACTCACCTTCTAAAGCTTCTGTTCTCCAAACTCCTGTTTCAAGTCCCTTCCTTCAGCACAATTCTGACAAGACAAACTAAGTCCACAGACATTTAAGGTAGGGTCTTGAACTTCAGATTCTTGGTCCAGACTGCTTGAGTCCAAAGGCTGGCTCAGTTGCTGACTAGCTCTGTGATCTTGGGCAAACTATGAGCATCCCTGAATCTTCATTTCTTGCCTTTGCATGGGCAGATGTGTAACATAGCTTCATAACTCAGAAGTCTTGGGAGAAAACTAAATGAATGAAATCTGTGTTTCATGCAGTGACTCTCCCATATTTCTTTGAAGCCAGTGGCTGTAAGATAGTAATCATGTGAGCCTTATGCATTCCTGTGTGATTGCATATTTTAAAGAAAACAAAATGAAGGTTTGGGGGGCTGTGTACATGTTTTCAATTGCCACAACATGAATGAAATCAATCTTCAAATATTATCATACACAACAGTTGAGGCACACATAACACTGACAGATAGTGTGTGCAACAGTGGCCCTAGAAGAACACAGCAGAGATAAAAAGTTCATGTTTCCGAGTGACATCATATCCATCCCATTGTCCCAGAATAGCACATCACTTAGACATTACCAGTGGCACCGGGGCAATCAAACTACAGCAACAGGTGTAAAGAAGGCTACAAGCTAATGTATACAATGACAATAAATCACTGTTCTAGCATACATGTTTGAAATGATGTGCTGTCAATCTTTCTTTTAGAGTGTACCCCTGCTTACTAAAAGGAAAGTTTACTGTTCATAGTATGCTAAGCTTAGCACACACAGCTGCCTCTCATGGGATTCCAATCCTTTTCTCTTTACACCGCACTGGGCATCCAAATATCTGCTTTCTACCTTTGCTCATACTCTATGAATTTGCCTAGGTGACAAATGAGATTGGATAAAACCTCAAATATTTACCAACATGTGGAATATTGTGGGTTTAACTCATTTGTTGAAATGCTAATGCCTAGGCCCTTAGAATTTTAATTGTTAATCATATCATCAGAGATGTAATAAATTATTGTGAGTTTATGGTATAATAGGTTTGACCCTTAATTCAATAGGACCAATACCCGTGTGAAAGGGGACACACACACACACACACACACACACACACACACACACTACACATAGAAGGAACATTACATGAAGACTGAAGCATAGCTAGAGAATGTTATTACAGTCAGCTAACCCTAAGAAGCTGGAGATGCAGGCACACATTCCCTCCTGACTGGTACCATAATCTTCCTTCTATGGGCTCCAGAAACAAGGGGGAAATGTTTCTGTGTAGAAGCTACTAGCTGAGTTACTTATAGGATACTCATGTGTGGTGTGTGTATAAATCTGTACAATGCCCCCAAACTGGAAGTTTGCTAGCTCCTGAAGTCCTTGGCTAGACTATCAATGGGTTGTCCTGGGGTACATTCAGGAATCCACTTGGGGCAGAGGGCAGTGGCTGTTTAGCATCCTCTAAGGACACAGAGCATCATTTTAAAACAATGCATGTATTCATACGAGGGTGAAACAACCAAACATCACTATGATAACAGTTCTGCTGAACTGTGCAGCAAATAAAGCAAAACTCACCGGTGGGCCCCTTGGTCCTCTGGGGCCCTGTGGTCCAGAAGGTCCAGTGTCACCCTGGAACAGAGAGAGGTCATATAAACACAGAGCTATATGCAAAGATGACAAAGGCACAGTTTGGATCAGACTTAACTGACAGATCCAGAAACCCAGCAGTGTGTCCAAACACTTCCTTTTGAATGCTAAGGACTTCAAATTTGCACAAATTTGTTTCTGCCAGATGAGGAGACACCTTCCAGTTCACATTTGTAAATGAGCATGTTTATTTACTAGCTTAGGCACAGTTACCTGTGTCCCTAGTTGTTTAATGTGGTCACATCTCAAACCAAGAGAAGTCAAAATGACTATTTTTATAACTATATTTTAGTTAGGGTAACTATGGCTGTGATAAAACACCATGACCAAAAACAACTTAGGGAGAAAATGATCTCTCTTACTCCTCCTTATCAGAGTCCATCATCCAAGGCAATCAGGGCAAGAACTCTGATGCAGGGGTGATGGAGGAGTGCTGCTTACTGGCTTGTTCCTCATGGCTTGCTCAGCCTGCTTTCTTATAGAACCCAGGACCAACATTCCAGGGATGGCATCACCCACAATGGGCCCTCCAACATTAATAACTAATCAAGAAACTGACCTACAGGCTTGCTTAAAGCCCAACCTTATGGAGGCATTTTCTCTATTGAGATTCCCTCCTCTTGGATGACTCTAGACTGTGTCAAGTTGACACAGAACTAGCCAGGACAAACTTCTAGGAGAAAATAAGGGGAACTAGGCTGACTTTCCCATGTGTCTCCTTCTAGATCATTTAAAGCAGATCCTCCAAAAAGCCAATGATGCTAGAGCATCAAGAGAAACAAAAGGAGTCCACTTGCGGTGTAGGTCCTATAAGATGCAAAGATCTAGAAGGAGACTACTAGGGACCTTTGTACCTTGTCTCCATGATTTTGACAAGCTTCTCATTCCTAGGAGAATAATCTACATATTCAAATGTCACCTTGCAAAGTGCCATGTACAACAGGGAGACAATTCTCAGGGGATGGGCATGGAAGGTGAGCTACAAACAGTAGCTCCAGGATGGGTCCCTCTACCTCTGAGGATCCAGATCACAGTATTCTCATTTGTGGCTTCCAGGGAAAACATCTACCTTCTCCATCCCAATCTCTGACCAAATTAAAGTGAGAGACACCTGAGCTGTCTAAGATGAGATACAGCTCACACAGCAGCAGCAGCAACTGCTACTGTTACTGTTGGTGGTGGTCATGGTGATGGTGGGGGGGGGGGATGATGAAAGTGCTATAGTTAGCCAGAGTTTAGTGCTGGCAGTGGTGATGAAGGTGATGGTACCAGTCACAGTAATGGCAGTAATGATGGCAGATGTGATGCAGTGGAGTTGATAAGGATGGTAACCATATTGTGGTCATGGTGATGGTTGTAAGGGCAATAATATTGATATATATGGCAGTGGAGAGTTTGTGGGATTCATAATTACTATGAGCACCAAAACAATGAAGAGATGGAGAAACAATTTGAGAGAAAACATAAAATGCCGCACAAATAATGTAAAGTGGATCTGATGGGTCCATTATTGGACACTAGACTAATCAGATGAATCCAGAAAAGTCTCCATCAACTCTGAGATACAAGCTGACCCCAGGGATGGAAGAAGCTCAAGTCTTAATGAGAACCAATTAAGTGGCATTCCATGTCCTTCATAGAACTGCCACCTGATACTCTGGTAGGGTTCCTGAGTGCCCCCCCCCACCCCGCCGTCTTGTTCTCTCCCAGGCCAAGGCATCCTGACTTACATCTTTTCCCGGTAATCCTTCCCTTCCAGGGGGGCCGGTTGTGCCAGGTTCTCCCTGGGAACAAGAAACTGCTGTTAGGAATAGGGCTGGTTGAACAATGGGCCACCTCAAACATGAACCATCTGAAGGTGTGGGAGAGACCCAAAAACCCAGGAGGCTGTCAGGCAGCAGTGCCCCCCACAGGGTAGGACAGTCTCTGCATCAGAACTCTGGATTGCAGGGGAGTATATGGAGCTCCAAGTGCCTCCCCTACATGGAAGGCAGAAAGAACACAAGATGGTGGGTCAGATGAGCCTTCTTGAGCCCCCTGTTACCTGCTTATCCCTACCTTCTCTCTGCAGCATAGAGAAAGAAGCTCTTCCATTTGTGGCATTTGGAAGAAAGGAGTGTTAAAGCATAAGAAAAGGCTCTAAGGGTTTACCATCTGAGATAAGGCCTATGGGTTAGCCTACACAGTCTGTGATTCATGACCTCTGACCTCAGTCGCTCCTCTGCAAACTAAGCCATGGTTTGCTTAATGGAGCTCAGGGGCTGAGCCCCATAATAAAGGCAACCTGAATTCAAGTTTCTTTGACTAATATGGCTGTATGTTATTGTGGTTCAGAAGAACCATAAGAAGATTCAAATGAAAAGAAGGGACATTGCTGCCCACTGTGACACCATGCTAGCATGTCTACTGCTCATTCCTGAATAGAAGAGCAAGGTGATTTCCTGCAAAACATTGAATCCTCTCCCTTCTGAGTGTCACCTACTTACCCTCAAACCAGGTGGGCCAGGATCACCTGTATGTCCCTTGAATCCCTGGAAGAAATATGAAGTTATGAAGTTACTCTAACAAAGAACAGGCTCAGGGAGCAAAAAGGCAGAGGGTTACACAGATGTCCTGCTTCATCTCATCTTCCAGATTTGACTCACTCTTTTGCCTCTCGCTTGTCATCTATTCCAGGGTATCAGGAATGGGTAGAGAAAAAGCAGGAAGGAGAGGCAAGAAGTAGGGAAGAAAGAAGGTCTTCTCTATGGGGTCCCATTTAACATGGTGATATAAACATCAAAAGTGCTCATTTCATGCTCTTGAAGCCCTGAAACATGGGTTCTATTTCCCCACTTCATAAAGAAACCTAAGTTCAGTCTGGCATATCTCTCAGATGTGAAGAGATACCATGATTCACATAGAGACCTGTTTGATACAGAGGATACCACTCCAAGGCCATTCTCAACACAGGGATGACAGAGAGTTGGTGGAATCAAACCCCATTATCACCTGGGCGCATCCACATTTGATTTCATTTGATGACACAAGCAAATGGATACCACAGGAGGCCAGCCCAGGAGAATTCCATCCTAAAAAGCCCTTCAGGATATTAAGGTTCCAACTAAGAAATGCAGTTTGTACATCTCCACCAACCATGGCTGATTAGCATATGTACTCTCCAGGCCTCTAGAGGATGAGGCAGTAGGATGAGGTGAAAGAATGTGGTCTCTCTAGGACCCAGTAGGACCAGTGGTCAGGGAGGGGAGCCATGTTTTGTTTTCATGTTTTATTTCCTCCTTAATGAATAGCAATTAGATGACTTGTTGATTTTTCGAAAGAAAAATAACATGAAGGAAACAGCATTCTGATCTGCTATTTCTTGATGGATAATTGGGTTTCAGGATTTTCATTAAACATCATCACTTTTTTAAAAAATTAAGGAAATGTATAAAAAAATTTCAGCAGATGACGAAGTGTTTAAAAATTAAAATCCTAAATCACTTTATTATTATAGAAAATTTTGTGTTTAGTGCAATAATTAGATGCAGATTTAAATATAGCTACAATGTGACCTGATGAACCAGGTGGGTTGATATGGGGGCCTCCTCATCCGAAGAGAAGGAGAGGAGGGAGAGGGGGAAGAGGGTGGGAGGGTGGAACCAGGAGGGGAGGAGGGAGGAGGCTGTGATCAGAATATAACTTGAATAAACAAATTAATTAATAGAAATAAATAAATAAATAAATAGACAAACATAACTACAACCCATATAACCACAGAGATTAGGTATAAAGCAAGGTATCATGGAGAGAAAAAGATCTTCTGAGAAAAGGAATATAGAGTAAATAGCTAGGAATTGATGGGGTGGGTCTGTAATGAAAGTATTAAAGGAAGGATGGAGAAAAGAGGGGGAGGAGATATAGGGAGGGGGCACTAAAACTAAGGGCCATTTGAGGAGTCATACAGAAACCTATATACATACATATATATATACATATATATGTATATATATAAAACCCTAAAAAGTCAAATCACCAACTAACGGAGGAGATAAAGCCCAAACTAGATGTCTCTCACCACCAAATGAAATCTCCAGTACCAGGAATGGGTTACATCTAGTTGAGTTGTTAGCCAAAGGGGCCCTATAGAAACCTTCAAACCCCCAAGGTTATTTATTGCCAATATTAATGATTGGTCTCCATGAACTGATAATAAGGCCCTACCACTGAAGAGGCTTATACATCCACACACCTACACGGCGCACTGAACATGGAGAAGTTGAGCTGGTGCCCACTTAGAGCATTCACCCTTACAGAATAGTGTAAATAAAGTTCACGGTACTTTAAGTTGCTCTGCACACTAGGTAAACACCAGCCCAGTTACAAACTCTTCAATCTGCGTTGGTGACTTGCTTGCAATGATATGCTGGTTCAATCGTGGCAAAAATGTTGTGGGAGTAATCAATCACTATGTGGTTGGAATTAAAGTCCACTCCATGAGACTGAACTTGTAACTGACACTGCTCAAGTGGCCAAGGACCTGAGAATAAAATATCACTCAGACATAGGGGAAAACCAAGTTCTATTGTTCCACTAAAGGAACATAGCAATAAAATGACTCCTACTGACATTCTTCTATACTCATAGATCAGTGTCTTGCTCAGTCACCATCAGAGAGGCTTCCTCCTGCAGTGGACGGGAACACTGAGAGTTGAATACCTGGAAACATTCAGTTCTAAATGGATGTCCCAATCAAATCCCTCCCCTTCTGACTCAGGGAACTTTGCAGATGAGGAGTTGGAAAGATTGTAAGAACCAGAGGGAAAAAAGGCCATCTAGAGATAACTGGGTTGGCATATATATGAACTTAGAGACTGTAGCTGCATCCATATAGCCTGCACCAGTCTAAGCAAGTTGGGGTCCCAGCACTGAGACATGAAGTGGGCAAAGCTCTCATCTCTAACCTGGAAGCTCTCTCCAGTTGACAAGTTCTTGCAAAGGAAAAGTTAATTTTCTCCAATGGAGTCTCTGGGTAGATAAACCACATTTCAGGGTAGGCCCATGCCCAGCAGTAGATCACCAACACAAAACAAAATCATTCATTTTTTTTGCTTTGTCTTTTGGCAGGGGAGGTTCTTCATACTGCTTTCTGGGCTTTTTTATTTTAAATATTAGAGGTATTTTACTTAAATATTATGGTTTATGGTTTTATGTTTTTATGGGATTTCTTTGTGTGAAAGTGTGTGTCTCTGCATCTTTGTGTGTGTGTGTGTGTGTGTGTGTGTGTGTGTGTGTGTGTGTGTGTGTTTCTTATGCCTTTTCTGTGGCTCTTTTTCTTCCCTGTTTGTTTTGCCCTATTTTGTTTTGTTTGTTTGGGGATTTTAGTTGTTTATTTGTTTTCTAATGAGAGATTAAAAAGGAGGGGGTGTGGATTTGTGTGGGTAAGAGAGGTGGCGAGAACTTGGAGAAAGGAAACCATGATTAGAATTTGTTGTGTAAAAGGCTGTTTTCAATAAAAAAAGGGAAAAATACAGAAAAGTTGCATTTCATTCAAGGAAAGCTGGATCTGGTAATGCAGTAAATGCTGACTGCCCTTTACTCTGCTGTAGAAACAGAAGCAATATGTTCATCCTTGTACTGCTCTTCCCTCTCTTCCTAGTATCTCCATCACTACAGTGTGCAGTTAGAATGGACTTACACAGCCAAAAGGGTTAGTTAGGGCATTAAAGGGAAGGGATAGGGATGTCCTTCAACTGAGAAAGTGCTTGCCTAGCAAGCACAGGGCCCTGAGTCCCATCCCTGCCACTGCAAAACTTAGCAGGATGGTGTATGCCTGTAATTCCAGCAAGCAGAAGTAAGAAGCAAGACCAGAAGTTGAAGGTCATCCTCGGTGACATAAAGAGTTCAAGAGCAGCCTGGGTTACATGAAACCATTTCTCCAAAAGCAAGTTAAAAAATAAACTATATAAAAAAACAAAATAAATGAAAATGGAAACACAACAACAAACCCACAAATAAACAAAACACCCTGGTTTTTCTTTCAATTATCCAGAATAGAGAAAATTAATTAAAGTTGGGATAAAAAGGAAAAGGATGAAGACAGTTTAGAACACTAGCATGAGATGGCTAGGAGGTGAAAGCTTGAGTGACCTTCAGAGAAAGCAGAATTGGTTACACAAGCACCAGAACATTGGGAGACATGCTTCTGGGACTCAGAAGCCTTCCACACTCACTTTCCTGGAGACGGTATAGGACCTAAACTTACCGGTGGACCTCTGGCTCCCTCTGCTCCTGATAGGCCTGGCTCTCCTGTCTTTCCCTGAATTGAGGAAGAAAAGAAGAAACTCAGGCTTCCATCTTTAGGATCTTCATACCACTGCATCCCCACACGCCTGTGGCCAAACTCTGGGACCCAGCATTTCTAATGTATTCCTCTATTTCAAACTCATGGTACACTCAGGCCTAATGTATTCCTAATTTTCCTGTGGTGATGATCGTCAAGCATTATCCCCCAGTTAACCATTCACAGGACCCCTTCACTACCTGATGAGAACCTATAAAGCCATCTTAGTTATTAATGACTCACAAAAGCACTTCAAGGTGGCTATGAACCATTACACTTTTCCAATGGCCACATTGAAGATCAAAGCCATTTTATTTTACCAACTTCTAAGGACAAAGCTAAAAAATACCTCAGCTCCCTGTCACCCAGGCAGAGGATCTATCTGTTCAGATCAGCAGCAGCACAACTCACAGGAGCCTGTGATCTAATTCACGCAGCCCTTTCCACACCCCATGTTCTCAGATACAAAGGAATACCAGGACACAGTTGCAAAGCAAAATTACTGCCCACAGTTTTGCATTACTCCAGACAGAACCAAGCCACGAAAAAAGGCTGCTGAGGTTCAGACAAGAGGCTCAGAGGTGGGGGAGAGAGTGCAGAGGGAGAGGTGAAGGGACACTGTTTGACGAGCCGCTGTGCCAGTTCTAGATCTTTCTTCACTGTGGCTTGAGAACATGATGCTCCCTAAACATTCTGCACCTAATTTTTACACAAAGTAAGATTTGAGGACTTCCAGTGGGTTCACATAAGAAGAGAAGGGAGCTCTTTTTCTTGTTGCTTTCTACCCCAGCTCATCCAAGTCTAGCTGCACAGTGTTTAGTTTTCATTTCCTCCGTGCATCTGTTTCTGCAGTTTTAAGTTTTAACTTACAGATGGTCCACGTTTGTAAGTCTTGGCCTTGACCCCATAATCGAAGCGATTGTCACTACTAGCTCAATTACTAGCAGACAGACAGTATTAATTGAGGTTGATCCCTGCATTAGACACATCTAAGACGCTTGGAATCATGTATTCTCACTGAGAACGAATGGAAGATACCCCTTAGGAAAACCACAGTGGGGGGGTCACAGGGAGATTAGATCATCTGTTCAAGGCCACACAGCGAGGGTTGTAATTGAAATAATTACTGAAATTCTGTACTTCATCCTAAACAATAATGGATGCTCAACTGCATCTTATTAAAACATGAAACAACAGTCAATTCAAAATATCTGTTATTTGATACATTGAAATGCTCATAAATCCATTGGGCTATCATCTACCTCTTATCTGTCCATCTGTCTGTCTCTCCATGTATGGTGCTTACATGAGAATGGGTCAAAGTGGAGAAGCACCATGTACTACCTGCTGCCATTCTCTATCCTCATGCCCTGGCCTCAGACATAAGGGCACTTGCTATGATACAAAATAGATATTCCCAGTGCGCTTGTTACAGCTTCTTTTTTTGTTTATTTAAATACTTTATTATTTTTTTTTCTTCAAGTTACATCTCAGTCACAAACCCCTCCCTATTCCCCCTTCCTATCCCGCCCTTCCACCCTCTTCCCCCCATAAGTTTCCCCTTTCAGTCCAACAGATGGTTCCTTCTCTTATAACAGTAAATACTATACAAAACAACAGATATAAATATGCCACATTTATGAGAGTTAAATGGCCCAGTATACCTTCCCAATGTCCAGTTCATACATATTTGGCCCCTGACTTTAACATTCTCCTATCTAACCATCTCCATGAGTTTAAAGGTCTATATCTGGCTCAACATTCATACTAACTTGCAACACACTTTTAAGAGTATCTTCTTAGATCTATAACACCCTCTTGATTCCTAAACAACTCAAAATTTAACTATGAGACTCTAGCTGTCTATTCTTCAACCACCTCAGAGACCTGAGAAGGATAAATATATCTGCTTATATAGGAAGTGCAGGGCCTGCAGCTTCTGAAACTAAGAAATGACATACCAGCTTCTTAGAAGAGAAACTGGATACAAACTGTTTCTGGAGGTACCACTCACCAGCCTCTCTTTTATGACCTCCCCTCCCCATGGTCCATTTGTCCCCTCACTCTCTGGGGCTTCACTTTGTAGGATACCTTCCTGGCATCAGAGAATCTGCCTCAAGATCTCAGGGGATCCCAAACTCCACTTAACTATGCCAACTTCTTTCCAATACATTGTAGCATAGTAAGCTATCAGGTGTCCCTGCAGTGAATTCTGGAACAAACCGGAAAGAAGACTCAGGGATGCACAGTTCAGGGTCTCAGAGCCACACTGCCTTTGTGGGATCGCTGTATGATCCAGTCAATGAGAACTGGCTATATCCTGTTTGATACTTGCTTGCCCAGAATAGGATTGGTTTTGTATCACAGTGACAGTCCCTGGAGCAGGCATTCATTAAACTGATGGAACAAAATCCAGTGACCTTGTGCTGTAGGGACAATGCTCATTCAGCACGAGGTAGGCCATGGCTCTAGGCTCTGTGCACTGGGCTCTGGGTCAGCCTCAGAGACATGATTCCCAAAGATTTCACTCACCAGCTGGAAGACCTCGGTCCAGCTATTAGCTTCTGTGTGTCTCCAGTTTCCTCATCTGGGCACATTAAGAGCTTCTGCAACCCTGGCCTTTTGGGGAGTTTAATTAGAAGGTGGAGTGAAGGTCTGTATGCTCCTGGCCCCATGTATTACCAAGAATATCTCTTTGTCCCTTGAGCACCTCCAATCAATCCCTCCACCCTCTGTCTGCCATCTGACTCCTTGGGCACCTCCACAGAGCATCCCACTCTGTTCTGTCTGGAAAGGCTCTTTCTTTTCCCCTCAGCAGTGAGCTTAGGCTGTTGCAATCGACAAACAGTATAAAGTGATGAAGAAGGTGCTTCAGGCAAGCTGTGTAAGACTGAGAATGACTCATAATAGTTTATGGCCAAGCAAATTAAACGGCCCATGAACCTCACTGGATAAACTTTTATGTAATCCCACTTAGTGGCTGTAAGAGCCCCACAGTTCTGACGTCACTGGGAGTTAAAGTGGGGCAGTCACAAAGAGGACCTCACTAAAATAATTAAGGCTAGATGAACCTGGTGTGCATTCTTCACCTCCTTTGATCCCCCAACTTCTAGCAAGTTAGTATGTTACTCTCCATCTAAATGAAGGAGACTGAAGCTTAGACTTCTTGACTCGCTCAAGGTCACTTAGCATCCAAAGCCACTTTGTTGCTATTGCTACTGCTGGTACAGAACATAAAACACTTTTATTTCTTATATTAAATTTATTTCTATCAACATGTAATACTTACACATTAAAAGAGGGGCTGGAGAGATGGCTAAGCTGTTAAGCGCCCTTGCTTTTCTTCTGAAAGATCAGGGTTTTGTTTGGTTTTGTTTTGTTTTTAACCAGCACCTACATCAACTAGCTCACAATTGCCTGTAATTCCAATTCCTCGGGATCTGATGTCCTTTTCTGTCCCAACCCCTGGCACTGCACAGTCAGAGTACATATAAACAAATGCAAAAGCATACACATTAATTAACTAGCTAATTAATTAATTAGACTATTGAAATAAATTAAAAGAGAGAACAGGGATCAGTTAGAAGGCTGGCAGGTAAAGGTTCTTCCCGCCAAGTCTGGTAACCTAAGTTAGAACTCTGGGACCCACGTGATGGCAGGAAAGAACCAATTTCGGCAAGCTGACCTTTGATCTTTGCCTGTGCACTGCCCAGACAGACACAAATAAACAAGCAAATGCAATAAGAAAACCTTTTAAACGAAAAGAAACTAAAGCACCACAGAGTATAAAGTCACCAGCCTGTTCCCTTCATGCAGAACCATCCTTCCATGGGTGGGCTTTCACTCTTTTTAGAGCTGCCGAGTGTTCAAGTAGATGCACTCCTGTTATGTGACCAGGGAATGTGGGGGGACCCCAGGTCTCTCCCTATCCCTGTAGCTCTCTTCACATGTGATTTGCTTGGGAATTGTCATGTGTTTCATAAGTTCTCTTTGCTGCAGTGGATTCAGGGCCCTGCGTGAAAGCACTTCACTGAGCTCTAGACTTGTGAAGGTAATAGTAATGTCAGAACGTGTGGAGCCATCATTCAGAACCCTGAATCCAAGCAAGAGAGGTCCCCAAGCCCTGGGAGAGGACTTTGGGGTCACAGATAAGTCACAGAGATGACCTCAGGAGATCTTTGTCTGTCCACCTCACTGAGGTTCCTCATGAATGCCATTAAAGAAAAGAAAAAAAACAACAACACCTGCAGGCCAAATTTAAAACATAAAGCTGGGAGGCGCTCTCAAGACCAAGAGCCAGTGTAGCTCAGGTCCTCAAATTCCTTTCCATACACATAAGGCTGAGGCTATGTGGGCAGCAAAGTATAGCATGGAAGGAAGGGAGACTTGAGCTTAGAATTCCTGGGCTATCACAAGATCATTATGTGACTCTAGGCTGGTAAGCTTATCAATCTAAGATACAGTTTTATCAGCAGCAAAGCAGGACTGCTTTCCTTTCAGGACTATGGGAAGAGAGGGAATTGGTGCATAGGACATGACCATGTGTCTGGATCATAGGAACCCTTCAGCATCCCAGAAGAGTGCAGAATGGATGGTTTTGACATGTGGGTAAGTGAAGAGTCCCTTACCGGTTCTCCAGGGGGACCTGGTTTTCCATCTCTGCCCTGTTTGCCTTCTTCTCCCTGCAAAATAAACTCAAATTGCTTATTGGCTTATTGCGTCAAGGAAGATTAGCGAGAAGGAAGGACAGACATGAAGGCATCCCATGTACACCTCTCTGTGGAGCAGCAGCCTCATGTCCAGTTAGTAGCACACGGGCATCTCCCCAACACCTAGAGTCTGAATGTGGGTTTCTGCATCATAACCTGACATCCAGAAATGCATTCTCTTCACCAAGAATCTGGACGTGGGTTTCTAGGTCAGAAGCTGACATCCTGAAGCGACCATTTTGTAATTGCATTATGACTCCTGTGATTTATGTACAAAAGCCCCCACTATGGTCCTCAATGTGGGCCTCTTTGGTGAATAAGTTGACACAGTGTGGGTAATGGGGAAGTAAGAAACCACACAGCAAAACACTTATTAGTGCTCCTGAGGCATTATGGGGTGCACAGAAAGCACAGTGATGCTTTACACTTCTCTTCACCAAGGCAAGTTATTGTTCTCTCTCTAGTCCCTCTACCCCAGCTGATCTCAGCTCTAGATGAGGATACCATAACCTTGACATTTATTTAATAGATAGGTACATATTCAGGGTCTCAGAAAATGGCAAAGACAGAAGAGAGTGCAACCCCATGGCACTTGAATCTAAAAGAAAGTAGCGAAGCTGAAGAAAAAAAAAAAACAATTCAGTCAAGTGAGATTTAAATTCCACTTTCACCTTTGAGGCATAGAACCTTGGCCTCTTGGTGGCTCTTAACCTAAAAAGAAAGAATCAATATGCCCTGCAGTGAGTCAGAGGTAACCATTTGCAATGCTCAGCAAAACACTGGCACTGGCCAGAGGCAGCTCCACTTACAGACTGCTGCTAATGAAAGTGTGCGCTTTCTCCAGTAGTGCCCTCAGCCTGCTGTGCTTTGGCACGGAGGAGAATACTGCAAGCAAACAATCAGAATGTTTTGTCTCTCCAGCCTGCTGCCCCACGGCTTGCTTCATTGGTACCTGCCATGATTTATGAATGCTGCACCCAGCATTACTATGTGAACCTCACACAAATGAGTTCCCAACTCCATCTCCTCTGCGGTTAAAAGCTCAGGGAACATCATGGAAGAAAGAGCAGGAAGGCTGGGTGCCAGCCAGAGAATCAGGAAGTCTGCTGGGAAATTATGTCTCCTACAGATGACGAAGAAGCTTCACCAATGACACCACAACAGTGTAGCAGCCTAAAAATGACACCAATAGACATACTAATGCGGAAGGAAATCTCAGGGTCTCCCCACTAGACAAAGAGCCATAGGAAACTTAGGAATGGTGGGAGAGAGGGAATTAGTCTTCCCTAGGGATGATTCACCTAACTGGCTCTCCCCACCAAATGCTCAGTCTTGAAACCATATATGTACAAGTCAAATAACACTAAATGAACACAGCAGGTTGCCTTTGTGTATTTATATGTTTACATACATGTGTGTATATGTGCATATATATGAAGCAACAGCAATTAAAGAAAAGGGGACCATGGATTTGAAAGCTAGTGGTGGGAGGGCATGAAGAGCTGTAAGGGGAGAGAGAAAGGAAGGAGAAATATGATTAATATTTTAATAAAAGTATGTAAAGATTAAACAGTTCACCTCTACAATCATTCTTCCCTACACACAGAGGTCATGGAGAGGAGAGTCCAGAGAGCTGTACAGCCATTTTGATAGAGACCATGGAAAGAAAGGACACCAGAAAACTCAGGCTAGAGAACGCAATGTCTGCGGACTTCTGGTGTGACCCTCTGTCCCTGGATGCAATGATTTGAGAATGTTCTGGTGGAATGGAGGTAGGTGAGGCCTCCTGTGTAGCCTGAGAAATAAATGTAGTTTCCCAAGACAAGAAACTTGGCTTTTAAAAGCTGCTTAGATGGGCAGTTCCTAACATTCTGAGCCTCGCTTCTTCACTTTGAATGAATAGGGATATAATTGTGTCTATACTTCATACAGGGTGAAGATTTGATGAGATACCACAAATGCAGAGTGTGTTATGCAGCAAGCATGGCAAGGAGAGGACCCTCAATAAATTGAGAGATTCATTGTTTCAGTTCTTGGTGTTAGTCCTCAGATGTTACTGAGCTTGCTGGCTTTTGCATTCCTCAAGCAGCTAACAGAAGTGGAAGGGGTTAAATTCGGCCCATCAGTAATACATACATAAAGTTATGTCTGTCTGTAGCTGCCTCTACCTGTCACACCTTCCTCTTTAGCCCTGTTATTTTTCTCTGCATCCATACTTTGACCTTGACTGAGCCCCTGTTACCTCTCTCAGGATGCTCCAGGAGCCTTATCTGACCAACTTGGGTTGTCCATCCCTGAGTCCCTACAGTTCCATGTGTAACTTGGTGCATCTTGCTTTGTACCAGTGATTCTCCCTCTTTCATTTGACATCTCATGAAACTTCAGTCTATGGTGGAAATGGGACTTTGAATACACAGTTCAGGAGCCTGTTATCATTCATGTGGCACTCACCTGCCTTGTCCCACCATTTAGCCCAGACTGAGAAAGTATTAACTTGGCACCATTACGCAAATCAGGTGAAGAGGTTCAGCGAAGCAAGAGATGCTCATGGCTATGCCTCAAGTTCTGTGGTAGGGCTTTCAAGAGCTGGTATTAAGTTTGGGTTTTCTTTCTTAATTTTAATTTTATTTTTATTAATGTGTATGTGTGTGTCTGCAACCACACAGGTCAGAAGAAGGCACTGAATCCCCTAGACTTACAGTTAGTTGTGAGCTTCTTGATGTGGGTGTTGACAACAGAACTCATGTTCTCTAGAAGGACAGAAAGCACCCTTAAGAGTTAAGCCATCAGGCTGGAGAGATGGCTCAGAGGTTAAGAGCACTGGCTGCTCTTCCAGAGGACCTGGGTTCAATTCCCAGCACCCACATGGCAGCTCACAACTGTCTATAATTCCTGTTCCAGGGGATCTGACACCCTCACACACACATACATGGAGTCGCACTAATGTACATAAAATAAAAATAAATAAATTATTTAAAAAAAAGAGTTAAGCCATCTACTCAACCTCTAGTCTTAAGTCTAGTTCAAGTTTATAACTAACCCTGCTGGGAGGTCATGGGCATGTCTCAGGAGTACATTATTCATAATGTGTGGTTTAGTAATGAGTGGAAGGTTCTATGTACATAGCAAACTATGAAGAACTCGATGCACATGGAAGTCGTGGTGCTTCTCACTGCCAGGTAGAAGGTAAAGGAGGAGGTGTCTGGTAGGGATTACTTGATAGAGGAAGGAAAAGTAGCTGGAGTGATTGTGTGGAGGGAGTTAAGATAAATAGAGAAGAATAAGCAGGAGAGGAAAGAAGGCTGGGTCATGTGGACTAGGAAGGAACTTATAACCTTATTTTGCCCTTTATAGAAAAGCCACACAGAGGAGGGCCACAGCTATGCACAGAAAGAAGCCAGTTCAAGCCCTGACTAACTTGGTATAATAGTGGCAACAGGTACTAGAATGATAATGATATGATTAGGGCTACATTGAAGGGGACGAGGCAGAGGGGAGGATAAGTAGAGACAGTCTGGAAAGTAAGATCTTTGACCTCAGTGTTAAAGGTCAGAAAGGAGAAGAGTGAGGAAGAGTGAGGAGTAGAGTGAGGCTTTACCATTGATATGATCAAATCACTACTCCTGTACCACCTACATGACACACCAGTCTTCAGTACTGTAGTTCATATAAGCCCACATTGCTACTTCAGATCTGTGAACCTCAACAGGTTACAATGGTTTTCATGACAGCTTCCTAGGAGAGGCCTGCTCCATCCGTCATCATGCCTGTTAGACAGTTGAGTAGGAAGGGACCTCAGAGAGATAATCACATGCTCCCACATTTCATTTATTACTCTTTTCTGTGTGGGGACCCAAGGCTGAACACAAGCAGATGACCTCATCATGGAAACTGGAACCCATAATACAATTCCCAACTATTCTTCTTTATTGTGTTCTCCAATCTTGTACACAGGAACTTCCAATCTACGGATACTGAATGATAATAAAGGAAGGAATATGACCAGAGCCAGTGTGGAGATTCAGAAACAAAGGAAAGAGAGACGGGGAGTTCATCCTGGCCGAGAAAGAAGTAGGAATGAATATCTGGGCTGGGACTAGGGTTAAAACCAAAGGCTTCAATCAGGGGGCTGCAACTGCCTACATGCTCAACATTCTAGGCCTGATCAGAGTCAGTAAATAATAACAATATATACGTGTGCATACGTGTGTGTGTGTGTGTGTGTGTGTGTGTGTACACATAAACAATTGCATACATGTACATATAAACATAATAAATCCAAGGAGGAAGAAAACAGAAAGTAAATTGAATTGGGGTATAGGGGTGTGACTCAGGGTATTTGCCTAGTGTATGTGAAACCCTAGGATCCATTCCCAGTACCCAAGAGTTGAAGTGCGTCAACCAGTGAAGGGGGTAACCAGAGGTCGTTCTGGGAAGTCAAAAATGCACACACAGAATCCCCGTGGCTTGGAGGGGATCATTTGTGGCAGGAGAGACTATGTACTTTGTGGAGCCAAAAGAATCAGTGTGGTTGGAATTCTTAAAAAATGCATGTTAGGGAGTAGTAGTGGGGACTCTGTGGCCAGTTAATCACAAGAGCTCTCTTCATTCCCAGGAGAGAAGGCCTTCACAGACAGACAGACAGATTAGTATAAGCTATATACCTGAGGTGTATATTAAATTGAGAAACTGAAACCTAGCATAACTATCCAACAGAAAACTCCACCCAGCAGCAGGTCATGGACCCTATTGCCTGTTAGTGGTACACCTTACCCTAACTGGGCTCCCATGTCAAGCCCCAGTAAAAGATGAAGCTCTTGGCCCTCATGTGACTCATGAACTGAGGGGGCATGTGTGGGCTCCCCTCATCGGAGGAGAAGAGGAGGATGAAGTTGGGGAATAGGGAGGGAGGGTGAGACCTGAAGGGGAGAAGGGAAGGGTCTGTGATCAAGATGTAACTTGAAAAAATAAATTAACAAAAAAAACTGCACTGCTGACAACAAACATTTGTATGAGATAATTTTGCTGCATGTATCAAAAATCTTGGCTCTAATTACAATATAACAGTTAAACTCCACTCTAGGAGGCTATCCTAAAGGAATCGGAGAACTGCTATGCATGTGAAACTGTCCATTGTATGTTTTATGAGGCAACAGAGGTATATCACATGTAATGCAGTATTCATTACATATTATATACAAATTTTATGAAAATGTAACAACAGTGTTGTAAATAAAACATTTATGTGTTTGAGTATGTAGGGATATAACTATAAGACATAGAAAATGAGAGCTTTTAAAATAAGGAAGAAACCACCAATTTTTAGAATAAAAGGAAATTAAGATGTGCACCACTCGAGTTTAGCTGTCCTTCATAATAACCAGGTTAAAGATTATTTTTCATCTAATTTTCTAAAATACCATAAATTGCACTAGTGGCCACACCTTGCTCTTACAATGCATTCTTTTGGGGGAAGAGGGAGAAATTTTTAAGCCTGCATCTCTGTACCCCAGGCTACCCTTAAATCTTGCCTCACCCCCCAAGCCCTGGGATTAAAGGTGTGCACTGCCACACATGGCTGGAATGCATCTTCGTTTACTTATTTTTCTGATGAGAAACCAGACTCTTCAAAGTGGTACTTACCGGGATTCCTGGGAGGCCTGGTGGGCCTTGGGGACCAGGAGGGCCTTCTTTGCCCTGAAAGAGCCAAGACATAAAAACTTCATGAAATCTTTGGTCAGCTGTTCTGGAAATAAATCTCACAGGGGGCTGTCCCAGGAGATGGGGTTGGGGGGGGGGTCTTGGTTAAAGCCTGGAGTGCTCTTGCTGCCTCCTTGCTTCATAGCCTATGCCCCTCACAAGGGCTGTGGTATCTTCAACAGAGCATGCTGACACAAGGCTGGCACAAGACCTAGTCTACATTATGGAGATTCGGGGAATCCAACTCCAGAAGATTGGAGAAGATTTGGGCCATTGGACTTCACAAGACTCGGCTCCAGAACCACCTCAACATTTGTATCTTCCCACAACACAGCCTAGGACCCCAGGTGCTGTATCTTCAGAGCTCAGCTCAAGTGAAAGGCTGGCGCAGAGGCCTGTGTGATCCATGGTTTCATTATTTTCATTGTGTATTTTCCTCAAAGATTCTCAAACCTTTATCCAGAAATAGCTACAAGTCATTATACCCTGCAATTAGTACTTTGCTTCCCATTTTACTCACGATGGGCATAGAGCTGCCGCCAGAGCTTCAGCCACTGTTCTGACCACACTGCTCAGCTTCCTGCCACCCTGTGTTCCTGCCATGAGTATGAAAGGCTTGAGGACTTTCTAATCCCCTCCCAGCACCTTTGCAAGACAAGATTCTTTTCCTGCTTTTGTGATTGTTGTTTTGTTTGCTTGTGGTGTGTGTGTGTGTGGGGGGGTAAGGGGGTTTGTTTGTTGTTTTTGGGTTTGTTTATTTTTTTAATATGTATTTATTATTTCAGGTTATATCTTCATCATAGTGCCCTCTTTTTAACCCCTCCCCTCTGGGAGGTTTTTTTGTTTTTTGTTTTTTGTTTTGAGACAGGATTTCTCTGTGTATCCCTGGCTGTTCTGGACTCAGTTTGTAGACCAGGCTGGCCTTGAACTCACAGAGATTTGTCTGTCTCTGACTCCTGAGTGGGAGGATTAAAGGCGTGTGCCACCACACCCAGCACAAGACAAGATTCCAATGCCAAGATTAACACTCTAATCACATAAATTTAAAAAGTTATGATTTTATCCTCAAAAAATATAAGTGAAAATGAACAAAGATAAGTTTTTATTCTACATTTATACAGATATGATAAAAATAGCCCCATTAAGGGTCCAAAACACAATTCCATTGTTAAGCATTATTTGTATTGCATATAAGCTGCATGGCTGATTTAGCCTATTCTAAGCCACCAGTAAGACAGCAGCAACACATGCTTACAAGACAGAGGGATGGTTTTAGAGACACTTGAGTTTGCTGCAGAAGGGATCATGTTTTACTTTTATTATTGTTAAAAGATTCTGCAAACTATTCACACTTTCACATATATCTAAAAAGGTATGTGTAATTCTTAAAAAAATTGAATTGTATGGCTTTGAGTTGATTTCAATTTGGGGTGCACTGTGTCTTTACAGAATTATGTTGCAAGACATTAAGGACTATCTGGACTTACTGCTTCTCAGATCAATGCAAAATGAGCAAACCAGTGAAACACAGCATTTTCCTCCATTACAGCATCTACCATCACATATGCAAACAATGTGGATATATACCATTACTATGGAACAAATATTTGGCTAACACCGGGGAATTTTAAATGCTGATAATGCAGCATTCTGGATACCTTCCTTAGATGTTCATTGTTCCAAAAATCTTAAAATAGAAAAACAGTGATCCCAGAACAGGGTCAATAACTTCCAGTCTCTGCTGTTCTTGCAAATAATGTTTTATTAGCAGAAATTCATACTCTATTACCATATGTATTGTTTATGACATATGCTGCCTTACTGGAGCTCAGTTGAGTAATCACACAGAGAACTGGATCTCACAAAGTCTGAAATGTTTCCTATTTGTTTCCTCATAGGTAAGGTTTACTAAGCCTTGAGCTACATCATTAACTTGATTCTCAGGTGAGGGAGGCAAGTTCAGGAGAGGACTTAGCCTCCTGACTCTCCAGCCAACATAAACACTTCTCTAATATTTACAAAGCGGTTCACTCATCAGAGAGACCAGCAGATAACACAGTAGACAGACACTCCAACTAGCTTCCAGCTATATGTTCCAGCACACACAGCCAGCCCCACCAGTCTTCCAGGACACTCTGGGCCAGTCTGCATCCCAGCACCTCCCTGATCTCTCCTAAGCACCACCACAGCTGAATGCTCACAAGGTCACACAGGGCTTTCCCCCTGAAGTTTGCTTGTACCAATCACTTGCTGTGGAGATGAACACATTTCAATATTTATTAAGCAACTAATTGAAGTCCGGCATAAAACAGAAAATAATGATTTTTCGAATTAAGTCGTGGCTTTCAAATTACAAGTTCCCGGGTGTATAAATAGATAGTTATAAGAGAGCTATAAAAGATCAACCAAAAACCTGGCAATCTAAAATTCTCTTCTCATGTTGCTTCAGAGGAGTTGTTACCCCCCTCAAAACATTCAGTAGCAAAGAGTGGCTATTTAGACATCATGTTTTATAAGAGGTGACATGTGGGGGCTCAACATCATATTGCTCCCCTTCAAGTCATATCAAAACAATGACATGTAGGTTCATATGTTTTAGTTCAAAACAGTGACAATTTTAGTATTATATGAACTATGTGTATCCATATCACCCAGTCAACACTGTTTCACCTAAGAAAACTTTGACCATATCCTAACAATATTTATGGTAATCTATCATGACTACGGACAGTTCCAACTGCTCCCATAACTTACAAACGGGTCCCATGACAAAATCAAAGTCTTATTCAATAGAGTTTAATTCGTAGCAATGTAATGATTTTACAACCGGGCTCAATATCTTATTCTCCTCAGGCAAGGAGTCCATTAGTTTTATTGGGAAAATCTTTTATGGTCTGAGAATCAATAACAAGCTGCCTGCAGCGTTTTCTATCCTGGGATTTATACGTGGGTTGCTTCAAACGGATTGACTGCAGGATGATCCTACAAAGGGCCGTGGGGCTGTGGGTTATTCCATCCCAGCACTCCACGGTGAGTTGGTGTGAAATAGTAGGAAGAACACCAAGCTGATAGTCTTCAAGTTGACTTAAATCCCAAGCTGGACATTAATTTCCTGTATGCCTTTGTCTACTGGGCACCACTTTTCCATGTTGGCTAAGAAGGAGGTTGTGTTGCTAACTGTACACTAAGGGTCCTTCTGCACATGAGCTTGCCAGAAATATAACAGAAAGACCTCAACCCATTCTCTGTGACTGTGCTGCTGAGCTTCCTGTAACCTATGACTCTTGCATTTAATATCAACTGCTTCTCCACTCTCTCCTTACTAATAAAATGGGCATAATGATTCAAAACTTCTCTAACTTAACAATGGCCACAGAGAAGCTGGAAGGGATAAAGGGGAATGATATATCTAATGTATCTTTAAATGTCATGCATGTGTTCAACCAGCATGATGCCGCCCAACCTCCATTTCAGCTTTTACTGTAGGGCACTGAAGCCAGATGCTGTTCTAGCAGCTTTCAGCAAAGAAAAGAATTCTGAGTTTTGAGATAAAATGGACCGAGTTCAACTGCCAACCACATCAACTATGATTTGGGGACCTTGACCAACGACCTTCCTTTCTGAGTTTTTACATTCCTCTGGAACAGTTGCGACAACAGAGCTGTCCCCTGCCTAATACACACTTGAGCATGTCACAGCACAGGGTGGACTTGTCTACTCACCGGTGGTTGCTCAGAACAGAAACTACCCTGTCAAGGAGAAATGAACTGGACGTGTAGAGACTGTTTTCATTGCCCCGTCACAGGTCACCAGACCACTCTATCAGAATCTCCATTTTAGTGGTAAAGTGGTAAAGACACTTAGCAGAAGGCAACTGGCCTTGCCTTTTCCTTTTCAGAAACCATGCCCCTAAACAGAACCTCAGGAATGGGGGTCACAATGGGAGAGGACGGGAACAGATTGGATTGGCAAACCGGGGGCTCTAAAAAGTCCTTAAGGTCAACTTCAGGATGATTCCGTGTTGCACAGGACTTACTGGGAGTCCTTGAGGTCCTGGTGGTCCCGCAGCGCCTGCATTTCCGTCGGCTCCCTACAACGAAAGACAAGGCAGAATAGCAATTTCAAGTGCAATTGGATTGAGGCTGAGGGAGCAGCCACATTTCAGGAAGAGGCAAAGCACTAAGCAGTCAGTCACCCCTAAAACAACAAACAGAAAAGTTTCAAATTTGTAACTGACTTCCCAAGCTAATGTTAGAGAGGAGTATACTGGGACACAGACCAAGAGGCAAATGCCTGGATCTGTCTTCTTGGAGACTAGGGAGGGGATTACTTGTGTCACCCTGGGGATGAAGAGAGGCATAGAGAGAAAGACAGAAGAGGTCCAGAGAAGTGAGGAGGCAGCACAGGCTGAGCCCCAGGCGTGCTCTATAACACTACTTGGGGGGTAGGTGCTTCTTCTGCCTCCATCCTCATCTCCATACCCACGGGCCCAACTCAGGCATCAGTTTCTAAGGGAGATATTTGTTACCCCCAAGACTGAGAGGTTCAAGCACTGCTTCCCACAAACCATAATAATATCTTTCCCCTTTTGTAGGTTTCTTTTTCTTTTCTTTTCTTTTTTTTTATGGAATAATTTCTTTTTTTTTTTTTTTTTCTTCTCTCATATCTCCTCCTGACTGCTGTTTCCCCTCCCTCCACTTCCCTCAGTCTTCCAGGGACATTAACCAAACACAGAATAACAAGCTACAATAAAACCAGGTACATACCATCACATCAAGGCTGAATGAAGAAACCCAGTAGGAGGAACAGGGTTCCACAAGCAGGCAAGAGTCAGAGACAGTCCCTACTCCCACTGTTGGGAATCCCACAAGAACACCAAGGTACTCAGCCATAACATATATGCAGAGGACCTAGGTCAGACTCCTACAGGCTCCCTGCTCTTTGCAAGCCCCCATGAGTCCTAGTCAGTTGATTCTGTGGGTCGTTTTTGTTGTTGTTGTTGTTGTGCATTGATTTTTGGGTGGGTGGTGTCCCTGAGCTCTCTGGTTCCTCTTATCCACCCTCCTCCTCCTCCTCTGCAGGACTCCCTGAGCTCCACCTCATGTTTGGCTGTGGGACTCTGTATCAGCGTCAGTTCTTTAGGTGAATTTAGACATTTGCCTCTGGCTAGCATTTATTGATATGCTGCATGTAATCTGTAACCCTTGTTTCTTTCTCTGTGAAATCACAGAAATTGCCTACACCCAAGAAAGCTGAGGAATAATTGAGGTGACTCAGAAAAAGTGCTTCGTAGAGAACAGAGGAATTGGCTCAGACAGCACTTCAGGCTCAGAATTCTGGGTGTGTATCCTTTCTCTTCTCTCTGCAACCCAGTGCAAGTCACTTTGTCCCTCCGCATCCCTGTTCCTTTGTGAAATGAAGAAAAAGAGAGCAACAACCACATGTGGGTTGTTAAATGGGTTGGAAAGGTAAAGAACACAGATGAAGAACTAGCCATGGCCAAAAACATCCCAAGGACTCTGGACAATGGGCCATTTAATGTCATATGCCTGTCATTCATCCAAAGAGCAACCACAGTCATTATTGACTAGTCATGGAAGGATGAACAAAGAAGTTCTCACAGAACTTTATTAATAACTACCCAGCAGTCTTTTGTTGATTGAAATGTACTGGCTGAGTGATCTCTTTGTAAGTGCTAGTCATGTTATAGGAGCAAAGATATAATCATATTATAGTCATGCACCTCAACAAAACTTGATATTGTAACTGTGCCTGATTTTCTATGGATTACAAGCTCTTAAGGCAGAATGCTGTTTGATTTGCTTACATCTCTTAGGCTAGATAAGAAGCCAGGTAATATTCATCATCAACTGTATGGACATCAACAATATTTAAACAAATAGCATGAAGCTCTTGGTGAAATTACACATGTAATGAAAGACTCCCAAGATAATGTAGCTTCTCTCTCAAATCTAGATTTTTCTACACAAATTTGGCAAAAATTTCTTCTCCCTGAGCCTGGATTTTGTGAAGTTGGAATCAAAAGCATAGTAAGAAAGTGGTAAAGATTTTTTTCTGGTGGGAGGATACTGGTTGAGAGCAGAAAATAAATAATAGAAGAGCTCTGTGTGCTTGGAGCCTAGATCATGAAATACTTAGACAGGACCTGAAAAATAATAAGCACTTAGGCAAAAATGGCCAGTCTGGTTACTTCGGCCTCTATGTAAGCCAAAAGCATTCCTCAATCATAAACAGACATACTGGCTTCTGATTGCAACTGCCTCTGTGTCTTAGACTCCTCATTTAGCATGAGAATCCAGAGCCAGGACCTGGGCCTTATGGTTGTCAGGGAGACCTAAGGAGTTTCTGACAGGAAGGTACTTGAGCCATGTTCTAGCTCTGGGACTATCAGCATGAAGAAGGGAAAAAGACGACGGTTTAACCTCGTGTCCATTCTGTGCGGTCCACAGCTGACAGAGTGCTGTCAGAGGATAGTTAAAACTATCCTGACAAGAAATTATCCACCAAGAACTGATTTTTAATAAAGCCATCTGTCTGTCATATGTTCCTCTGATTAGTGCAGAAGCCACTTCATGGTATACACTGGAGTCCCAACTTTGTCTAGATTTTCTCTGCATGATTTTTGGATCAACAAATAAAATAGGTGTGTTGAGGTTTTTTGTTTGTTGATTTGTTTGTTTGTTTTGTTTTGCTCTGTTTTGTCAGCTTGACACAAGGTAAGGTTCTCTGAAAGCAGGGAATCTCAAATGAGAAAATGACACCATCAGATTGGCCTGTATACATGCCTGTTGAATGTTTTCTTGACCAATGATTGTTATGAGAGGGCCCAGCCCTCTTAGGGCAGTACCACCCCTGGAAAGGTGGTCCTGGATGCTAGAAGAAGGCAGGCTGAGCAAGCTACAGAGAGTAAGCCAGTAAGCAGAGTTCTTCTGTGGTCTTTTCTTCAGTTCCTTCCTCCATATTCCTGCCTTGAGTTTCTGAATTCCCTCAGGGATGGAGTGTGACCTGAGATGTGTGAGGCAGATGAATCCTTTACTCCGCATGCTGCTTCTGGTGTTTTTTTTTTTTAATGTTTATTTATTACTTCAGGTTACACCTCCATCATAGTACCCTCTTTTCCACCCCTCCCAGTCCCACCCTCCAACCCTCTACCTCCTATCCCTTCCATCCCACTCCTCTAGAGTGGAGTGTCCCTATATAACAGTGCCCCATCACAGTTCAGCAGTCATATGAGGGCCAACAGCCTCCTCATACACTGGGGGCCTACAAGGCAGCACCACTAGGGAAAAGTGTCTCATTGACAGGAAACAAAGTCCATGTTCCTGTTCCCTTTGGTGCATTGTCTGTAGTATAGTTATCCTGTTCTATATGGCTAAAATATGATTATAAGTGAATAGATGCCATGTACATCCTTCTGACTCTGAGCTAGCTCACTCAGGATGGGGTTATCTAGTTCCATCCATTTGGCTGCAAATTGCATGATTTCATTGTTTCTGATGGCTGAGCAGTATTCCATTGTGTAGATGTACCACAGTTTTTTTTTATTTGTTTGTTTGTTTGCTTTTTATCCATTCCTTGGTTGAGGGACATCTGGGTTGTTTTCAGTTTCTAGCTATTACAAATAAGGTTGCTATGAACATAGATGAGGTGATGTCCTTGTGGTTTGGTGAGGAATCATTTGGATGTATATCTAGGAGTGGTATGGCTGGGTTTTGAGGTAGAGCTATTCCAAATTTTCTAAGACATTGCCAGACCGATTTCCAAAGTGATTGTACAAGCTTGTACTCCCACCAGCAATGGAGGAGTGTTCTCCTTTCTCCAAAACCTTGCCATCATGTGCTGTCACTTTAGTTTTTGATCTTAAACATTCTGACATATGTGAGGTGGAATCTCAGAGTTGTCTTGAGTTGCATTTCTCTGATGATTAAGGATGCTGAGCATTTCTTCAAGTGTCTCTCAGCCATTAGGGATTCCTCCTTTGTGAATTCTCTGTTTAGCTCTGTTCCCCATTTTTTATTGGATTATTACATAACAATAGAAAGCTTGCTAGGACAATACGCAAATACAATGCAACATAATTTACTAAGTAAAATTAAAATCTTGAAAAGATTTAAAAGTTCTGTGCAGTTCAATGACAACGAATTAATCAGCCCATTTTCATTTCCTCCACAACAACCCACAACAGAACAAGATCAGGAAGAATTTGAAGCCAAGGAATTAAAAAAGCTGTTTATGGAACTACAAAAGCTCATCCTGAGTGAGCTGACCCAGACCCAGAAAGATACACATGGTCTGTACTCACCTATATATAATAAGTGAATATTAGCCACATAGTACAGGCAAGCATCCTGCAGACCCAAACAGACAAGAACCTAGCATAACTATCCTATGAAAAACTCCACCCAGCAGTGGGTCATGGACCCTATTGCCTGTTAATGGAACACTATACCCTAGCTGGGCTGACATGCCAGGACCCAGTACAAAAGGAAGCTCTTAGCAGTCATGTGACTGATGAACTAAGGAGGGTGGATATGTGGGTCTCCCCCTTATCTCAGGAAGAGAAGATGGAGATGAAGAAGAGAAAAGGAGGGTGGGACCAGTAGGAGAGGAGGCTATAATTGAGATGTAACTTCAAAAAATAAATTAAACAACTTCCTGAACAGAACACCAACAGCTCTGGCTCTAAGAACAACAATCAATAAATGGTACCTCATGAAACTGAAAAGCTTCTGTAACACAAAGGTAACTATCATTCAAACAAAACAGCAACCTACAGATTGGGAAAAGATTTTTACCAACCCCACTTCTGACAGAGGGCTAATATCCATAATTTATAAAGAACCCAAGAAATTAAATGCCAAGAAACCAAATAATCCAATCAAAAAAAATGGGGAACAGGAGCCGAACCACAAGAGCAAAGGTAAATGAGATTATTTTTTTCCGGAGTTTCCAACATGGTGGCACAGTGTGCACTGTAGCGGAGAAGCAGAGACCTAACCCAGTCACAGCAAAGCAATTAGGAGCCAAGACTGCCTGCAAACAGAGCCCACCACAGTGTGTTCTCCACAAATACTGGGGCGGGTGGGTCACTCACCCTAGCACCCAAGCATCTGAGGCAGTCAGCAACAGGCACACTGAGGCCGGCATCTGCTCCCTGCTTGCATAGTCAGTCTAGCTGGGGAGCCAGAACGACTGGGTCAGTGAGAGGAGAACACAGACCCAACCACAGCTCTACCTGCCTTTCTGAGGAGACCTGTCAGCTCCCAGGTCTTCAGAGGCTAGCCCTCTCCCCACTCCAATCCCCTCTATATTGGTACAATTGGGTCACAAGCAGTTGAGGAGAGCGGCAGCCACCCTCCTCTCCAACAGCCAGTCAGTCTATTACAGGAACCTGCCCGCCATCTGGAGGTAAACACCAGGATCTCAGGATCAGCCAACCCCCAGGGCAGAGAGTTTTCCTGAGCACCAAGGTCAGGTAACAAAAGAAACAAACAGATAACACCTGGGTCCATCTGATGACAAAAGGTCAGTGCAAGAACATGGTAAAAAAAAAAACCAAAACAATAGGATGTCTCCAGATCCTAGCAATAATGCTACAGACAACTCTGGACAGCTGAACCCAATTGAAGCAAAGGAAAATGACCTTAATCCTATGCTTATATTAATAATAGAAGGCCTAAGGGAGGAAATCAAATACCTCAGAGAGCAACAACAAAGTACTGCAAAGGAGGTGATGGAAATGAATAAAGCGCTTAAAGGAATGGAAGACCTGAAAAGGGAAGTTAAAGCAATGAAGAAAATCCAATCTGAGACATCCATAGAACTGGAAAACCTTAAGAAAAGAATCGGAACTACAGACACTAGCATCACCAACAGAATACAAGAGATGGAAGAAAGAATTTCAGGCTCAGAGGATAAAATTGAAGAAATGGATACATCTGTCAAATAAAATGTCAAATCTAAAAAAGTCCTGACACAAAACCTTCAGGAAATAAAGGACACAATGAAAAGACGGAATCTCAGAATAATAGGAATAGAAGAAAGAGAAGAGTCCCACCTCCATGGACCAGAAAATATCTTCAACAAAATCATTGAAGAGAATTTCCCAAATCTAAAAAAAGAGATGCCTATAACTGTACAAGAAGCTTACAGAGCCCCAAATAGATTAGACCAGAAAAGAAAATCTTCCCGCCACATAATAATCAAAACACTAAATGTGCAGAACAAAGAAAGAATTTTAAAAGCTGCTAGGGAAAAGGGTCAAGTAACATATAATGGCAAACCTATCAGAATCACACCTGACTTTTCTTCAGAGACTCTAAAAGCCAGAAGGGCCTGGACAGACGTATTGCAGACCCTAAAAAACCACAAATGCCAGGCCAGACTACTATTCCCTGCAAAATTGTCAATCAACATAGATGGAGAAAACAAGATATTCCATGACAAAGCTAAATTCAAACAATATCTATACACAAATCCAGCTCTACAGAAGATGTTAGAAGGAAAACTTCAACCCAAAGAGGTTAACTACACACAAGAAAGCACAGGAAGCAAACAGCATGCCTGCAGCAAAAACAAAAGGAAAGAAGCTCACTCACACACTATTTCTACCAACATCAAGATGGCAGGAAGTAACAATCACTTGGTCATTAATATCTCTCAACATCAATGGACTCAATTCCCCAATAAAAAGGCACAGGCTAGCAGAATGGATGCGAAAACAGAATCCCGCATTCTGCTGCGTACAAGAAACACACCTCAGCAAAAAAGATAGACATTATCTCCAAGTAAAGGGCTGGAAAATGATATACCAAGCAAATGGACCCAAGAAAAAAGCTGGAGTAGCAATTCTAGTGTGCAACAAATTGGATTTTCAACCAACATTAATCAAAAGAGATGGGGAAGGACACTATATACTCATTAAAGGAAAAATCCACCAAGATGAAATTTCAATACTAAACATCTATGCCCCAAATGTAAGACCACCCACATTCATTAAAGAAACACTACTGAAGCTCAAATCCCACATTGAACCTCACACATTAATAGTGGGAGACTTCAACACACCACTCTCACCATTGGACAGATCAACAATGCAGAAACCAAACAGAGAAATAATGAACCTCACAGATGTCATGAATCAAATGGACCTAATTGATATCTATAGAACATTTCACCCCAAAACAAAAGAATACACTTTCTTCTCGGCACCTCACGGAACCTTCTCCAAAATCGACCATATAGTCGGTCACAAAGCAAGCCTCTACAGATACAGGAAAATTGAAATCACTCCTTGTAACTTATCATACCATCATGAAATAAAGCTAGGCTTCAACAATAACCAAAACAACAGAGTGCTTGCAAAAACATGGAAACTGAACAACTCTCTCCTCAATGACCTCTGGGTCAGGGAAGAAATAAAAAAAGAAATTAAAGTCTTCTTAGAACTCAATGAAAATGAAGGCACAACATACCCAAACTTATGGGACACATTGAAAGCAGTGCTAAGAGGAAAGTTTATAGCTCTAAGTGCCTTCAAAAAGAAACTGGAGAATTCCTATAATAGCCACCTACAAGAACACCCGAAAGAGCTAGAACAAAAAGAAGCAAACACTCCCAAGAGGAGCAGAACGAGAGGAAATTATCAAACTCAGGGCTGAAATCAACAACTTAAAAACAAAAAGAACAATACAAAGAATCGACAAAACCAAGAGCTGGTTCTTTGAGAAAATCAACAAAATAGACAAGCCCTTAGCTAAACTAACTAAAAGGCAGAGGGAAAATACCCAAATCAACAAAATCAGAAATGAAAAGGGGAAATAACAACAGACATTGAGGAAATCCAAAGAATCGTTAGGTCCTACCTCAAAAACTTGTACTCCACAAAATTGGAAAATCTAAATGAAATGGACAATTTTCTTGATAGATTCCACCTACCAAGGTTAAATCAAGAACAGGTAAACAAATTAAACAGTCCTATAACCCTTAAGGAAATAGAAGAAGTCATTAGAAGTCTTCCAACCAAAAAAAGCCCAGGCCCAGATGGTTTCAGCACAGAATTCTACCAGACATTCAAAGAAGAGCTAACACCAATATTCTTCAAACTCTTCCACAACATAGAAACAGAAGGAATACTGCCAAACACATTCTATGAGGCCACAGTTACCCTGATACCTAAACCTCACAAAGACCCAATGGAGAAAGAAAATTTCAGACCAATTTCCCTTATGAACATGGATGCAAAGATACTTAATAAAATACTTGCAAACCGGATCCAAGATCACATCAAAAGTATCATACACTATGATCAAGTAGGCTTCATCCCAGGGATGCAGGGGTGGTTCAACATTAGAAAATCCATCAATGTAATCCACCACATAAACAAGCTGAAAGAAAAGAACCACATGATCATCTCATTGGATGCTGAAAAAGCTTTTGACAAAATACAGCACCCTTTCATGATAAAAGTCTTAGAGAGATCAGGCATACAAGGACCATACTTAAAAATAATAAAAGCAATTTACAGCAAGCCAATAGCCAACATCAAACTAAATGGAGAGAAACTTAAAGCATTTCCTCTAAAATCAGGGACAAGGCAAGGCTGCCCACTCTCTTCATATCTCTTCAACATAGTACTTGAAGTTTTAGCTAGAGCAATAAGACAACTAAAAGAGATCAAGGGGATACAAATTGGAAAGGAAGAATTCAAAGTATCCCTATTTGCAGATGATATGATAGTATACATAAGTGACCCCAAAAATTCCACCAGAGAACTTCTACAGCTGATAAACTCCTTCAGCAAGGTGGCCAGATACAAAATCAATTCAAAAAAATCAGTAGCCCTTCTTTACACAAAAGATAAATGGGCTGAGAAAGAAATAAGGGAATCAACACCCTTCACAATAGCCACAAATAACATAAAATACCTGGGGGCAACTCTAACCAAGCAAGTGAAAGACCTGTATGATAAGAACTTCAAGACCCTGAAGAAAGAAATTGAAGAAGATATCAGGAGATGGAAAGATCTCCCCTGTTCATGGATAGGTAGGATCAACATAATAAAAATGGCAATCTTACCAAAAGCAATATACAGATTCAACGCAATTCCTATCCAAATACCAACTCAATTTTTTACAGATCTGGAAAAAACAATTCTCAACTTCATATGGAATAACAAAAGACCCAGAACAGCTAAATCAATCATGTACAATAACAGAACATCTAGAGGTATCACCATCCCGGATTTCAAGCTGTACTACAGGGCAATAGTAATAAAAACAGCATGGTACTGGTATAGAAACAGACCAGTTGACCAATGGAATCGAATTGAAGACCCAGAAATAAACCCACACACCTATGGTCACTTAACTTTTGATAAAGAAGCCAAAAACATACAATGGAAAAAGGAAAGCATCTTCAATAAATGGTGCTGGTCTAACTGGATGTCAACATGTAGAAGAATGCAAATAGATCCATACTTATCACCCTGTACAAAACTTAAGTCTAAGTGGATCAAGGACCTCAAAATAAATCCAGACACACTAACATTAATAGAAGAGAAAGTGGGGGAAAGCCTTGAAATCATTGGCACTGGTAGCAACTTCCTGAATAGAACACCAATAGCTCAGGCACTAAAACAAACAATCAATAAATGGGACCTTATAAAATTGAAAAGCTTCTGTAAGGCAAAGGACACTGTCCTTAGAACAAAACGGCAGCCTACAGAGTGGGAAAGGATCTTCACCAACCCAACATCTGACAGAGGGCTAATATCCAAAATAAATAAAGAACTGAAGAAATTAAACAGCAAAAAATTAAATAACCCCATCAATAAATGGGGTACAGAGCTAAACTGAGAATTCACAGAAGAGGAATCTCTAAAGGCTGAGAGGCATTTGAGGAAATGTTCAACATCTTTGGTTATCAGGGAAATGCAACTTAAAACAACTCTGAGATTCCATCTCACACCTGTCAGAATGGCTAAGATCAAAAACTCAAATGATAGCACATGCTGGCAAGGATGTGGAGAAAGGGGAACACTCCCCCATTGCTGGTGCGACTGCAAACTTGTGCAACCACTTTGGAAATCAATCTGGAGATATCTTAGAAAACTGGGAATAAATCTACCTCAAGACCCAGCCATACCCCTCTTGGGCATATATCCAAAAGATTTGAAACGAAACCACAAGGACATTGCCTCAACAATGTTCATAGCAGCTTTATTTGTAATAGCCAGAAACTGGAAACAACCCAGATGTCCATCAACTGAAGAATGGATAAAAAAACTGTGGTACATTTACACAATGGAATACTACACAGCTATCAGAAATGAGGAAATCATGCAATTCGAAACCAAATGGATGGAACTAGAAAAGCTCATCCTAAGTGAGCTGACGCAGTCCCATAAAGATAAACATGGTATGTATTCCCTTACAAATGGATATTAACCATACATCAGAGGATAACTATCCTACAACCCACACACCCAAATAGACAGGAACCTAGCATATCTATCCTAGGAAAAATTCTACCCACCAGTGAGTCATGGAATCTGCTGCAGGTTAGTAGAACCCCACACCCTAGATGGTGTGCCTTATCAAGCTCCAGTACGAGTGGAAGCTCTTGGGCCTCACATGATGCAAGATCTGAGGGAGTATGATATGTGAGGACCCACCTCATCTGAGGAGGAGAGTACCAAGTAGAGGAACAAGGAGGGAGGGAGGCAGGGAAGGAGAGAGGGAAGAAAGGAGAGAGGAAGGGAGGGGCCAAGAGGGGAGGAGGGAGGAAACTATGTTCTAGAAATAAATAATACTTTTTTAAGAAAAGAGTTAATAAGCTTAAAAATATAATAAAATACAATATAAAATTTTCAAACTATAATTTACCTTACTGGCATGAAAGGAAAATGGCCTTAATTTCAGATTAGAATGCTAGACTGCAGGTGGCCACAGAGATTACACAAACTTGATAGCAGCTTAAAAGTTTTTTTTTGTTTGTTTGTTTGTTTGTTTTGGTTTGGTTTTTTTTTTTTTTGTAGAGGTATAGGCTATTTCCATGGTTTGGCATTAAAAAGTAGGTAACAGGTTTAAAACACTGTAAATAAATTAAAAGAGACAGCTGTTCAACCTGGTTTTACAAACCTCCAAGAGTTGAAAAAACTTAGAGCTAAGGTAAAATAATGCATGGCGTTAGCCCATGCCATTACCTCCAGTAGAGACAGGAGGATCACTATAGAGTTAGTTGTCTTATAAATTCTAGAGTTACAAGAAACAGGGTGGTGATGGTGCACACCCTTAGTCACATCATTGGGGAAGAATACACCCTTAATCCCAACACACTAGAGACAGAAACAGGCAGATCTCAGAGCCCAAGGCCACCTGATACAAAACAAGCTCTAAACAGAGAAAAACTTTGATCCAGGGGTGGAGGAGCACATCTTTAATCCCATCAGTTGGGAACCACATGTCTTTGATCCCAAAACTTAGAATGCAGAGACAGGCACATAGGATTTGGAAAGATTTAAGTTTAAAAGCTACTTACAAAAGGAAGGCTGCAATTCAAACAAATTGTCCTTTGAGATCTCAAAATATATACACTAAAGGTTTGTTTAGCTCCAAAATATCAAAATAATTTCTTCTTTAATCCGGATTGAAAGGTAATACTTTATATATTATCAAAAAAAACCAAATTTGCTCCAGGAAAAATATTACCTGATCCCCCCCCCCCAAAAAGGTAATTGTCCCAGAGTTAGGATTAGGGCAGGGCTCTGTTCTTATCTTTCCAGGAGATTTAAAGCATCCATTCAAGGAATCCAGGGACAACTGGACAATGGAAACCTCAACAGAAAACAGATCAGACACCAAAGAAGACGAGTGGCCCAGATGATCCAGCCTTGCAGACTTCCTCAATAGCAGTTTCCTCAAAAGTCTACAACCACAACAACTCAAAATCGCTAAGATCGTTCAGCTCCACAGACTACTCCAGCCAGATCGTCAGTAAAGCTCTGAAGATCAGCTTCTGTCTATGAACTTCTTAGGACATCTAAATAGCTGAGCACAAAAGGACTGAACATCAAATGATTCTATTAACATTTTTAACCATTTTCCATTCTTATTTGGGCCCCAAACAGGTTTACTACGTCCCAAATCAGCAGGAAGTCATTTTAAGAGAACAACGTCCCATCCCCAGAAGGTGGGGAGGGTGTTCTCCCCCTTTGGTTATTTGATAGATAATAGAAAATTTTGTTATTTAGGGGAAAAGACTACAAGCTGTTAAATGGTCTTGTTAAATGTGTTTTGGAGGTTAGACCCAGGGACTTCTCTCTTTTGCTTTTCTGTATCCTCCTTTCTCTCCTATATAGGAGTGAACAGACTTGAGAAAAATGGGACATAGACATAGTATAGGAAAGATCAAGAAAAAAGGACAGATTATTGAATATAGCCTTATACCTTTGTATACTGATACAAAATTAATATTATATTTGGCTAAATTGGTATTGATCATTGTATATTAATGCAAAATTAAGATTGTATTGGGCTACATCGGTATTGATCTTTGTATATTGATACAAAATTAAGATTATATTTGGCCACATTGGTATTGATCTTTGTATATTGATACAAAATTAAGGGTAACGCTTCTTAAAGGTATTGTTCGTAGTAATACTTAAAAATGAAATGTCAAGTTTTGACCTCTCACTACCAACCGACATAAACTGTTTAGGAAAATTAAGAAACGGAAACTAATAGTCATGAAAACGTGTCATTTTGTTAGTTACTATGACAGTCTATCACAGTTATGTTCTAAGCTACTCAGAAATCAAGTTGCTAAGAGACAAGCAATATTTGCTTATCTAAATATAAGAGATAGATAGGGCATCCTCAAAAACCTCAAGAGATCTGCAGACTATGGCATTCAAAGATGTTTTCTTAACTGAAGATTTTTTGATATCAAGACATGTCAGCTCCTGACAGCACCCCCTATTCTACTCCAAGTAGAAGATGAGCATCGAAGAATCTCCAGTGGGAGATGATTGAATTGGTGGTAAGCCATTCTCTTGGCAAGAAAAACCCCTTGCTTCAACTGTAGACAGATTTCTGTCCAAAAAGGACAAAACTTGGAAGCAGATAAGTCGACAGCCTAGCTCTGCCAAGACAGGGTAGGTAAGTCCTTCATAATTCCTGCTCTACAACCAATGTCTGTCAGAGAAATGGGGCCAAATGGCTGAAGATTGATGCTGTAATGTATAGAGAGAAAATGGGAACTGTCCAGGCAGCCACTGGTATGTCATTTTTTAGTTTTGGAAGCTGCAGGCCCTGCACTTCCTATATAATCAGATATATTTATCCCACTCAGGTCTCTGAGGTGGTTGAAGAATAGATAGATAGAGCCTCATAGTTAAAATTTGAGTTGTTTAGGAATCAAGAGGGTGTACTGGATCTAAGAAGATATTTTTAAAATTATGAGGCAAGTTAGTATGAAAGCTGAGTTAGATATAGAACTTTAAACTCATGGAGATGGTTAGATAGTAGAATGTTAAAGTCAGGTGCTAAATACATATGGACTGGACATTGGGAATATATGCTAAGCCATATAACTCTTATAATTGTGGCCTATTTATTTCTGTTGTTTTGTATTGTATTTATAGTTATAAGAAAAAGAACCATTTTTTGAACTGAAAGGGAGAGCTGTTGGGGGGAAAAAGAAATACCTTAAACTAAAAAAAAAAAAAAAGAAGAAGGGAAGAGGATGGGGGGGTTGAGAGGAGGAGGGTGGAAGGGTGGGACTGGAGGAGGGAGTAGGGAGGGGATTGTGATTGAGATATAACTTGAAGAAATAAAAAATAAATTATTAAAAAAATGGGGAACAGAACTAAACCAAGAATTCAAAAGAAGGAATCTCTAATGACCGAAAGACACTTGAAGAAATGCTCAACATCCTCAATCATCAGAGAAATGCAACTCAAGACGACTTTGAGATTCCATCTCACACCTGTCAGAATGGCTAAGATCAAACACTCAAATGACAACCCATACTGGCAAGGCTGTGAAGAAAGGTGAACACTCCTCCATTGCTGGTGAGAGTGTAAACTTGTACAACCACTATGGAAATCAGTCTGGTGATATCTTAGAAAACTTGGAATAGCTTTACCTCAAGACCCAGCCATATCACTCTGGGTATACATCCAAATGATTCCTCACCAAATCTCAAGCAAGTTTCCTCATCTATGTTCATAGCAGCCTTATTTGTAATAGCTAGAAACTGGAAACAACCCAGATGTACCTCAACTGAGGAATGGATAAAAAACTGTGGTACATCTACACAATGGAATACTACTTAGCCATCAGAAACAACAAAATCATGCAATTTGCAGCCAAATGAATGGAACTAGAAAACCTCATCCTGAGTGAACTAATCCAGACTCATGGCATTTATTCACTTATAATCGGATTTTAGCCATGTAGTCAGGATAACTATCCTACAATCAACACACCAAAATGAACAGGAACATAGACATTGTTACCTGTTAGTGAGACACTTTGCCCTAATGGAGTTGCCATATAGGCCCCCAGTGCAGGAGGAAGCTGTTAGCCCTCATACGACTGTCGAACTGAGAGGGGCTGATATGTAGGGGAAACCCACTCTGGAGGAGTAGGATAGGTGGGATAGGTGGGAGGGGGCAGAGAGGGGAAGGGGGACTGTGAGGAGTGGAGAAAGGGGACTGTGATGAAGATATAACTTGAAGTAATAAATAAATATTTTAAAAATTAATTAATTAAAATAATCAAATATATTTGGAGTTGGGAGATTGTTGATGTCAAAGATTTAAAGTGAATGTTTCATTCTTTAAAATGACTGGTCTTCTTATGAGCTTGTTGGAGAGGTCCACCATGTAGGGCCAACTGCTGTTTCATGTTCTCACATGACTTCATTCAACAAATACTTTTTTTAAAGTTTGATCCTTTTCAATCAATTAACACAACTAGAAGTCAATGAGTTTCTAATTTACAAGGCAAAGCAGGGGCTGAAGAGATGTCTAACATTTAAGAGTACATTCTGCTCTTGTGGTGGACATGAGTTTGGTTCACAGCATCCATATAGCATCTTACAACCATCTGTCACTAGAGCTTGAGGAGCTCTGATGTCCCCTTTCTGAACTCTGTGAGCATCCCCATGCACATACATGTGTACATACACATATGTGCACACACACATGCAAAATCTTTTAAAAAAGCATAAAACAAATCCAGCTTAATTTCATAATTTTAACTTCATAATCCAAACTAACTCTCTTTTTCAAAATTTATTTTTAAATCCTGGTTTCTGTTTAGCACAGCTTCCTTTTCAGTGGGCTTTGAGTCATTCCAAATAGCCTTGTTTGCAAGGTCTGAGAGATAGAGTTTCATGCAGAATCCATGGAAATCTCTGTGGTCCTGGGCTCAGCAGGGACAGTAATTCTCACTGCTTGTTGTCATGGCTACCTTCAATGAATCTAGGAACTGCAACTGCAGTTGCCCCCAAGTTTTTCTAAACAGTATGACTAATCTGTGGGAACAGAAAAATGTTAACACTCTGTGTCAAGGTCTTGGCCACAGTCACTACAAAAACAAAGAAAGCTTTTCCTTAAGTGGCACAATAAATTGGAATGTTTTAATAGTAAATATTTTAGTTATTAAAGATCCTAGAGAATAACAATAAGGGGTTAGAAAGAATAATAGTGAACAATAACTTGTAATAATTAGTTATTGATTACAGAACCTCAGGAAGAATCTGGGCTTATATGGCCATCTTCAAGTTCAATGTAAAGGAGTACTTTTTTTATTTCTTTTTTTCCTTTATTTTTTATTTCTTCAAATTACATCTCAGTCGCAGTCCCCTCCCTATTCCTCCTCCAGTCCCACCCTCCCACTCTCAACCCCCCATCCTCTTCCCTTTTTTTTCTTTTAAGTTTAAGGTATATCTTATTTCCCCCTACAGTTTCCTCTTTCAGTCCAACAAATGGCTCTTTCTCTTATAATAATAAATACAATACAGTACAACAGAGGTAATTAGGCCACAGTTATGAGGGTTATATGGCTTAACATACATTCCCAATGACCAGTCCATATGTATTTGGTACCTGACTTTAACATTCTACTATCTAAACATCTCCATGAGTTTAAAGTTCTATATCTGACTCAACACTCATACTAACTTGCAACACACAATTTTAAAAATATCTTCTTAGATCTATAACACTCTCTTGACTCCTAAACAACTCAAAATTTAATTATGAGACTCTAGCTATCTGTTCTTCAACCACCTCAGAGACCTGAGAGGGATAAATATATCTGATTTTAGAGGAAGTACAGGGTCTGCAGCTTCCCAAACTAAGAAATGACATACCAGTGGCCGCCTGGACAGTTCCCATTTTCTCTCCATACATTACAGCATCGATCTTCAGTCATTTGGCCCTGTTTCTCTGACAGACATTGATTGTAGAGCAGGGGTTATGAAGGACTTACCTACCCTGTCTTGGCAGAGCTAGGCTGTCGACTTACCTGCTTCCAGGTTTTGTCCTTTTTGGACAGTATTCTGTCTACAGTTGGAGAAAGGGGCTTTTCCTACCAAGAGATAGGCTTGCGACTAATTCAATCATCTCCCACTGGAGATTCTTCGATGCTCATCTCCTGCTTGGAGGAGAATAGGGGGTGCTGTCAGGGGTTGTATGTCTTGATATAAAAAAAAATCTAAAGTTACGAAAACATCTTTGAATGCCATATTCTGCAGATCTCTTGAGGTTTTTGAAGAGGCCCTATCTATCTCTTATATTAGGGTAAGCAGATATTGCTTCTCTCTTAGCAGGTTTATTTCTGATTAGCTTAGCAAGTAACTATAATATGCTGACATAGTACCTAACAGAATGACTGGCTTGCATAACCATTAGTTTGCATTTCTTAATTATCCTAAACAGTTTATGATAATTAGTAGTAAAAGGCCGAAACATCATATTTCTTTTCTTTTTTTCTTTACGTCCTAACCCTTCCATCCCATTTCTCTGGAGTGGGGTGTCCTTATATAACAGTCCCTCATCTCAGTTGAGAGGTTGTATGAGGGCCAAGAGCCTCTTCATTCATTGGGGGACTACGAAGCAGTACCATCAGTGAAAAGTGTCTCGTTGCCCGGGAGAGAGAACTAATAAACAAACAAACCAATAAGCATACCATAGATAAAAAAGACTGAAAAAAATAGAAAAAATATAACTAATATATAAAAAATAAAAATTAAAAATAAGAAATTTATGTCCAAATTCCCTATGGTGTGTTAGTTGTAGTATCGATACCTTCTACTACATAGCTAAAATCCTACTATAAGTGAATAGATGCCATATGTGTCCTTCTGAGTCTGGGTTAGTTCACTCAGGAAGAGCTTTTCTAGTTCCAATTTGGCTGCAAATTGCATAATTTCATTGTTCCTGGTAGCTGAATAATATTCCATTGTGTAGAAGTACCACAGTTTTTTAACCCATTCTTCAGTTGAGGGACATCCGGGTTGTTTCCAGTTTCTAGCTATTACAAATAAGGCTGCTATAAACATAGATGAAGAAACTTCCTTATGATTCCATGAAGAGGCATTTGGGTGTATACCCAGAAGTGGTATGGCTGGGTCCTGAGGCAGAGCTATTCCAAGTTTTCTAAGATATCACCAGACTGACCTCCATAGTGGTTGCACAAGCCTGCATTCCCACCAGCAATGGAGTAGGGTACCCCTTTCTCCACACCCTCGCCAGCATGTGCTGTCATTTGAGTTTTTGATCCTAGCCATTCTGACAGGTGTGAGATGGAATCTCAGAGTCGTCTTGAGTTGCATTTCTGTGATGATTAAGGATGTTCAGCATTTCTTCAAGTGTCTCTCAGCCATTAGGGATTCCTCCTTTGTGAATTATCTATTTAGCTCTGTCCCCCATTTTTTGATTGGATTATTTGGTTTCTTGGTATTTAATTTCATGAGTTCTTTGTAGATTTTAGATATTAGCCCTCTGTCAGATGTGGGGTTGGTAAAGATTTACTCCCAGTCTGTAGGCTGCCGATTTGTTCGAATGACAGTGTCCTTTGCCTTACAGAAGCTTTTCAGTTTCATGAGGTCCAATTTATTGATTGTTGATCTCAAGTCCTGAGCTGTTGGTGTTCTGTTCAGGAAGTTGTCGCCTGTGCCAATTAGTTCAAGGGTTTCTCCCACTTTATCTTCTAGTAGATTTAGTGTGACCGGCCTTATGTTAAGGTCTTTGATCCACTTGGACTTAAGTTTTGTACCAGGTGATAGGTATGGGTCTAACTTCATTCTTTTACAAATGGACATCCAGTTGGACCAGCACAATTTGTTGAAGATGCTGTCCTTCTTCCATTGTGCCATTTTGGCTTCTTTGTCAAAAATTAGGTGGCCATAAGTTGTGGGTCTATTTCTGGATCTTCAATTCGATTCCATTGATCTACTCGTCTGTTTCTATACCAATACCAAGCTGTTTTTACAACTATTGCTCTGTAGTACAGCTTGAAATCTGGGATGGTAATACCTTCAGATGTTTTTTTATTGTACAGGATTGATTTAGCTATTCTGGGCATTTTGTTGTTCCATATGAAATTGAGACTAGCTCTTTCCAAGTCTATAAAAAATTGTGTTGGTATTTTGATAGGAATTGCATTGAATCTATATATTGCTTTTGGTCAGATGGCCATTTTTATTATGTTGATCCTACCTATCCATGAGCATGGGAGATCTTTCCATCTTCTAAAGGCCTCTTCCATTTCTTTCTCCAAGGGCTTGAAGTTCTTGTTGTACAGGTCCTTTACTTGCTTGGTTAGAGTTACCCCCAGGTATTTTATGTTGTTTGTGGCTATTGTGAAGGGGGTTGTTTCCCTTATTTCTTTCTCAGCACATTTGTTTGTTGTATAAAGAAGGGCTTCTGATTTTTTTTTTTGAATTAATTTTGTATCCAGCCACATTGCTGAAGGTGTTTATCAGCTGTAAGCATTCTCTGGTGGAATTTTTGGGGTCGCTTATGTATACTATCATATCATCTGCAAATAGGGATAATTTGACTTCTTCGTTTCTGATGTTCATCCCCTTGATGTCCTTTAGTTGTCTTATTGCTCTAGCAAGAACTTCAAGTACAATATTGAAGAGATATGGTGAAAGTGGACATCCTTGTCTTGTCCCTGAGTTTAGAGGAAATGCTTCAAGTTTCTCTCCATTTATTTTGATGTTGGCCCCTGGCCTGCTGTATATTGCCTTTATCATTTCTAGGTACGGCCCTTGTGCGCCCGTTCTCTCCAGAACTTTTAGCATGAAGGGGTGTTGGATTTTGTCAAATGCTTTTTCTGCATCTAGCGAGATTATCATGTAGTTTTTTTCTTTCATCTTGTTTATATGGTGAATGACGTTGATAGATTTTCGTATGTTGTACCATCCCTGCATCCCTGGGATGAAGCCTACTTGATCATGGTGTATGATACTTTTGATGTGTTCTTGAATTCGGTTTGCTAGTATTTTATTAAGTATTTTTGCATCTATGTTCATGAGGGAGATTGGTCTGAAGTTCTCTTTCTTTGTTGGGTCTTTGTGTGGTTTAGGAATCAGGGTGATTGTGGCCTCGTAGAATGAGTTTGGCAATGTTCTTTCAGATTCTATTTTGTGAAAGAGTTTGAAAAGTATTTGTGTTAGCTCCTCTTTGAAGGTCCAGTAAATTCCGCACTAAAGCCATCTGGCCCTGGGCTTTTTTTGGTTGGGAGATTTTTAACGACTGTTTCTATTTCCTTAGGGGTTATAGGGCTGTTTAATCTATTTATCTAATCTTGATTTAGCTTCGGTAGGTGGAATCTATCAAGAAAATTGTCCATTTCACTTAAGTTTTCAAATTTGGTGGAGTATAGATTTTTAAAGTAGGATCCAAATATTCTCTGGATTTCCTCAATATCTGTTATTATTTCACCCTTTTCATTTCTGATTTTGTTGATTTGTGTTTTCTCTCTCTGTCTTTTAATTAATTTGGCTAAGGGTCTGTCTATTTTGTTGATTTTCTCGAAGAACCAACTCTTGGTTTCATTGATTCTTTGTATAGTTCTTTTTGTTTCTAAGTTGTTGATTTCAGCCCTAAGTTTGATGATCTCCTGCCTTCTGCTCCTCTTGGGAGTGTTTGCTTCTTTTTTTTCCAATTCACCCAGTTTAGCTGTTAATTCACTAATATGAGCTGTCACAATTTTCTTTTTATTTTCTTTTTGAAGGCACTTAGTGCTATGAACTTTCCTCGTAGCACAGCTTTCATTGTGTCCCATAGGTTTGGGTATGTTGTGTCTTCATTTTCGTTGGATTTTAAGACGTCTTTGATTTCCTTCTTTATTTCTTCCCTGACCCAGTGGTCCTCTAGTAAAGAGTTGTTCAATTTCCATGTGAGTGTAGACTTTCTGTTGATTCTTTTGCTATTGAAGTCCAGCTTTATTCCATGGGGGTCTGATAAGATACGAGAGGTTATTTCTATTTTCTTGTATCTGTTGAGGCTATCTTTGTGTCCAACTGTATGGTCGATTTTGGAGAAGGTTCCATGAGGTGCTGAGAAGAAGGTGTATTCTTTTGTGTTTGGGTGAAACGTTCTGTAGATATCTGTTAGGTCCATTTGGTTCATGATCTCTGTTAGACTCATTATTTCTCTGTTTGGCTTCTGTCTTGATGATCTGTCCATAGTTGTGAGTGGGGTGTTGAAGTCTCCCACTATTAAAGTGTTTCGATCAATGTGCAATTTAAGTTTTAGAAGCGTTTCTTTTATAAATGTAGGTGCCTTAATATTTGGGGCATAGATGTTCAATATTGAGATGACCTCTCGGTGTATATTTCCTTTAATTAGTATGTAATGCCCTTCTCTGTCTTTTTTTATTAACTTCAATTGGAAGTCTATTTTGTTTGATATTAGGGTGGCTACTCCAGCTTGTTTCCTAGGTCCATTTGCTTGGAAGACCTTTTCCCAGCCCTTTACTCTGAGGTAGTGTTTATCTTCAATAGTGAGGTGTGTTTCTTGTATACAGCAAAAAGATGGGTCTTGTTTACGGATCCAGTCTGTAAGTCTGTGTCTTTTTATTGGCGAGTTGAGTCCATTGATGTTGATGGATACTAGTGACCAGGGGTTGTTATTTCCCGTTATTTTGTTATAGCTGGCTGTCTTGTGTTTCTCTTTTGTTTAGTTGCTGTGTTCTATTTCCTCTGTTTTCTTGGGTGTAGTTATCTTCTCTGTGTTGGAATTTTCCTTCTAGGATCTTCTGTAGGGCTGGGTTTGTGAGGAGATATTGTTTGAATTTGATTTTGTCATGGAATATCTTGCTTTCTCCTTCTATGTTGATAGAGAGTTTTGCTAGGTATAGTAGTCTGGCTGGGCACCTATGTTCTGTCAGGGCTTGTAGGACATCCGTGCAGGCCCTTCTAGCTTTTAAAGTTTCTGAGGAGAAGTCAGGTGTGATTCTGACGGGTCTGCCATTGTATGTGACTTGGCCTTTTTATCTTACAGCTTTTAATATCCTTTCTTTGTTCTCTACATTTAGAGTTTCTATTATTATGTGGCGAGAGGAGTTTCTTTTCTGATCTAATCTGTTTGGTGTTCTGTAAGCCTCTTGGATTTTTATTGGCATCTCTTTCTTTAGGTTTGGGAAGTTTTCTTCTATGATTTTGTTGAAGATATTTCCTGGACCATGGAGTCAGGAGTCTTCTCTTTCCTCTATGTCTATAATTCTTAGGTTCCCTCTTTTCTTTGAGTCCTTGATTTCTTGGATGTTGTGGGTGAGAGATTTTTTAGCTTTCTCATTTTCTTTGTATGTTGTACTGATTTCTTCCATCAAATCTTCCATGCCTGAGATCCTGTCTTCCATGTCTTGCATCCTATTTTTCATACTCACATCCGTAGTTCCTGTTCTCTTCTCTTGATTCTCCATTTCCTCTTTTAACTCTGACTGTGTTTTCTTTATTGTTTCCATTTCTATTTTCATGTCTTGAATGGTAGTGTTCGTTTTGTACATTTCCTTCTCCAGTTTGCTTGTTTTTGTCTGGAGATCTTTCATTGCTTTATCCTTTTCAAGCTGGGTCACCTTGGCTTGGAGCTCTTTAATGATGTTATTCGTTGTTTTGACTTGTAGAATTGTGGTTTCTTTGAATTCCTTCATAGTTTTAAGTTCTTCTTGAAGGGACTTTATCACTTTCCATACTGTAGAATTGTCATCGTTTTCATGTTTTTTCAGTTGTGGTGAGGTGGTTCGGGCTGGACGGAATTGTGTTGCTTTCTTTTGTTGGAGATATTTCGCTCTGTTTTTTTTTTTTTTTTTTTTTTTTTTTTTTTTTT
>CAJQZJ010031511.1:5404455-5432502 GCA_907164525.1 Lophiomys imhausi
TGTCTCGGGCCTCTGGCCATGTGGAATTTTTTTTTTTTTTTTTTTTTGCTGTCTTCTGGTTGGGTCCAAAGGGGGCACTGTGGTGCAGGAGTTGCCTTACTCCACCCCTATAAGGTGAGTCATTCAGTCCCGCCTCCCAGGTGGGGACCTAATTAATTCAGGTGGCGGAGCTGTGCTCAAGTAAGCTCTGATTCCCCGCTGGAAGGGCCCTTACTAGTACAAAAGTTCGATATAGGACAGTTTCAAATATCTCACCGTTTGCCTGGGTTTGGTTCCTGTAGGGGGTAAATCTGAAGTTCAGCTCCAACAGCCTTGCCGCTCCCGAGGCTCAGAAGCTGGCCAGTGACATCACAGACTGGGATCTGAAGGCGCTTTGCAGTGGAGCTACTTCACTTCCAAGGGTCGCAACCTTTCCCAGATAATTGGATCGTCTTTGTGAGACCTGGGAATGCCCAGCAGGGTGGGTATTATCTCTGCGTGGTTTCTGAATCTGCCGGCTGGGTATTAGGTTGGAACTTACCAGGGATTTCTCCTTTTGGTGGGATGGGTTATCCCGATTCCCCGGTCCAGAGGCTTCCTAGCGTGTCCGAGAGTTGGAAGGGGCATCCTGCCCAGGCATCTTTCGTGGTCCCTGTGTAGCTGGGTGAGATTTAGAAGGGGTCGTGCCCTTTGTACTGCGTCCTGCAACACTTGCCACCTTGTGACTGTTGACCCCGAAATCAAAATACGTCCGCGCCTGCCGCCACCATCTTGGATCCGTAAAGGAGTTCTTTACTTGAGATACTAACCTTGAAATACTGGCTCCATCAAACCTTGCTGGGCACCCTCAGGCCTAAGATCACCCCCAAGCTTCCCATCCTTCAAGGCTGTGCAAATCCCTTGATATTCATCCCATTCACTTCTTTCTCATCCCTGGGCACTTTAAGGGTAAACCCATCCCTTAAAATAAGATAGGCCCAGTGTGATGCAATCTCCATGGAGTATGGACACATGCCTTGAGTGCCAGAACCAAGAGATTAAGGACATTAGTCTTTATCTTTATCTACTTACTGGTAGCCCAGGATTCCCTGGTGGCCCCATGAAGCCTGGAACTCCAGGGTGACCCTAGGAAGACAGAGAAGACAATTCTTCAAAAGTGACTCATAAAAAGAAAATTTTCTACTTGTGAGAAATAACAAGTTTCAAAAACGAATCTAGAGTCTGTCTCCTAAGCCCAGTGACAAGTTTGGTTGAAGACTCCAACCACAAAGGGTCTCTTTTTACTATATCTTTAGTGACTCCGTAAACAAATTCTTCACAATATCTTATAAAAATGAGTATGCCTTGAAAGAGTATTTGCTTCAAAATCTTCAGGGTTGAAGAAAGGCATATGACAGTGGCTCAGGATGTAGATCAAAACAAGAGGGCAGTATCTTAAGGCTCTTCTATCTAGATGGAACCAAAAGTTACTTTTGTTGTACTCCCGACCTTGAAGGTATGCATATACCATTAAAGAAGAACTAAAATAAAATAAAGTAGGAATCAATCTCATATCTCGTGTGTGTGTGTGTGTGTGCGTGTGTGTGTGTGTACCTACTTAACAGAGTAAGCTAGGAATAATTTAATTATGACATTAATATTTTGATACTGTTACAGAAATAATATATTTGCATGTGTGGAGTCTCCTGTGAGTTACAGAATGAGCTGTACATTCTTTATAATGCAGAGTTTAGGATCTAACATGTATTCTGGCATGACAATGTTAAAATATGAAATAATACCAAAGAAATTCTTTCTCTCTTCAACCCCTCTAAACCTGCCACCAGAAAGCACAAACAGAACTCAATACAAGGCATAGAGCTTTTGTTGCTAACATCTTGTTGCAATCCTTGGCATGGTAACCTAGACACCTTTTGTTTCTACAAATACAGGGGAGCAAGCAGTTCTCGTGTGGCTGCTTAAGGATCACTGGTTCAGAGGCTCACACTCCATTCACTTGTAACAATATGCCCTAGGTTAGGATACATCCTTGCTCATTTTGTATCTCAGATACACTAGAGCAGTGCCTGGAAAGGAATTGGTTGCTGTGGACATTGGGGCTAGATGCGTAACAATGTGAAAGCAGAAAAGGGGGAACGGGGCTAGTAGAGTGCAAGAAAGAGAAGGAAGGGGTAATGATACAAGTGGAGACAATCCACAAGAGCCACTGAGCAAGCACTAAGGTTGTGCAGAATTAGCTAGCACTACTAGTTGGGGGACATGAAGAATAGACCTCCAGTATTGCTGCCATCCTCCCATGTGTTAGGAGAGTGGTCCAAGCTGGCCTGAGTGGGTACTGACTTGCTCAAGGAGTGCTGTGAAATGTTTAAAATAGTACCATGAGGGTATGAAGAAGGCTCAAGAAATGGTGGGAGCGATAAAGGGATGTTTCCTAGAGAGAGAAGCAATCAGGGGGATAGGGTGGAGAAAATATAAAGATGTGAACTCTTCAGACAACTAGGAGATGGATTAGGATGAGAGTAAGCAGAGAGGTCAAGAAGGAAAGCAAGACTCAAACATTCTTCTGTAGTCACAGAAGAGGCAAGGGTGGCATCAGAATTTGTGGGTGGACATTGCTGACTGAGGCCTTTCTTACAGTGCAAGCTTCTTCATGACAGAAATTAACTTTACCTGATCGCCTTTCTGTCCCACCTCACCCTCTGCACCGCGCTCTCCTTGGCTTCCCTGGGAAGGAAAACAGAAAAGATAAGTCACAGAAATTTTCACTAGAGTTACACTGCAAATGTAAAATCGCTTCAGTGCTTTCTTCAATTCTCCAAATTCTTTTATCAAATTATTGCTGTCAACCATGGTGGCAGTAGACAGAAGCAAGCCCTGCTTGAAAGATCCTGTTAAAATTGTTTAGCTGAGTTTCAGGTACCTTGGGGGAGCATAAACAAACAAACAAGGCTGGGAGGAACGCAGGATTAAGTTCTCTGAGTATGGTATATCGTTCCTGAATAAAAACTTAGTGATGGATAGAGGATATCGCAGAAGGGTATATAATGGCCCTAGATTCTATCTGTAGCCATGGTGAGAGGTGGATCAGAAGGTCCAAGCCAAGGGAAAGAAAAAGTCCAGAGAAAAGCGAGGTCTTCCAGGAAGGTGAGACAGAGGAAGAAGGAAGTGTCAGTGGATCTTGAAGAGCAGGCATGTAAGAAAGGTAGAAGGAAAGTGGGACAGGGAACTAGGCAGTTCTGCACACTGAGACTTTCTCCGCAAATATATTCCTTATGCTCCTAGTATTGACTGCAGGACTAGAAGGAAGTACTCAAACTCTTAGAGGTAGTACGTTTCTTCACAGGCTACCAACAGCAACAAAAATAACTAACAATATCTACCTCATAAAATGCCTGTATTAAACAGTAAATGACATATGGAAGCACTTCACATAGAGGGCAATACAAGGGAACTCATAACTATTTGCTTTATTATTATTGTTATTGGGCACTTAGATCCTGACTTGACCATTTGCTGCATGTCACTAGGAAGAGTACTTCGGCTCCTCTCTTCCTTCTAAATGAGAATGGTAATAACAGTGTATCTGTGACAGGGCTGCTGTGAAAATTACACGTGACCTAAAATCTATGAAGTTCTTAGTCGAGTGATAGAATCAATGCTAGTAGTATTCAGCAAACATCAAATGCCATCTGCATCATCATTAGCTGATCATCATCACCCTCACCACTGTCATGACCATCACCATGACCAGCAGTACCACTATAATCATAATCACTACCTCTGTCACTGCCCACATCTCAGTACTATCATCACTGTCACCATGGTTACCATCATCAGTACCACTATCAAAATAATCATCATCCCTACCACTATCCTCTTCTCATCACTAGCATCACCACCGTCACCACAGTTACCATCACTAGCTCCAGTATCTAATAATCATCATCCCATCCCTATCCCCTCATCACCATCTTTATCACCACAGTCACCAAGATACTTACAACATGCAATCTATTGGATGTATTTTTATAGACTAAACATAAAAGTATATTCAAAAATTCCAAAATCTTAACTATCATCCATTCAGGTTCTGTATTTACTTATAGTATCTTAGGGTAGCTTTTAAATTTTGCTGAGATTATAATTTTACTTTCTCCTTCCCTTTCCTCCCTACAAACTCTCCTGCTGTTCTTCAAACTCATGGCTTCTTTTTTCACTAATTGTTATTGTATGCATATATGTATATGTAAATACATAAATATGCCTAAATATATATGGTTCATTAACTATAGCCCAAGCTGTCCTGGAACTATATAGCCCACATTTGGCTCAAATTCACTGCTTTGCACCTGTATTTTCACCATGAGTACTGGGAATACAGGTGTAAGCCACCACACATGGCTTTTGGTTTATTACGGGTTTTTATACTGTATCTAAGGCTGGCCTAGAACTCATTATGTAGCTTAGCCTGGACTCAAACTTGTATCGTCATTCCTGCCTCAGCTTCCCAAGTGCTAAGGTTACAGAAGTGAGCCACTACATCAAGTATACTTCCTGTATTAACAAATGTATTTCAGCAAACTGTACTTTTTAATATTTATTTATTACTGCAGGTTACATCTCCATCACAGTGTCCTCTTTCCACTCCTCCCAGTCTCACCCTCCTACCCTGTACCCCCATCCCTTCTATCCCACTCCTCTGGAGTAGAGTGTCCCTACATAGCAGTCCCTTGCTCCAGTTCAGCAGTCATATCAGGGCCAAGAGCCATCCTCATACACTGGGGGCCTACAAGGCAGCACCACTAGGGTAAAGTGTCTCATTGACAGGAAAAAAGTCTATGTTCATGCAAACTTTACTTAACAGCAGCACTTTGGTTCCTTTAAAATAACCAACTATGCTGTGAAGACTCCTCGACAGCAAATCGATCTAGTACTGGTTTTGTTCCTGCCCCTCCTCATTCTACATTCTTAAGAAGGTCATACCCCTTCATAGATCTGAATCTGTTCATCCAGAAGGATTACAGGTGGAGGCAGGGCAATGTACAAAAGTCCAGAGCCCACAGTTTTCTCACGAGATGAGAAGTATAACCCTCTTTCCATCAAGTTCACTCTAGCACACAGCATCTCATTGATGTCATGGCTGTATGCTAATGACAGTCTTTCCCACAGTCTCTAGACTATGCCATGAGTGTTAGAAGAATTGATGTTTATAAAGTTCTAGGCATCATTGTTTAGAGGAAGGAAAAAAATGGTTCACAGGGAAAAACTTGTTGTGACATCTTTGCATGCTATTATATCTAGGTGTCTAAAGTTGGCACTCTGCCTGCAGCCACTTTATAACCAAAGAAGTGCCACAGAGCTGCACACTGCTTCACTGACATTCAGAACAACTGTCCTTAAAGGTAAACGTATTCCTTTCCATTTCCAGTCTTCAGCATAGCTGTAGAGTGAAGGTAAATGTATTCCTTTCAATTCCCAGTCTTCAGCATAGCTGTAGAGTGGTTTCAACATTCAGCTGGCAACAATAACCATGTCAGCAGCTCTGGATCCACATAGTTGTCCCTGTCTTTGTGCCCACTACAGCCGAAGATCTGCACAAACACAACAACCTCCAAATATGACTCACTTCCTTTCAGGAAGGGATCTGACATTTCTGGATTCCTTGCTCTGCTGAGCACTCTGTCAAGGCTTTCCACAAACGGTCCTGGTACATACAACCCTTTCTCTATAGGCTGACCCCATGGCTAAGTATGTAAAATGTCTAAGACATCTGATTTAGCCAGTGAAACTGATTTTGACCTTGGTCTTTGTAGACTGATGAGAAATCTGGACTAAGAACAGTGGCACCTGCTGTAATCCCTACACTTGGGCAGGGAGAAGAGGAGGTGAAGGAGTTTAAGGTAGTTTTCATTTACATAGTGAGTTTCAGGCTAGTATGGGCATGAGACTTTGAAAAATATTTAAAGAAGAATCAATCAATAAGCAGGTTTAATAATTCACCTAAGGTCACAGAGCATAAAGAGTAAGCTCTGGGACTTAAGCCAGGTCTCAAGTCCCAATCTGCCTGATTATCAACTATCCAAGGAGCCTCTTCCTGACCAAGGTATTTTCCTGACTCTTTCACAAGGCTATGATGCCCTGGTTTGGGGGGTTTATGGTTTCTTATGATTTGTTTGACGGTGGAGAAGGCTGACCAACCATGTTAACAGCAGATTAAGCACATGGTTTTACACTGGAAATACAATAATTGAAAGACAGGTCTGAATCCCATTTTCCCAGGGCTTTTATCCTTACAAAGCTACAGGACCATGTTACTAGCCCAGTTCTCTTATATTTTTGATTGTGAGCCTAGCCTTTAACAGCTGAGCCATGTCTCCAACCCCAGCCCAGTTCTCTTTAGATGTTTATTGAGCAGCCTTTCCAAAGGCTTCATTCTTGCTTCTCAACTCAACCCTACACAAAGAACTACAGGCAACTAAGGAGTGATGAGAGCAGGAGAAATAGCCTTCCCTGGATAAAAGCACGCCAATTGGTGGTCTGTATCAAATGGTCAGCCCTAAAAACATATACAAATACATACATACATATATATATATATATATATATGCAGACTCAGTAAGTTTTACTTAGGAACATATATGTATATATATATATATATGCATGCAGTAAAAATTAATGAAAAAAGAGGATATGAATTTGAAGAAAAGCCAGCAGAGTGTATTTGAGGGGAGGAAATGGGGGAAGGGAGAAATGCCGTGATTATAATCTCACTTTAAAAAAAAATTTAGGAAGAAGTTATATTGGGCACATTTTGCCTGATATGTGCTTCAAATAGCCAATTACAGAACAATAAACCTGATTCCATATTTAAATAATTAAATAAATAAAATCAAGGGACTATATCACTCTATATACACAGTTTTCTTAAGGTACTTGTGTATTTGTTACTTTATTATAGTTATGACCAAACACCTGAGAGGAAGAGATGAATTATTTACTTTGGCTCACATTTTCATATATACCAATAATAATGGTAGAAGCACACGAGGGAGCAGAAAAGTTTAAATTGGAGAAGCCATGAGCAGAGAATGGGGGCACAGGAAGGATCCAGGGCAAGGCATACTCCAGGGGCCTGATGACCTGTTTTCCACTGATGAATTTTATCACAGCAATAGAAAAGGAACTAATATACAAATAATCTCCCTGTTTATTGCCAGGAACTCAATTAATGTCTTCCTCAGAACCTAGTAATCATCTCTTTGGAATTTAAAAAACAAGGGGGAAAAATGCCTACTTTTCCCAGTCCCTGCTGGAAGGCAGAAGACTAACACTGACAGCAATCTAGATCACAGGCACAAAACTACTCCATGATAAAGACTGGAGATGCTTGTATGATGGCCCTTGATTCCACAGTAAGTAAGCCACCTCGCTCACTGATGACCACCCAGGTACCTTGCCCATCTGGATGGAACATGGTTGATGAATAAGGGTCACCATGTCCTCTGTCTTAGTACCAATTAGTACTGCCTGAGACACATATGCATGCTGAGCTCAACAGTGCAGACTGGCCACCTAACACTGAAGTTGTTCTAAATCTCCAGCCTCTGACCCAGGCTGTGAGGTACACTGTATTCTTAATCAGTGTTTGGATGATGATAAGGTGATTTATTCTTCTGTCTTTGAGGAGAGGTTTCTCGGGTTGGAAGGAGACTTTGATTTGTTTTTTTAATGCAATTATAAATTAATATAAGCATTCATTTGGAAGCCACGGTACCATTTTATTTGTTTTCTATTGTTTAGAGTCTGCCTTTGTGCTATCCCCTGTAATTCAAATCTCTTGGATCTCTTCATGCGGTCTGCAAGCTGTTGAGGAGAGGGCATGAACTCGCTGAGCAAATAAGTCTTTGCTCCTCTCACACGAGGACCGGCTGTTTCCTGACTAGAAAATGTCCCCCAAATGCAGGCAAATCCTGCCTAATGCCTCAGTGCAACCAAAATCTACCTCCTCAGGAGGCATCACAGGTCACCTCTTGTCCCATGACACTGGTTTCTTTAAGTCTATCCATTCTTCTCCAGACATTTGTTGGGTTTGTTATTAAGTCCAATGACCTAAGCACCATGAGGACCACCACTAGTCAGATATATCAAATGCTTCTTACATGCTGGACTTTAAAAATGTTCTTTTCCTTGGCTCCTAGATGTTCCTTATCACTTAGATTTTACAACTAGAGTTATAATCAGGGTTTGGACTACTAAAATTCATGAGCAAATCACCCGTCCAGTCAGCATCTTTAAATAACAAACTGAAGAGTCAAAGAATTTGACAAACTGTCCAATTACTGTAATTAGTGAGTCAATTCATTCAGGTAGCAGAAGGCAGGGGGGTTTGGAGAGGTACCAACTTCCACAGCCAAGATTATGTCTGCCAATGTAAGAGCCTCCAGCCACACTACCTTCTCTCTGTACTCCTACCAGCTTGTTTTTTTCCCCCTCTATCAAGAGAATGGCCTATAACTGACCTCTCCCTGTACTGCCTGACTTTGAAGGAAGATGGTAAAGGGAACCTGTAGTGATAGTCACCAGGACTGAGCATCTGCGGGTGGAAGATGTGTCTGTTTATAAAGACATCATGGAGCAAAAGGCCTCTAAAGGAAGGGGTTCTTAGATACTAGCTGTCTAAGTGTTACCTCTGTCTTCTCAGAATTATCTAGAACTTCCCAGAGAGGATTTCTGCTCTCTGGGGTATCTCCAGATTCATTTTAGGGTCCCATTAAACCCATGAACTGGTTGAGGATGTACATTGAGCAGGAAATAAAATACTTTTCAGAGACTGCTGTTAAACCATCATCATTACCAATGCAAGAGAAGCTCTTACAATGGAATGCAGAAACACATGTTCCCAGGGCTGTCACCATGATTGCCATCCTACTCTCTGTTATTCCTCTACAGGGATGGTGAGCATAACAACACCCAGTCTCTGTGCCTTGACCATGGAGTTTCTAAACCCAGGATGGAGCTCTGAAGCTATCCATGGTGCTGAGCTCTCAGCCCCAGCCCCATATTCTGAAGACAGACTCTATGAAGAGGCATACGGGGTGAATCACAGGAGGCTGCTGGCCAGATACTGAGTCACAATTGCAAATCAAAAGAGCCTGGCCCTCTTGGCAATGCAGGGAGACCAATGAACACTCAAGGTCTTCAGTGACCAAAGGACGCTAACAGTGGTAATTGCTTCTCTGTGATAGGGAACATTTTCTTCTGACCAACTCATCTCTGTGTCCATAAATCTTGCAAAGATGCTGTTTGATGGGTGAGGATGCACAGGAAAGAAACAAATCTGTTTTCTGGAAAGTGGCATGGCAAGTGAAGAGCAGAGAAACTGGACACCAAGAACCAGGACACCAACCTGCGGGTGCTCAGAGGAGGCATTGAGTCCTCCATGACTCATTCATTAATATTACACGGCGACAAAGATAAGTTATCCCAGGGGTCTTACTGTTGGCCTAGAATGAGGGAGCACTGTTCTTTAATGGGAGCTGTTCTTGGTCCTGGTGCTGGTTGCTGTTATGGTAGCTAGAAGTATGATGAACTATGGATTTGGAGCTCAGCTTCAACTATACTATCTGCAGACTTGGTTCCTGGCATCTTTGCTTGCTAATGTCTAGTTTCCTTATCTGTACGATGAAACAGCTTCCCTCGCAGGATCATGTTCAGCACTGCAGAAGGCCATATCACATAGGTGGTAGCCTTGCCCTTAGGACACTGTTATTAGGGGGTTATTTCATGAGCCCCAAGACTGTTCAAGACCACCAACCAGTTACCAACTGGAGAAACAAGAGCCTTGCCTTTCAGACACAGCACCAAGCTTTAAGCTTTGTTCTTTTGCTGGCCACAGCTCTTTCAAAATATTTAAAGAACACCCTCCCTTGGAGTAAATAATAAGAGGACAAGAATGGAGACATTGTCCCAAAACATCAGTGCTTCCTGCCAGGTTGACATGGCAGAGAAAATCATCTGTTTCCAATGCAGGAAATGCACTTGTTTAATTGATTCACTTTCCTTTCTCTGGATAAACGCTCCTTCTTGTTAGAGGCCAAGCCTGGAAACCAGCATAATGGAAGCAAAGGTCAATTAAGAAACAGCTGAAGTTACTGCACAGAGTTCTCCAGAGGGATGCATGAGGCTTCCCTGCAGCATCAGAGAGGGAGATCCATGTGCAGTGAGTAGTGGGACATTCAGTGATGCTCCTTTCTTGGTATTGCTCAATGTAAAACTGACCTTGGCAAAATCTCCTAGTCTGTGTACAGTGAGAATTAATAACGGTAGTTTTAAAAATCAAGTTCTTAACTCACTCAAGACCATCTAAATCTTGACAAAGCATATGAACAAATGATAGCCATCTCCATCTGCCAGGCAGGGCCTGGGAGAACTAGAGATTTCTCATCATGAGACATCCTCTGGTTTTGATCAGACCACTTGGTTTTTACTTTTTTGATTTATTGTTTTGTAGTAAATATGCAGTTGTGGAAGTACTGGCTGTTCTTGCAGAGGTCCAGGGTCCAACCTGCAGTATTTACATGGCAGCTCACAGCAATCTGTAACTCTAGGTCCAGAGGGACCAATGACCTCTTCTAGTCTCCTTAGGTACCTCATACATGTGGCATACATCCTCAGTATTCAGGCAAAACACTTACATACACCAAATAAAAATAAATAAATCAAAATTTATTCAACACCATATTGAAGGGCTGGGTCTAAGGCAAGGCAAACACATCCCCTTGAAAATTGTTTACATTTCTTTGTTTATTGATTTTGAGGGGGTCACACATCACAGAGAATGTGTGGTGGTTAGAGGACAACATTCAGGAGTCTGCTCTCTCCTCCTACCATGTGAGTTGCAGAGATCAAACTCGAGCCATCTAGCTTGGCAGCAAGTGTTTTTACCCACTGCACCATCTCACCACCCCAAGCACTTTGATTAAAAGAAAAAAAATTCAGTAACCAAGATTAAAGTACAACCTGAAGCAATGTTTTAAAAATCTAAAATCAATTAAGAGAATTCAAAATGAAGAGAATTTCAAAATGTAACCAGACAGGTCTCTGACCACCTGGGACTAGCAGAGGTGGCTGAAAACAGTCAGTTCAGTGGGGTTGGTCTGGCTTTTGTTTAAATTTTGATTTTTTTCTTTTTTTTTTTTTTGTTGTTCCTTTTGAATCTACCACATTCATTTCAATTTTCCCAAAGGTATTACTTTAAAGTATTTTTTTTCTATCTTGGTTACTGAGGTTTCTGGCTACCATCTTATATGTATCATATATATATATATATCATCCATTTTATATCTCCCATCTTTCTGGCCCTTCCATAGGCTGTGACCCCAGGGGCTGAAAGAACAATAAACCAACTAGGAGTCTGTAAGTTACCAGGTGCCGATGACAGCATTTTACCTTCAGTTGTCATGGTGACACTTCCCAGTTTATCAAAACGGAAAGACAGAGAAGTCAAGAAACTCTTCTAAGGTCATAGGCCAAGAGTGCAAGTCCACGTCTAGCTCCTGACCTCCAATCCCTGTTCTCCACACTATTAGTAGAATGACACTCCACCAAGACGGTCATAGGAGGAGATACAAAGGACTCGTCCTGCCTCACTATTAACACTAAGGCCACAGGATCCCAAAGAGGACTCACTATCAAGTACCAAGGGGGACAAGGGTGGGAGGGGCATCTACCTCTCATGTTCCTGTCCCATCTCTGTGCATTCTCCTCTCATAGCCGAGTGCTGACATCAACAGTCCCCATGGCTCGGGCCAGTAACACTTGTTCCGACAGGCAGAGAGCATTTCCCTGCCTGTTCTCTGATTGAAATCATGCCTCTCTTCTCCCTGGTGGCCTCTTTCCATCTCTGTGGTTTCACACAGCTGACTTAGACGTGTGTGTCATGTTCCCATGAGGGTAGCAGAGCTCACATTTATGAAGCACGTTCCTCGCTGTCGTTTAATTGATCACCAGTTATTTTATACAGCCTATGATTCAGATCTGGCACTGCTCTGAAAGCTGTTTTATTCTGTACAGTGAAGTTGAGGTGTATGATACCAAACTCATTCTTATCCAGTAAGTGCCACACATTCCTGTGCCCTCAGTGGTCATACTATGCATCCCGGGTGTTTGTAGAGGGTAAACTGAGGCTTGCAGGCTGCACTGAGTTTTCCAGGTCACTAGAAAGTCAGAAACAACCTGGAGCCCAACTTCCCAGATGTTAAGGCTTTTAGATATTACTTGCCTCAAACTTAGATGAAGCAGTAAAGTAGAAGAATATAGGGTGTTTACTGGGATTCACTGACCTGTGGTCCAGCTACTCCTGGAGGCCCTGGGAGGCCTTGGGGCCCAGGATCTCCCTGCAGCAGAGACAAAAGGACACAGAAAATTAAGAAAATAATAATTCTAGAGGCAGTCGGATCTCTGTGAGTTCGAGGCCAGTCTGGTCTACAAAGTGAGTCCAGGACAGCCAGAGCTGTGACACAGAGAAACCCTCACTTTAAAAAACCAAAAAAAAAAAAAGAAAAAAGAAAAAAAAGAAAAGAAAAGAAAGAAAAATAAAAAGAAAATAATAATTCTGAGAAAAAAAAACCTCAAGTTGAAATCATTACCAGGCATCAACTCTACAAGGCAGCCAGACTCTTCCTCATATGTGAGCAAAGGGTGTAGGCAAGCAATGGTATCAAATGTGGCCATGAAATCATATGTCTGACCACCACTAACATGTCTAGCTAGTAATGATGTGTTATCCAGTTACCAAGGTGGACCAATACCCCTCCTTCCCACATTCATATAATTGGTCAGAAGATTATGGTGGCATTAATAGCGTACTGCTTTTGCGGTAATGGTAGAAAAATGTCTAGCTCCTGCCTTGTACCACCTCCTTCATCTTTGCTCCTTGTCTAACTACTCATTCTGGGAAAACCAGATTCCTAGTCCCAATTTCACTGGACAACTTCATGGCATATTCATGTGCAAAGAAGGACTGGGACAGTGTGAAGTTCAACACTAAGCTGAAAGTCATGGAAGGACCTTGACTGAATGTCATACAGAACTTAAAGGAATTGTAGCTCAGGCTTGAGGGCCACCACAGGGGAGACCTGATCCAGAGCTAAACGACTTAGCCACATATGCCTATTGTTTTGAGCAAAAGTGCAACGAACCTACAAATACCCAATGCACTCAGGGTGGGAAGTTCTGTCGGAGTGATGAAGTTGGAGTGTCTTACTGTGTGTGCCCATGTGCCGTATGTATGCACATACATGCATGATTATACACAGTAGCACTTTGTGATAGTTGTTCTTGCTTTGCAACCCCTAGAATGGCAGCTGCTCAACATGGAAGAGGGGTTTCCCAGGGGACAGGATGGGGATCACAGATTCCCACAAGTTCCTGCCAGGAGCAACAGAGTAGAGTGGGTCTGAATTTCATAATGGCTTGAGTTACAACTGATGTCACTATTGGTTTTTGCAACCCACGGATGCATACCTCATTGCTGGCATTGTGACGGAGGAAGGGTGTGTTGTGAGGAGTCCTAAAACTCTTCTGAAGTGATCTGGAGCTGCCACACCGAGAGCCACCTGCTGGTAGCACCCCAAAGTGAGAGCTCCTGAAAGCAGCCACCTGTTCAACTTAAGAGGATGCCTTTCTCTTTGTTTCTTTCTCTTTCTTTCTCTCTGTCTGTCTCTCTGTCTCTGTCTTGTTGTCTCTCTTTTAATTACTTCCTGTATTTGTTTGTTATTATTTATTTTTGTTTTAAAACTAATTCTTTAGTATACAAAAGAATGGATTTCATTGTGGTATTTTCATACTGATATACCATTATACTTTATTTGTATTTACTGATGTCTGCCCTTTCCTGCCCTCAAATCACTGGTCTCCAACCCCTGCAACAGGGAGGCCTTGGGGCCCAGGATCGCCCTGTAGCAGAGACAAAAGGACACAGAAAATTAAGAATAATAATTCTAGAGGCAGTCAGATCTCTGTGAGTTCAAGGCCAGTCTGGTATACAAAATGAGTCCAGGACAGCCAGAGCTGTGACACAGAGAAACCCTGACTTGAAAAAAATTTTTAAAAAGAAAGAAAAGAGAAGAAAGAAAAATAAAAATTATGTAGTTTTCCTAGAATGAGTAGTTAGAATGCAGACTTGCTTCTATTCTGCAAATATTCCACCACTGTCCCTATTCCTTGCCCTCTGTCCCTTTAGAACACTTTCTCCTATATCCTTATTTTCTTGCGGGCCAAAAAAACTAAATAAAAAAGTTCTTTGAGTTTAAAAATAAGCCAGGAAAATAAAGATCTATAAGATCTAAACATGTCCACTTCACATCCTATAAAATATTTCACGAGAAATGTCACAAACAAACACGCTTGTTTTGATGATCTGACCGCTTGGGGAACTGGGTCAAGAGGAAATATTCTTACTCAACTTGGTTTTAGGATGCATTTTAGGACCCTTCCCAGAGCCCCAGAAGATACAGAGGGAAGTCTGGGACCCTGTCACACATACACAGGCTAAATGTGCCTATGTGTTTGGACCTCTGCAGTGGAAACAGATAGTGCTTAAGGCACAGGAGGAAAAATAAAGACTATATTTCATATCTGTTTGTATCTGTCCCATATAAATATGGAACTTATCATCAGTTAGGAGCTTGACTCTTCCTTGTGATAAGAGAAGAGACCCTCCCCTAGCCTGTTTCCTGAGCAGTTATTTTGGATAACATCATTGTGAGTTCTCACACTGAAATGTACAAAAAAAAATCATTTTCAAGGATAAATGTTTTTTTTTTTTGCTAGATTTATAACCTATGAGTGTCTTTCTCAAGGGTCATCTTTGAAATACAATCAGCGAGAAGAGGCTCTAACATCTAATTGCTGTGGAATGTTAACAAAATTCATGCCCGAGTTGCATAGCTTCCTCTTATCACACAGAGGGAATGCCGTCCCCCCAAACTCCAGATGATGCACAGTTACCAGGTGAATCTAAGGCAACTGTGTATGAAACAAGGTGCTGCTGTGTCCTCTTATTAAAGGGCTTACAGCGGCTTACCTTGAGAAAATGCCTACAATGGGTGTTTGACTCACTTGGTTGTATGAAGTGGGAATTCTCTTTGCCTTAGCCATCTCTTCGCATATTGTATGCAGTGTGTAACACATTTTGGTAGGATGCTTATTAAATATCACTATGGTTCTGGGCTGACCTGGAACTTATTACATAGTCCAGGAGGGATTCAAACTTGTGATCCTCCTCTTCTATCTCACAAGCACTAAGGTTATAGGTATGTGCCACTGGGTCTCAGTACTCAATGATCTATCAAAATTAGGTAGTGACAAAATGAATATATGGGAAAATGGATGAGAGTGGCAGTTTATACTCTATATTGGAAGAGTACATTTGGACTTTACCCTGAAGGAAGGAATCTTCATGTACACACTGCTAATAGCTGGCTTATGAGTTAACCTTAATTTGAGATGTCATCAGATATCTAGGGATGTATGCAAAACCCAATGTCCTTGGTCTACGTGAATCTTGTCGTGCCACTAAGAAGGAAATGACAAAAGAGAAAGTGGAATCTCTGAAACCAAACCCAGCTAGCCAGAAGGATATAACCAAATTTGAATTGATTTATCACCTCTGATCTGGTCCTCTATAAAAATGCTAAAGAGAAAGAGGACTGGAAGGCAGAGTTTGCTCAGAGTTCCCAGACTGCTGACTCTGAAGTAAGCAGTTTCTGCAGATCCTGGGCTTTGTCTGTGTGACAGGCAAAAATGGGTCCAAAGGTCTACTGTGGCAACTAGAACACATTAGCTAGGTCAAAGTCAGATAGATGGAATGAAAGGAGGCAGTGGGAAAGAGCCTCCAAGGACCATGGATTTCTAGACATCACCGTACACTGGAATGTCACAGGCAACAGTTTCATAAAAGGGCAAAGATCTGTAGATATCCAGATATCCTTGCACTTCCCTGTGATCTAAACCATCCCAAAGTCTGAATTCTCCTAAAGAGATGCAGGCCATGCTGGGTTTAAACAGTAGAACTCTTCATGGAGGGAATGGAGCCCCAACTCCCCTTCCCCTTACCTTTTTGCCTTCTGTCCCTTCTCTCCCTGGCTTTCCTGGGAGACCCTTGTCCCCTTTGAAACCTGGCAGACCTGGAAGGCCTGGGGGACCAGGAGGGCAGTCGTTGCACACATCCTTAGAGAAGAAAAAGAGACTAAGTAAATAATTCAGCTACTTGCAAAGCAAAGTGGCCCCAGGTCCTACCCCACTGGGTGATACTTGGTTATAAATGCCAGCAAAGATGGAAAAACAGATTGATGGGCTGTCATGACCCAGACATTTTTTCTTTTTTGTCCAAATCAATTTCAGCATGAATGACTCCTGATTGTTACCCCATTTTTTTCTAGGGCTAGCCAGTCACCTGGCTGGAAATATGGCCTGTGAAAATTCAAGTGAAAAAGCCTATGAGCATGCACAAAACAGCTAAGAGTGTACATCGAAGCCAAACACTTAGTGTTGCTAGAAATAGCATTCTGTGTCCCGGAGGACAGAGTCAAACAAAGCCAGGAGGGAAAGGCTCTGTAGTGTGCCAAGGCAAAGTGGCTCCCTAAGAAAGGAGAACAAAGGAGGCCACAGGCGCCTAGCACAGTACGCCCTGGCTGTGGCACAAAGTCACATTCTGACGCTGCTGCTTAGCACTGTTCTTTCCCCCAGGACAGGCATTTAATAGATGTTCCTAGGAACTCAGCTTAGTTCTTCATCAAGACAGGTAAATGTGATTCCTGGGGTGAATTTAAAGTTTCAGACTTGCTTGTGTAGTCTCTTGATCTCAAAAGTTCACACAGCATGCAAAGTGTCAAGTAACTTGGCCATATTCCAGCCACATCTTGAACCCCTCTCTTGGATCATCCCCTCTTAAGATCTTCTAGTCATTCTCTCATTCTCCCACTTCTCCCTTCTTATAGTAAAATTAAACACAAAGAAAGCACTAAGGGGATAGCGAGACCCAGTGGACAATGCCCAGGACATCCAGTCATTGTTATTGGCCCATTATTCATTTGTAAAAGATAATTGTAAAGTCCCTGGTCTGCTGCACACTATGCTGAGAATGCTGACTGTATGCATCTGAAGGTCAGTGGATGTTAATCAACAAAAAGTAAATGCACTAGCTAAGGTCCAGCGAGTGCTGTATGGAAGGTCAAAAAAGACATGTGGTTGCCATATGGGTTCACACTTAAAGACCCGCAGTCTCCAGGAATCCCACATTCACTTTGGTTGAACTCTAATCTCAGAATGTAGCTTTTCTGTCATAAAAGGAAGGTCTCCCTTTTTCTTGCTTCTCTCCTATAGAATCTTCAGGTATACTTCACATACCTATTCTAAGCTTTCTTCGTGGCATCTGGATAAGGATAGGTTCATCATGTTCCTAAGACTTGTCTCACTATTGGGTAGTCTACTTGTTACTTCATTCTCTCCCCATAAAGCAGAGAGACTGGAAACAGTCTTGATCTTTGCAGGGCCAGTTCATAGTAAATGGTCTTTCATGGTGCTGAATCCAATAAATGAAACAAGAAAAAAAAAACCCAACCATCTAACAACACTGACCAATCAACCACTTGACTTCATGTCTTGACCTATCTTTCAGTATGCTGTTTGACAAACTGACTGAATATTTGGAGGTATACAGCATAATTGCTGGAGTATATGGAGCAAGCAAAGGTGAGTGGGGTAAAATATGGTAGGTGGATGGCTGGAAGATATGGATAGGTGAGTGAATGGATAGATGAATGGTGGATGATATTTCAGTGACTAAGTGGGTGGGTGGATAGATGGATGGATGGATGGAGGGAGGGAGGGAGGATGGAGGGAGGGATAGATGACCAAGAATGAAGCTAGCATGATGGCATCAAGAATCCAAGCCATTAAGACTTTTTCTGGACTTGGAAATATAAAATCCGTATACTTTCTATTGTTTCAGGCAAATCTTTAAGCTCAGGGCTTCCCTAGTTGTAAGCTATTGCAAGATTGTTCCCTGAATATCAGAGCTATCTGAAGTCCCAGCTGCTTCACTAAGGAGGCAAGACACAAACTGCTGGACCAGTCTGGAATATCAGTCAACACAACATGAGGTGAGCACAACCTATAGTCCTACTGATATTCTCCTTGGCTGGTGACACCCTGGGACTCTAAATCCTACACCCCTTATATGGGTAAGTCATGGATTCTCTGAATTTCTAGAAACATAACAGGGTCCTTTTTCCAACCAGATGGTCTTGGCCAGGGCTTACTGGCATATGGCCTCATATCTCTGGCATATGACTTTGCAAGGCTTCTTCTCACTTGGAATATGTGCTCGCATTTATGAGCCTCAATAATGTTTGTGAAATGAGAATCTCAACTCCAACAATAAGAAATAATGAATGGAAAATGTCCAACCACTGTGGTAAGAGGTTTTGTTTCTTTAAAAATCCAGTTTATTGTGAGAATGTTTTTGTTTTGATCCCAGGTGTGGGAATGATTGTGTTTATCCACACCTGTAAACTATAGTTGCCTCATGCAATAGCAGGGGTGTGGCTTAGCCAATTGAAGAGAGTTGAATTCTGAGGACTCTGGAGAGAGATATAAATGCTAGAGCCCTGAAAGAGACAGGGGGTTCCAAAGAAGGAAGAGGCTGCTGCTCTCCCTGTTGGCGCTTCCCCTCACTGCAGCTGATTCTTCCTGCAGCTGTGTCTGCTGGTTTGCCATATTCACTATCACTGATTTGCTGGACTGCTGGATTTCTGACTACTGAGATTGGTATTGCAGATCCCCCAAAGAACCCGATGACCCTAAACACCAGGAAGCAGATCAAAGAGAACTATGTCTCTTTTCCCTCTAACCTTCTTTCTCTTTCACTGTCCAAGAATTTAGGGATAAAGTAAGATTTACTAAAGGGAGTCATTTCATGAAGACACCCTGAAGTTGGCCTCCCAGGACACAGACCTAACTACAGAAGTCCATTACACAGGGTGGGTCTAGCTGAACCTTCTATCCAGGCAGTGTCCAAGCTGCCACGATTAGGTATGTGCTATTCTAAAATGCTTAAGGGGCAACAGTAATTTCTGAAATGGAAGACACCTTCTTAGTTCCCAGTTAGCTGTCAGACAGTCTCAAGCATTACAGTGGCTGTAGACTCCAGAATCAGAGATAAAGATGGCCAGCTCCTCAGGTCCAGCCAATCCAACAGGCTACAATCTGAAGGTTCTCAAGTGCAGTGCAGCTTCCCTGACCAAAGGTGTTTGTGTTCTCTCTGAGCTTCCATCCGCCCAGAAGAAGACAACTGCATCCTTTAGAGCAGCTGGAGAATCAACATTGGCTTAATGTCTGTCTCAGTCCTGTGGCAATGAGGTGTGAGGTTTGACCCTCCCAGTTTCATCCTCTCCTGTTTTTGCTGGCATATAGATTGGGATATCCTATGGTTTAAATCTTGAGATGCGGGGGCTGATACAAACCCAGATCCTCACAGAGCCACAAAATCATGAAGAATTATCTAATAAAAGCTTTTAATAAACAAGAGATTGAATCAATGAATAACTTTTTTAAATTGCTTTGATGGTAGAAAATAAACCTATCTCTGGAAACCAGTTAAGTCTCAATCAAGTCAGGACTGCACATCTACAGGGACCACAGGGACCAGCATCTGTACTTACTTCTGTGGACCTGTGTTTCTATCCTTGAGCCAGCAGGAACCAGAAACCAACTTATTGACTCTGCCTCCAGCCATTTTCCAAACAGAAGACATTCTTATATAGTGGCTAAGAATAGCCTTTGACTCTGAACACTGGATTCTATTTCCAAAACAAACTATTGTAACCATTGACCTGCTTTCTGTCTCTGGTTTCATATATGAACAACAGTAACAAGAGTCATATCTCTACATAAGGAACTTAAAAATTGAATAAATAATTTTCATCAAGCATTTCAACATTACCCTGCAGAAAACTTCTGTCCCATGTCTGCCTTGTCTTATAAGGGAGCTCCCAACTGCATGGGGCACTAAGTATTTTTAACATGCCTAGTATGACCAATTACCTGAATTTTAGTTGTATTTATTTTAGGTAGAAGAATGTGGGTGCTGGAGAGATGGATCAGCAGTTAAGGGAACTGAATGTTCTTCCAGAGGACCTAGTTTCATTCCCAATATCTACATGGTAGTTCACAACCATCAATAACTCCAGTTCTAGGGGATCCAAAATCCTCTTCTGGCCTCTGTGGGCACTGCATGTACACAGTGCACATTCATGCATGCAGGCAAAACACCCATACACATAAAACTAATTTTTGATGCATGTGGTTCGTAGCTGCCATGTTGGATCATATGGATTTAACAGGTACAGGTCACACAGTGAATTCATAACAGATGTTGTTGCTACTGTTCTTAATACTATCAGATATTTGCTCGGAGGGTAAGAAAGGTTTTGAGGCTTTTATTCCCCCATCACCATTTTCCACACATGAACTTTTACCTTCACTAAGAGATTTATGTCCTCTGGAGACAGCAGTGAAGAAGGGCCCTGTCAAAGTAAAAATAAATAACTGCAGACACACATGCAGACAAACAGTATCCTTCATGCATCTTCAGAGAGTGAATGGCATTCAGAACACAAGCTGTTTGAGTATTCACAGGCTGCAAACAGATCTTTCAGAGTCCCAAGCCTGGGAACCACCAAAGGAGACTATGCCAGAGCAGAAGCCACTTGAGGCTGCCCAGTCCTGGACATATCTGGGGGACTTCAGGCCTTCCTGTCCCCAGTCTCTTCATATTGCCCACTTTGGTTCTTCCTCCTTGCCCTTATCAAAGCATAACAGGTCACACAGACAGTATGGAAAACAAAAGGACAGACTGGCTACAATTCACCTGTTGTGAATCTTCCAGATGGCCAATAGCTGTTGCTATTAATCATTCATGCCCTAGTATGACTGTAAACCAGTGTCCTCAGCTCTCGTGGGTGAAACAGCATTTTAATCATCATACGTTATTCTGGGATGAAAGTCTTTGGTTCTGGAAAGGGGGTCTGAGTCATGTCTGAAGGGTCCTCCGTTCCCATCATCATCACCGCATGGTGATGTTTGAAGGTATGTGTGTAAGATACCACAACCACTAGACTCACAAACCCACTGAGTTGGAGCATGCCCTGAGAGGACTACAGGCAACCTGCAGTACAGGAGAGGATAAGCATTCAGATTGCACTGGGCTCAAGGAACCTTTGGGGCAAATGGGAAGACAACCCTTACAGGGGAGATGTACCCTTATGTATTCATTAGGGACTAGAAATCTCTGCTGCATGCTGCAGATTGTGCAACAGGAAGGGGACCACTCCCCAGAGGCAGGGCATGGACTCCACCCCACATCATGAGAAGCTTGTACCACCACCAGTCTATAGCCGTGACTCTTGAAGAGGGTGAGGATGAGACAATTTTTCTAGAAATTTCCATTCTCCCTAGTTCAGGTTTTTTGTCTCATTCTGTAACTGACATGCCATCTGACTGTTTTACAGAAGTTAATTGCTGGTGGCTACAAAGGATTTATGTTGTCTCCTGAGCTGAAAAGTTCAATAACTCAACCAGCTCTCTGAGCCACTGTAAGGAGGTTTCTGAGAGAGACAGGGCTAGAATGCCCCAGATTTGGAGGTGGTGGAGTCACTAGCATGGCAAGGAAAACCCATTTGGCATGCAGTTGCTAAAGAAATAACAGAGTGAGACACTCCTCCCTCGCCTCCAATTGTCAGAGTGACAAACTCTAGAGAAAAATCTGACCTTTATAATAGCAATTGATTAACCTTTTAATTTAAAAGGGGAAAGTTTTAGTTGAGATCTTTTATGATTTCCTGAGAAGGTCAGTTAAGTGGGGGAGGGGGCATATAGCTTCCAGTGGGACATTTTTAGGCTGTTGACACTGTGCTGTGATAGTCTTACACTGTCTGTCATCTGTGCTCTTTTAATATCTGGCCCAAGCCCTTTGAATGTGTTGGGCATTATTCACAGAGAGACAGAGCAAGGGATAAGTATAGACAACAGAAAGGCTTTGGGATAATTTCATCGGGGTCTTGCTCATCTCACTCTTCTGTAACCCCCATGAGATGTCTGAAGAAAGTCACTTTTTATGGAAGTGGTAACCTCAGGGCAGGGGACACAAGATGCACAGCCAAGTGTCATGGATGCCTTTCAGGAGTCACTTGCTAGAGATTAGGCCAATTACCTGAGGTAACACACGGTGGAATGTGTAAGGACAAAGAAGACACAACCTATACCCACCTAGAGTCTCCTTACTCTTAGACAGCCTCCGCCACTGGGAACATTGATTAGAACTTCTGGGGAAGTCATACTGCCAATGACTGACAGGGAGGTGCAGAGGTCAGGCCTTGCCTGAAGGTGAAACGGCTCTCCAGGCCGCTCACTAGACAGCTCCATGTGGGATGGGGAAAGTAGGATAAACATGGAGCCTTCTGTTCTATGATCACCTGTGAGATACAACTGACTATACTGCCTGCTGTCCTCTGCCACTTCATCTTGGCAGGGTGGTGTCAAGGTCTAGTGTGTGGCAGATGTGATTTAAACTTTCAATGCCTCTGGCCTGAGTCTCACTCTTCTATCTGTTTCATTGTGGCCTTGCCCATCGATGATGGCACAGTTTGCAAAGAGCCTCTTCAGGTTCTATAAAGCTGAGTCCACGGAGGAAAAGAGGTATGTTATCATCACCATTTCCAGTGTGACCTATGGTCATCCATCTGGAAGTCTTTGGTGAAAAGTGTCATAGCCCCAGAGGCAGAACAAGATCTCCCACTTGCTTTCTGCTGTGGCCACCACCTCTAACAGGACAGGGAGGGCTATAAGAGTCCACAATGTTCTCTGTACCTTGGACATTTGCCTGAAGCCATGTTTCCAAGGAGGACAAGCAACTTCTCAGACCCTTCTTGAGATTAAACTTCTGTCCAGATAAGCAACTGGATTCTAATAGCAGACAGTGGGATGGTTCTCCAGGCCTGAGAGTCCTGACTGATGGCCACTCTCTTTTGGACCCTGGTTAGCATCTTCTAATGGCCTGCCTCCTGCTAGAGCTGCCTCTCCCACCTCAAGACATGCTCAGCCCCATGAGTCCTTGTCTAAAGGAGCCAGAAATGACCTGGTCTCCTGGCTAAACCTTTGGGACTTCTCTACTGCCATTGCCAATTCAGGGCATGCCCCAGATGATGGGGGTACTGTACCTCAGAGACACCTGTTAGATCTTCAATTGGCTTTGATCAAGTGAAGGATGTGTCAATATCTCCTTAAACTCTTAGAGAGTCAGTCTCTCATTCTCATATGAAACAAAATAACTACTTCCAGATGTCTAAACAGTGCCAACAGGCAACCCAGAAAAAAGAAAATGGGAAAGTTGGAAAATTTCAATGGATGCCACTATTGTCCAGTTTCAACACTAGTTCTGCACTTTGTCTTCTGCTTTGTTTCATTGTATCTCAGGGCTAGCCTGGCTGCTGGCCCAAGGCTTAATTGTACCGAAGGGAGGCCCTGTCAGGGGCTTGAGAGGAAAGAAGATGCCCACCTGCCTCGGGCCAGGCTATCTGGCAGTGACTATGATCCACAGGTCTCATCCCACCACTGTAGCCACTACCTGACTCTGCAAACAAGTATAGTGGTGGACACAGCTCCCCACCATGGCTTATCCCTGGTGGCACTGCACCCTGAATCACTTCCCTCTGCCACTGTGTCCCCTTGTTAAAGCCTCTTGTGCTGTCTTAATTTCACTTTATTTCTCGCCGGCACCCTGACTGACAGTCAGCATTCATTCCAGACCGGGAAGGTGACATACTGGTTTTCCAGGAGGCCCCCTCTCTCCTGGAGTTCCTGGTGGACCCTAAGAGAGAAAAGAAAGAAAGCCATCAGCGTGGTGACCGGGTCTTCTCATCTGTACCTCCTCTGCACGCCCCTCCGTCAACTCCTGCCCCTGCCACCTGTGACTAGGCTGCAGGGGAATTTCCCCAACTCTGAAGACGGGCCCTGGTTGAGTTTCCAAGTGACAGCGGTAAGTGTGTACAGCAAAATAAATCTTCCTATAAGTCCCTTCTGGAACCTCAAGCTAAAACTCCTCGCGCACCTTGTGCACATGCAAACACACGTTCATGCACAAACCTCTTAATCCCTTATTCCAAATAAAAGGGTTCCGGGTAGCTTTGAGGAAAAAGTGAACTGGATACAAGCACTTAAGAATGACAGCACAGCAGTTAAATGTGACTGCTGGAAACAAGAAGTAGGAGAGCTTTCTTTTCTGAAACAGAGCTCAAGGAAGGAAAGAGGGTTGTATTGTCCCTGCCTAATGGGGACCAAAGAAGCACAGGCAGGCAATGAGCAGTGAATACTGCTGATTATTGAAGCTAGGTACTTTTGCACTACAAAAAATCATAGCTTCCATCTAGTCATTTCACCAGTGAGTGTGGATTGAATGCCTCTGGTGCCTGGCATGCTGCTGAAGATCAGGGACCTACAGATGCTGAACTCAGGGAGCTTGGATCAAAGGCCAAGAGATGAAGACAAAAGATGACTGGAATCATGATTATAAGTGGCTCTTGTCTCAAGGGGCCTCAGCTGAGCTTGTGTAATTCCCTTGAGGAAACAGAGCCAGAGCAGGGCCAGGAAGAAGTCCATGGAAGAATCAGACCATATTTCATCAAGACAGAATGACCAAGAAATAGGAGACGGTACATTGGAGACCCAGGAGTATACAGGGTTCTGAAAACATCATAAATACACTTAAGAAAGAAATCCGAATAATTCAAAAAGTCATAATTGACAGAAAATCAAAAATACACTAATAAACGCCCTGGGGCATCGCTGAAACATGACTGAGCAAAGATGCCGGTCACACACGGACAAGGGAGGTCAGGAGATGGTAGATGAGCTCACAGGGGTGACTCTAAACCCTGACTAAAACCATGGCTTTTCTTTCTACTTACATCCTGCCCAGCTGGTCCCTGGGGGCCGGGAAATCCAGGCAAGCCTCGAGATCCCTGAGGAAAAAACGAAGACAGTTTCCAACTGTGAGAAGACGAGACTCACCTTTGTCTGGCTACAGTTGGCTATGAGTACACAAGTGATACAGTACGGAGAGCAATGGCTACTGTGAACTGAACGGAGTCTACAATCAGCTCAGAGATGGGCCTCTGGACAGGCCTGTGGGGATTATCACAGTTACACTAACTAATGAGAGAAGGTCCATCTTGAACATGGTCAGGGGTCCTGGACTGCAGAAAATGAAGAAGGTGAGCACAGTACTAGCTTGCACTCATCCATGTCTTTTAACTCTGGATGAGATGTTAGCTGCTTCATGAACCTGTTGCCTTGTCTTCCCTGCTAAACAAACAGACTGTACCTGGCACATAGCTCGGTCAGTCCTTCTCTCCTTTCAGTGCTTTTGTCAAGGTATGCTATCACAGCAGCATGAGCAGAAGTTTGACAGTAATGTATATGTCAAAAAAACTGTGCTCAGACCTTACTGAGCAGGGCGTGCTCTGTGGAGACTTGTGTTCTGCACAGATACAGTGTTCAGGAAAACCTCTCCTGGGAGCCTGACATAAGCCTCCTGCATTGGCCCCTTCCTGGAGTGGAAGGCACAGCTCCTATGGAGAACCGGGGCCTGAGCACTAGTCCAGAATGCCCTCTTACACACTGTCGGTTGCACAGCCAGTCCCCATAAGCTGGTAATTTGCTAAAGAAGTCTCCAAGCAGAAGACCCAACAAAATAATCAGCTCGTGCATGACACTAAGTATTTCCTGGAAGATCACTCCCATTGTGTTGACATTTTCTGGGCAAACATCAGAGAATGGCACAGGCAATGGATCTCATTTCCTTAAATTTACAAGTGGAAAACCAGCTCTTCTCAGGGCATTGGCTGAACTCCTGCTACCTGCTCTGCAGGAGCTGAAACTGCCTCCTCTGGGGGGGGGTCTATGCGGGTTCTCTCCTCAATCCCACCCTTCATCCAGCATCCCACCTTCTTCAGCTCTACTCTGCATAACTTCCTTTGAAGTCTCATGGCCATAAGCCTCAATTGTTCTGAGACTCAGTTTCTTTCTTTCTTTTTTTTAACATTTTTAAAATTATGTTTATTTATTACTTCAAGTTATATCTCCATCATAGTCCCCTCACTCCATCCCTCCTAGCCCCACCCTATACCCCTCTTCCACCTATCCTACTCCTCTGGTGTGGGGTGCTCCCACATATCAGCTCCCCACAGTTCATCAGTCATATACTCAGTTGCACTGGGGGCCTAAATGGCAGCTCCACTAGTGCAAAGTGTCCCACTAACAAGTAGTAAAGTCCATGTTCCTGTTCCTTTCAGTCTGTTGATTGTAGAATAGTTATCCTGTACTATATAAGACTCAGTTTCTTCATCTAGCAAAACAAGAACAAAGCTACCTGTCCTCCTTAGTCAGAAATCACAAATGAACATCAATTTAAAATATGTGCACAAAGCCAAAGGACTGGGAATGCTCCCAGCTGTCCACGCGCAGCTCTTCTATTCATGAGGTTACTTAAAAGAAGAATATACACCAGGAAACATGCAATGAATCCTTGAAAATGGCCAACAATGGTGGCTGTTCCTGAGAACAAGTGCATCCTGGGAGATCTTCTGTTGCATAAGCATAAGAAGGAGCTCAATGAGTTCCCACAATGGCTCACAGGCATTGATTGTTGCCTCCATGTTACAAGTCAAGAGAAATCCTCTCATATGTTCTTGGCTCTGTGGCTGGGTAAAACCAGAACTCAAAACCAGTTCCTCTGGCCATTTGATTAAATTCACTAAATTGGGGTTCCACATCTGTAGTGGAGAGATACTAACAGGTGAAGCCAGTCTCAGTGTACCCAACCGTAAAACAGTTGTGCTGGATTTCAACAAACCCACCACCCCCTTCATCCCCATAAGCCTGTGCTCATATATTGGAGAGTCTGTCTAGTGTGAAGGATTTCTAGTAACTTTTGATTGCCTCTCATTTAGACTTATGTTAATTCTCCATCTAGAGCATACTATACCGGGGGTCCTTTGTCTCCTGGTTGTCCTGAAGGGCCCTAGGAAAATAACAAACAGATTAGCAAACAAAATAGAAATGCTCATTTCATCATTTGAATACTCTGTGGTCATTCTTAAAAAAGCCTCACATAGCCCATGCTGACCTCAACACTATGTAGCTAAAGATACCTTTGAACTCTGGATCCTTTTGCCTCCACTTTCCAAGTTCTTGTACTATTGGCATACACCACTGAGTTCTGTTTTGTTAAGTATATTGCTAGGGCAGAATCCCTCTATCCTTCCCTGAACAAGTGTCGCACACTGTTGGTCCCACATGCTTCCTCAGCTCTGTTCCACCCCTTCCACATACCTCTGTTGTGCCCAGTGTTTCTCATCTTACACACCCTTGGGGAGGTACTGGTTCTTTCCTGAATAGGCCAGAGTTCAATTTATCAATGAGTAGCTCTCAGTTTTTCCATGAACAGATCAACTTGTACCCTGAGCCTCTGCTACCACATTGCTGTTTTCATATGGAAGGCTGCCATGCCTTTGTGCCTGAACTCACCTTGTCACACTTGGGAAAGGCTTGCACAGTAGAGTTAAACATGGCCCTTGTCCTCAGCTCAGTATTCCCTGCATCTTGCTGTAGCAGCTCCCAGGACAGCATGATAAGGATTCCCAAGAGGGAGAAGAGTTTTCCCAGAAAGGCCCGGGTCCCTGCACTGTGATGAAGTACCCAGGTCCCCTATTGCTAATGTTCCTGAGCTACCAGACAGTATATCCTTTCAAGTATACAGTGGAGCACCAAGGGGAGCAGAGACCTGAAACAGCAGTGAAACAGAGCCCTGAGGGCAGTAGGTCTGGGGTGGGAAGAAGGGTTCTAGGAACTTTGTAAAGGCAGGAAATGAGAGCAAAAGCTCTTTGGAGCAAGATGTTTTATACACACACACACACACACACACACACACACACACACACACACACACAC
>CAJQZJ010031511.1:5432512-5449163 GCA_907164525.1 Lophiomys imhausi
ACACACACACACACACACACACACACACACACACACACACACACACATACACACACTCACACACAGCAGGATGCCTGCACACTGGGCATCTCCATCATCCATTTGATACACATAGAGAAGCTGAAGTTGAAATACATTAAGTAACTTAGGTAAAATCATGGGTTCAGATGCCACTTCTGCAGTACTTAGCTCCGAGATCTCTGATTCCTCTATCATAATGCATCATGCATCTGAATTTTGTTCTTCTCAGGTAGTTTCCAATGGGGCTGTAATATATTATTTAAAGAAATGTAATGAGGGCAGCCTGTCCTTGCCATGAGCAATGCTCCCATGTCATTTTTAGTGTCACTCTTTGTTTTCAAATTAAACTCCAACCTCAAAACCTTTAACTTGCTCATTAAGCCAGGTTCCAAATCACTTTCTTATGCAACTTTGATGGATGGGCTTTGCATTCAAAGACATTCAATTCAATTCTTAGCTTTATCAAATATTAGCTAGCTGTTTAACTTTAAGCAAATTCTTTCACCTCTCTGAACTTCAGGGTTTTTTTCCCCCATTACAATACATTCCCATTCCCAATACAAAGCTAAGTGGTCACTTTTCTTCATGTTATTAGAGATAAGAGAAAATACAGAGTAGAAAAACCACCTGATGTCTTGACCATAAAACGCATGCCCATGGTTATTCCATATACTTTTAAGGTTTTTGTGCAGTGGATGGAAATTAATACAGAAACCCATAACTGACAAAAGTGCGAAGAATAAGTCAGTGGAATACTCAGACACAAACGGGACACCTATGTCACATACCTCTACCCAAGACTCATGGGCCATCACAAGGAGAGTGCAGAAAGATTACAAGAACCAGTGGTCAGTGAGTACCAGAGCAAAACAGTGTCCTCTGGACATGACAGGCCACTGTGCCCATGAACTCACAGCTACTGTGGTTGCCTGCATAATATCAAGCCAGTGAACACTCCAACATGAAGTAGAAAGCCATGAGCCCCACCAGCTGAGGAACTATGGACAGTTGGTAGCTTCTGAGACAGACAGACAGAGAGAGAGAGAGAGAGAGAGAGAGAGAGAGAGAGAGAAGGAGAGGGAGAGAGTATTCTTCAGGGGTGTGGCTCCTTGGAAGTCCACCATACTCCAGTGGACAGTATGGAATATATATGGGTAGCACAACTGGATAATCAGTGGATTATAAAAAATGATTTTTTTTTAAAAAAAGAGGACATAGATTTGAGATGGGCTGAGAGATGTATCTGGGAGGTGTGAGAGAGAGAAGTAGAGGTTGAATATGATCAAAATACATTGTATACACATTAAATTTTCAAAAAGTCAATAAAAATATTTTAATTGTGTTGTGGAAGAGAACTGCATAGTGATTTCCTTCCTAGTTCTGAAGCCCACGTATCTCTCTTTAAGACTTTGTAATGGTCTCAGGAGGGCACTTTTCTCAATGGTTGGTCCACAGATGATGATGCTATTTGGGCAAGTTATAAACCACTGTAGAGGTGGACCCTACCAGGAGGAAGTCAGTAGGTACTGTAAGGGTCCTAAAGGCTATAACCTGAGCTTTATTCAAACCTACACTTCACTTCCTGGCTGCTGTCATGACGTAACCAGCTGTCTCCTGCTGCTTCAGCTGTGAGCTAATTCCACAGCCATGCGTGAATGGCCATGATGGACTATCTCCCAAACTGTGAGCCTGGAAAACCTAACCCTAACTCCTTTTCATCGTCTTTGTTAGGTACCTCACCGTAGTGATTAGAGAGGCAACTAACACATAATCTGATGTGCCCGTCCAAAAGTTATCTTGGTTAACACCTTGATTTCAGCCTTTGGTACCTTTTTCTACCCAGAGAAACTACTACTGCTTAGTGGTTGTACAGTTAGAGATCTAACCAAAGCACATGAATGACAAACCTAGACCTCTGTACCACAGACAGCAAGGGAGTTACCAAAGGCTGCTAGGCTTCTATCCAGGCCAATTTGCATAGGCTCCAATGGGAGTAAGGTAAAACAATGTGAGCATCAAAAAGATATATTAATACCCCAAATGCATTTACACCTTTGAGTTCAAGCATTATTTAAAAATATTCAAACATAAGCCTAATGGGTCATCTCTGTAAAACATTACATGAAAGCATTCACTGGGAAGACCCAAGCATTTCCATTTACACTAGGTATATAAGCTGTGCAGACAGGTTGTAGAGGAGGGAGCTTTTCTCCATAGAGAAACGGTCCAGCTAATAAAGACAGAAGAATCAACTGACAGAACTACCACAGCACCAATTTGCAGCCCTTGATGTGTTAATTGATGGGGCTGTGGACATCAAAGGGTGTGAACATCACAGAACCACCAGACATCCTATGTGACTCCTGATGTGCAACGGGCCACCTATGAAGTCTTGCCAAAAGCATCAAACCTGAGTCTGATCAAGCCTCTGGATTTGGATACTAATGAGAACTACAAAGGTCGTGACGGCTCCTTCTAAACCATGGTATTAGTGAATCCTGCTAGCAAGCCTAAAACAACCCCACGGACCAAACAGTAAGCCTGGTTTCCTCTATAAACAAGTAGCAAATTTCTAAAAAGGGAGATGGGAAATCTACAAATTAGTCAAAGATCTGTTTTTTAAAGACTGAGAAATTCCTACTTGTTCACTTGGCTCTTGATTCAAAGAAGAGAGAAAAATCGCTGAACAGGGCACAGATGAAATAATTAAAAGGTGAATGGTAGTAGTATATTTGTCATCGTGTTTTCTGTGTGTGATGATGAACATTTGTTGTACTAACATTTTGAAAGTTCTTATCTTTTATAACTATAGCCTACAAAAATATGTAGAGATAAAATTATGTATTTCTGGGCATGATTCAAAATAAGAGAATCAAGATATGATAAAAGGAAAATAGGGACCATTAACTGAGAGATCCTAGTGAGTGATTGTTTTAAGGTTTATGTTGCTGGGTAAAACACCATGACAAAAAGAAGCTTGGGATAGGGAAAGACTTTACTTCAGTTCACAATTCCAGGCAACAATCTATCACAGCAGAAAGTTGGGGCAGGAACTCAAGGCAGGAACCTAGAGGCAGGAGCTGCTGCAGAGACCATTAAGGAGTGGTGCTTACTGGCTTGCTCTTCATGGCTTGCCCAACCTACTGTCTTATAGCACCCAGGAACCAGCCTAGGGATGTCACTACCCACAGTGGTCTGTGCCCTCCCACATCAATCATCAATCAAGAATCCCTAGGCTGGTTCTACCTCTGAGTAGAGTCCCCACCTAACTTTTCTTAGGCATATTTCAGTGGCTCTTGGTATCTCTCCACCCTTATCTATTGAGACCTGATCAGGTGTCATGGGAGTGGCGTGTCTCACACAAGGAGCATTGTACCTTAGCTGGTTCTGGTGCTGCTGAAATTGCTGGCCCTTGGTCTGTTGGAAGACCCTGTTGCAGAGATCAGAGTCTGCCATTACCTGACACCCCTGAGCTCTGCACAAAATAGAGGATTCCCTTTTCCAACAGGGCTGACTCTTCTCCTCCTGAGCTTATGTGGACAGTCCAAACCCCACATCCTCCACCTGAGGAATGTCACGTAGTCCCTAGCAAAAATTACAAGTTCAACTTCCTTTCCCCAATAAGAACCCTCGCAGAACGCAACAGGCATTCCTGGAATGCCTCTCCATACAAATGAGGCATTCCCAGGACCTTAAGCCCCCAACCAATGATGTATGATCACCCCAGGAATCTCCACCCACTCCCCCAAGTTCTATATAACCCCTTTTTTTACCCCGAATAAAGTTGAGCTGTTTCACTGAAGCTGATTCCAGAAGTCATTCCTTCATACTCATAGGCATTTGTACCCTGACCCCACCTCTGCTTCCCTAACCTTGATGGGCCTGTGGCCAACAGTATCCAAGGAAAGGGAAGACTCACATTGGTACATAGGGAAACTGATGGTCAGAGTAGGAAAGAACCTGTCCTGGATTATGTGGCTGTCAGTGAGAGCCTTGTCCTTACAGAGCTCCTGCTGTCAAGCCCATGAGTACTTTGATTTCCCCAAAGCCTGAATGGGCTCATGCTTTAGCTCTTAAATCTTACCAAAGGAAAATCAGAGACAACTTGAGGATGAAAAGAAGATTTTGTTTGTGAAGATCTAGAAATAGGAAGTTAAAACCTCAAGCCATTGCTTTGCCACACTGCCTCCTGTCTGCCGATGGACCAAGGGTCAGCAGACCAGCCCCTGGCTCCCTTCCTGGAGGCACCTAAACCTGTGAATAATAATGCTTAGAACACAAGCTCAAGATGCAGAGGGTAACACACAACAGGATCTATCCCATGTTCCTGTCCCAGAGCTTCTTTAGCCAGAGGGACATGTAGGGCTCAAGCCCAAAGTCCAGCTGATAGTTTTTGGGAAGAGCTCTCTAGCTATGGATTGGTACATCAATACTCTATCTCCCTTGTTCTTTTTGCAGGAAGTCTCTGAGATTATGCCTGGATGACCATCCAGGAGTTAGTACAGCAGGACTTTGCTGCCTACAGGACACATCTACTCAATAACAAACTCAACTTGGGCTCTCTTCTGATCTCTTATTCACTTTGTCGCCCTCTAGGAGCAAATTTCTAAGACAATCTCTCAAATAAATTTATGGTTGGGGTACCCACCTTAACTTTGAAGGATAACCTGCCTCCCGTAGGAGTACAGTGCTGCATACGATCCTCTGCTCCCCAGCATGGAACACAGGGAGATACTGGACTGCTCCACAAAGATCCACATTCCCCAATGACTTGACAAGTCCATTCCTCGCCTCTACCACACACCTGCTAGCAGCAGGTTCTTGAAGCTCCCATACAACTTCTCAGGCCATCACCAGCCTAGGCTGCTGGCCAGTGAGATTTATGGTAATGCAATATGTTCATCCACCAGGAAGCTTTTAATAAGCCCAAGTGGTAGGAATCCACTAGAGAGTTGATTTACAGCCTCTTGGCTGCAGCTGACAAATTACTTTTCCTGTGGAATCAGTTAGGCAGGAAGATATTTTATGGTGATTTCAGTTAGCTAGATTTGGGGCGAGTTGTGCCACCTCTGCTGCCTGGCTGTGTAAAGGTGAGCTTGAACTGGTGTGTCCTTAAGGACTGGACAGGACACAAGGGACAATTATAGCAGACACTCCACTCGACATGGTATTTCCTTTTCTGAGGCTCAATTCCATCAGGAATCAAACTGCTAATTCTAGAGAAAGAGCCCTTCTGAGAGGAAGACTTCAGAAATAAGAAGTCTTGAATACAGTTTCTTTACCTTTTGTTTGTTGTAGTTACTAGACTCTAAAATAAAGGAGACCAAGACAAAGAAAAAAAGAGACCATGGATATAATGGAGAACTTTGATTTTCAGAAATTCTAGCTGAAATTATCTGTTAAAGAAAGCAATTAAATCAGACAAGACTTCCCCAAGGGAATTCATTTGCTCCTACCACAGTGTCCTCGGAAACCAGAAAGACTCAGATACCCCTTGTAATCCTGCCACCTTGAAGGAGTCTTCATTGCTAATAGGAGGGAGGGATGACATTTTTCCTTACCCAGGCCTGTTAGAGAGCTGAAGAAAGGAGAGCCATGTGTGAGTAAAGAGGCCGAAACAGACTCAGATGTATGAAGATCATAGACAAAAGCAAAAGGTGTTTTTATTTTATGTGATGATATAGATAATAAATTAGATCTCTCTTCTTATTCTTCACTTATACAAGAAGAATTGTGTTACTTGGCCTATGAACCACAGCAATGACCAATCCAGCAAGATATCCCTAAAGGTACAACAGTGCTACTTATATCTTAGGGGCAAACAAAAGCTGTTTAATTGGATATAAGATCTGCTCAGCTGCTCAAAAGGAAAGAATTTATGTCTGGTATTGTAAATGAGCCAACTATCCAAAATGGTAAAGCCATGGGCCCTGGAGGAGAACCCACTACTCCCACTACCCTAAGCCAGGACAATATATTACTACATATAAGTATTTATTCTCATACTCTTATATCCCTAGGTAAGTGCAGCTCTCAACCCTCATCAAAGAAACTTCTTTTTGCAGCAAAGAACATTCTAGGAATCCATAACTGATCTGACCATGGGGTGCCTGACCTCAAGTGATACATCTGCAATAACTCCTCACACCAAAGGCTCAGAGTATGCTGTGGAAGATGGGTGAGGGAAGATTACAAGAGTCTAAGGATCAAGATGTCTACTGGAAGAGTGTGTCTTCTATAAATGGCAGGGCAGTTGCACCCAGGAAATCTCAACAATATGGTAGATAGTGGAAATCTTATAAAACTACCCATAAATGAAGAGATGTAGGCAGTTAATAGTTATCTAATACCAAGTACCCAGCCATAAACACATAAACACACAAGCAACAATAAATGAATTCAGTAGGCTGTATTTACAAATGCACATAGGGGCACACACACACACACACACACACACCACCACCAACAACAACAACAACAAAAACAACAATAAAGACAAGAGGTCATGAATATGAAAAGGAGTAAGAGCAGACACAGGAGGAGTTGGAGGTGGAATGATATGAATACATAACTCTGAAATTCTCAATAAGATAACAAAAATAATGGTATTAACTTAAAATCTTCTTGGTTGTAGTCTGTGCTTTTCAAATGTGGAGAAAGCAGAAACCGAGCCATGTGCTGTTCTGGTTTCTAGTCAGGTTATGTTTAGCAGGGGTTAAGTTAGACTGGGCACATGGCTTAACATAATAATTATATATGGGCACTTGAGCTATTCCAAGGCTTAACGCAGTATTTTACTTTCTCTCAAGTAATAGTAAGACATGGCTGGCTGTCAAGGAAAAAAATGAAGTTGGAGCTGAATCAATATTCTGCCTTTAGCAAAGAAGAGTGCAGACGGGAGAAGAGAAAAACTCAGATTGAAAATTGCCCTTAAATTCTGAAAGCCATCGCTCACTGACAGGGGAAAAAAAAGACTTTTGTGGTGTTAAATGATTCTATTCTCAACAAAAGAAATGCAGTTCTTCACCAAAAACAATTCTAAATTTCAACGCCATGTGTCCTGGCTTAGGACAATGTGTGTCTTCTATGGAGGATGGCCGGCTGAGGACAAAGAGCATGAGCCTCCACTGGATGAGCCTCTCAGAGACAACAAAGCTACGAGTTCTATGGGACTTACAATCCTGTGTTTACTACCAGATGATGTAAACTACTCCTTAAAACCCACAATAAGAGGACTGTTTGTGGATGCTCTCTTGAGACCATGATTCCAATCTTTGTTCTCACTTTCACCAATTAGAAGAATCAAGGTAATTAATGGTTTTTTTCTGTCCTGAAATACAAAAAAACCACTGTTTTCCCAGATCATACTCCTTCCCCAGTCTAATTTTATTGGCTATAATTTTGTGACTCAAAGTTTGGTTAATGGGTCTTTTTTTTTTTTTTTATCTTTACAAACACTGGGTGAAATCACACCAGCAGTAGCTACCTGCACGACACTGGGCACATCTACACAGTGTCATGAAAAAGGGCAGGACTAACAAGGCCCCACCCAGCCCTAAGAAGCTATAGATACTTGCTGGGAAAAAATGTCAAACTCCTCAGTGGTGGTCACTCGTACAGTGAGTGCCCTTGCTCAAGTAAATAAACCCACTGCTGTATTCACACAGGCAACCCTAATCAAATTCACTTGGCAACAAGAAAGAGACATGGAAACACGGGGATAACTTGGTGAGAAGACGGGATTCAGTGGAAGGAAGGAAGAAAAGGAGAAGGTAATAGTGGGGAATATGACACAAGTACATTATCTGTATTTCACATGTGTGAAACGGAATCATGAAAGAATACAAAAATTGGTGAGATTTGTTGCCTTTGTTTTGAATCAGACCCATGAATTGGACCAAAAGTTGTATTTTTCTCATCACCGTTAGAGGTACAAAAAAATGTTGTACCAACCATAGTCATGTATACAGACCCTACATTCAATGGACCAAGGACACACAGCCCACTGCCGTATCAGCTGAAATAGGACTATCTCTGCCGGAACTTATGCTGTCGATTCCCAAGGGAGGTAGCAAAGATTTGCAGTGTGACCTGAGAACTGAATAAGGACTCACGGGTGGACCCGCAACCCTGATTCCTGGGTCGCCACGGCTGCCAGGAGAGCCAGGGATCCCAGGCGTTCCTCGGTCACCCTAGGGAGACAGAAAGATGGGATGAACAGGTCAGTGCTGGCAGTGCCAGGGATGACACATAAAAAGAATTACGCATGTCCCAGAAGCCTGACAGTTCTCCATCAGCTCCTCACCCATCACCTGGACTTCATGCTCCATTCCAATATGCACTAGAGGAGCTCATCCTCTCTCTTGGTCCAGAACTACGTGGACCAGAGCCCCACTGTTGTGATCACACACCTCTCAAAGCTCCCCCAACTTGAACATGATGCCAACTATGATTAGAAAATTAAGCCTACTCCCCACGATGGAGACCAAATATCTACTGTGGTTATCACACCTCCATCCCAACCACCCATGCACCCACACTTCAACTTAGATCCCACATCATCAGTAAACAAATACATCAGTGAAGACTTTCCCCGTGCCTATACTTTGTGATTGGCTCTTCTGAGTATGGCGCAGGCTGCCTCAAAGATATCTCAAGTAAGACCGTTGCTTCAAGCTTCACAGTTAAAAGTATGGATTTGGCTATTGGAGGCTCAACTTTCAATTGCGGCTTCAGCACTTCAGATCATGACAAGTTCCCTGAACATGTTTCTTTACCCATCCGACTGGCACACATAAGCAGCTGAGGCATGGGAGCATACTGGTTAAATGAGTAAAGCACAGACAGAACATGTGTGTGATCCTGCCACTCAGTCCACATAAGCCAACTGCTGCATTTGCTGCTGTTCTTGCTGTGTATCTCTCTGGATTTGATGGAGAAAGAAAGAAGAGAAGGAAAAAGGGCAGGAAAAGACTTTGCCATTTCCCAAAGAAGAAGTCAAGGTCCCAGTTTCCGGTATTTTAGTTCCCTCTGTCTTGGAGAAAGAAGAGTCTCTTAGCAAGGCTGACTGAGTGGGCAGCATGCCTGACCAGTGCTGACAGGCATTTCCAGTCTCGGGTCATCCAATTTTGTACAAATATTCAGATTTTGGGTGCCTAACTGCTAATGAGTTTGTTTGCTGTGCCTCCCCTGACCCCATAGACAACATTAGGAAAAGCAGTTTGCCTAGGACTGTTTCTTAGAAACAAAATTCAAAATACACAAAAATTACATAAGGGATTGCCTGCCTACATCTCCAGCTGACAATGCAGTAGCAGGTGTCCTTCCTCAGGCCACTCGATATTTCTGTCTGATATTATCTCTGAGTCAATTTGTCTGACAAAAAGAAAAATTCCAGAAGCTAGTCACATGGAGCCAAAGAGATTATATTCAGAATGTCGGCTCTAGGAAACATTGATTTGTTAGCATCTATGTTTTTAAGCATTTAAAATATTGTTAATTAACAGGCTATATTTCTGCCCTTAATTGCTACTGGAATCCCTTGTACTCACGGCATTTAAGAAAGTAACGCTGATCCCTGAGAAAGTAACTATTGCTGCTGTGGGTTCATAGGCACAACAGCCATGTCATATCCTAACAACACTTCACAACACTCCCATCTGCCAAGCCCTGCAGTCTTTCTTCCTGCTCTTCTGCTGTGTTCCCTGAGCTTCATGTGTGGGAGGACGGCATTGATGTCCCTTTACAGCTGATACTCACATCCATCTAGTCCCAGAACTTTGAACAGTTATGAGTCTCTGCACTAAAAACTAGCTGTCCACAGCACACAGAAGCTTCTCTGACTAAGGCTGGCAGGCTGCCCATCTCCAGAAGCTATCCCCATCTCCACATATATACAGGAAGCCTAATTATACTCAGTGGGTTAGTTTAAAAAAAAAAAAAAAAGGACATGAAGTTGGAAGTACATATATTGGGGAGCCCAGGGAGAGATGGAGAAGGAATATAGGAATGGATATGATCAAAATAAAGTGTAATAATATAATAATACAAATAAAAATAAAAGACATCATTCTAAAACAAAAAGAAATGTCATCCTTCTCAGGTGATGTGTCTTTCCTGCTCCTGTGATGACTACAGGTAGATATCCATTCAGCTAACACTCATTGTCTATGCCATGTAAGCTGAGACCTAGGCTCCAGTCCTGATCTGCAATTCAATTATGATGCCTGCTTACTCTCAGTACTTAGTGCTAGGTTCTGATGTAGAGTATCAAGCATGAAGATGGGAGGAATGGAGCTTACGAAGTCCTTACAAAAACACAGGAATCAAAACCCAAATCCCCTACTATGCCCCCTTAGTATCTGTCATTCCTCATCCTTGTCCTTCCATGCTCAACATGGCTATGCCACCAGTGGTTGATGATTCCTGAGAAACAGATCACCCATTGTCCAACTTCAATTAGTCTATATTTTTTTCTAATTTCTCTTCAAATTCCTATTTAGTGCATTCTATTTCTTTAGGGTGATATGGTATGGCTAGGCCTGGGAAGCAAAACATAGTTCAGATCTAGGAAATCTAATTAAGACATATAAGGCAGGGGGTACAGAAGATAAATACAGAAACAAGTGTGAACCTGACACATGATTCATTTGCCACCAGTTTTTTACAAGAGTGAAGAGGGTCAGGTAGGAAAAATTGAGACATAATTGGGTGACTCTTAATCTGGCCTGGGATTAATGTCACGCTCCTACTGTAACCTTGGGAAGGCCTCTACACCTTAGGGCCTTCGTCAATAAAATAGTAAGATTCTACCAAGTTCCCCTATGGCTTATATGTAATCATTTAGAAGGAAAGTGACTATAAAGTTGAGAGATACACCAAATGCTGCAGTTACAATGTTTAACCACAAAAGTTAGCAGAAATAATTAGATGGACACATAAAATTAGATGGGAAGAAATAAAAAATGCATTCCTTCTGTACCTTGGTTTTGTGTGGTGGAGGTACATTTTATGTTATAATTCAGTTATGTTGAATTAATATATAAAAGTTGAGGAAGTTCTTTGGAAATACAGACTATTGAAAGGGGCATATGAAATCAGTCTAAAGACTTGCTTTTTTTGTCAGGAACACCTGCAGTGCACATGGTCCTGGTCAGGTGTGCCTTGGGAGCAGGGGATAGGGCTGACCAATGAGAGAACAGCCTGATGACCAATGAGAGACAGCAATGTATAAAGGACAGCCCAGGAAACTGGGGAGGGCTTTTTGCTTGGCCTTCCAACTGAATACTGCTTAGTGGGTCTTAGCTGCCTAACTTTGGAAAGTCTCTAGCTACAAAGACTTTCTGAAAACTGTGACTTAGGTGGGCGGAGCTCAGGAAGGCCAAGAAAAGCTGCTGAAAGTGGCACCTGCCACAGAGACAGAGCCCTGCCAAAGGTGTGACTGAAAAGGCCTGAGACCTACCCGAGACCTTGGTGCCAATCAGGTGTGTGCCAACTGGCGTTGTCAAAGCCATAGGGACATAGAATGCCGACCTCAAGCAGAGGTGTTCCAAAGCCCTGTGACTAAACAAGTGGACGGTGTGGAGACTTTGGCCTCAGGTAGGACCAGCCCCGAAGTGGCAAGCTCAGACTATCAGAATAGGCATGGCATAGGATCTGCACAGAGAAGGAGAGAAGGTTAGAACCCAGCAGGCTGAGCAGAGTGGCTGAGGGAAACTGGCTGTGTGGGCCAGTAGACAGCGGTGCTAGAACAGATGGACAGAGGAGGCTGACCCCAAGCAGAAGTGAGGCTGACATAGTAACGCCAGAGCCAGGTGACCACTGAGTGACTGCTGAGTGTTCCTGCAGACAGACTGCTGACCAGTTGCCCCTAAGGATCTGCCCCTGATGATGTCTTGATCTGAGTATCCTTTCTAAAGTGTTAGGGTTGGTTGGTAGGTGCTTTTAGATATTAATAAATATAGTTTAAAAGTTACACCCTCAGTTTTGCTTTAAAGTGATTGATGCAGACTTCCCTGCTGTACCTAGCCTCCAGTTCCCTTCCCAAGGCCAGTTTCCATGAACATCAGCAACCCTAACACTCCTAACTTGAGTGACAGGAATCTGTATTTTTCCATGTTGTTTTTGCCCCCTTTGTTGTGGTTTGGATGAGAAATGTCCTCCACAGGCTCATATATTTGAACATTTGGTCCCCAGTTGGTGGTACTATTTGGAAAGGTCATAGAAAATTTAGGAAGGGAAGTGTTATTGGGGAAGTGCATCACTAGGGTGAGGTTGGGGTTGAGGTTTTATAGCTGGTCCCCACTTCCTGTTTTCTCTCTCTCTCTCTCTCCCTCCCTGCTTCTCTCCCCCTACTTCTGCTTCCTGTTTCCTGTGTATGAATAAACTATGATCACTCTTCTTGCAGTCAGGCTTATCCCCCACCCCCAACCTCCACTTCCTTGAACCTATTGTGATGTTTCTTGCTTATGGATAAAATGCTATCACTCTGCCTCCTGTCAGGCTGAGCTCACGCTCTGTAGGTCATGACTTCCCAACGATGAAGGACTCAACCCACTCAGGGACTGCAAGTCAAAATAAATTCTATCTTCCATGACTTGCTTTTTGTCATATTTTTCTGTCACGGCAATAGCAAAGTAACAAATATTCCCCTGCTTCCTGCACATGGCACAGCCTCTGAGAACAAGCTTAAACATCCATGAGCTCCCAAACACCTTCCCATCCACGGGGTTGGTCCAGTCATTTCCTTTCCACAGAGCTATTTAGCCTACACACTTCTCTTCCCTCCTTATCTGTCTGATTTCATATTGTCATGGGGCCTGTACAGGGTGACCACCACATAAGGGGGGGTTCCCAGGGAAAAGTGAGTGTGCTGCTCACTCAAACCTCCAGCCTTTACTCCGAAGACAAACATATGTGACAGGGGTGATGTCTAAGCATTTCTGGTTTTTAATATTTCATCCCCTGACTTATATACAGAACCAAATGGGTGTTTGCACATGAGGCTACATGGGCCAATCACATGAAAGGTCATCCTATCACACCACATAGCACAAGCCTGGTAACATGGTGATCATGCACTGATCATGGGTGCAGAAGTCTTGCTCAGCCAATCAGCTGTACCCACAGCCTGCACCATCTTAGATATCTCCCACAAATTACTTTCATGTTCCCAGCAATGAGGCATTTCTCATAAGCCTCCACTTCCCGGGTCCCCACACATATATTTGCACATATTTTCATTCATCTTCACACTGACTTCTTGGTTTCTATGTGGCCAACTCACCTCTGATTTCCCTGGACACAGTATGAAAGTAGACTCTATTCATTTGCCTATTCAAAAAAATTTTGCCACCACATATCTCAGATGAGTCAGACCTGATGTGGGATAGGTATCTATGTATCTCTGCACCAAGTGTCTGACCCAAGGCCTGATACTGGTGCCTGGCTTTAACGCCCTTTGTCTGGATGCAGGAACAAGCAATCCTTCACCAGCCACGTTGTGTCAGGCACTGAATTTTGCCTTCCCCAAAATAAGCTTCTCTCCTATGCCCCAGAGAAAAGAGTGTGCTAGCAAGGCCTCCCTGACCCAACTGAGCAGCAGTGAGTACATGATTGATTTTCTGCACTGTGGCCAGGTCTGGCCCCATCTGTGTCTATAGCCTATTGTGATGCCAAAAATTCCCTCAAGAAACCACTGCCCAGCTTAATGAAGACACTTACAGAAAATGGCCCCCAAAGGACCCAGAAATAAAGCTAGCCCTACGCCCTCAAGAGCAAGAAGGCCGGTGGGTAGGAAGGAACAGGGCCCATGAGCTGATGGTGTCTGAGATGCACATTCTATGGAGGAATATGTGAAGAAGCTTGGGGTTTTGAAAGGAGATGGAAGTTACAGAACAATGACTATATACCTTAAGATCATTTATCTCTCAAGGATCCCTTTCTGTGTCAAATATTCTTTACTCCTTAAAACAGAAAAGTAACAGTCTCAGAAAGCTAATGCCATTTGCTTTTCAGTCACCTACCTTGTATATAGCTGAGCTAGAATTCAAAATAAGTTCACCATGGAGCCCAAACATGGTCACTTTGCAAGAAGCAATTGTCACTCACTAAGAGTTGCCTGTAATTACCAGGAACCAGGAGCCATTAAGATGTGATGACAGAAACTTAAAGATTGCTTCCTCCTTTAATTTCATGATTTATGTTCTCTCAACACCTGGGACAGGGCTAGATATCTCTTTACATCTCTCTCCTTCCTTTCTCCCTTGCATCTTTTCCTCTATGCTCCCTTTGAGCAATCCATTCTCCAAATAAAGATGTCTTTGAATTTCAACTTGCTTTCTAAATGTCTTGACAGTGGGAACCATTATTCCCAAACCACATTGTAACTAACACATTCATACATCATCAACAGTGGAATATGTGTATATTTAAGGGAAAAGATTATCTGGGGGCAGCATGACTTACCCTGAGCCCCAGGGTGTTGAAACTGCTCAGCAACACTGGGTTGGGAGTCAGAGCTTACCTCTCTAAATTTGCTGATGCTTGCATGGGTTTGCATATGACTTTCTCCAGCAGAGTGTGTATAGATCAGATATAAGCTACCTAGGGAACAACTTCCTGTTGCAACAGTAAAGCTGAAATCACAGGATGCCAATGGTTTTTTTTTTTTGAACAGGTATTAAAGGCAACCCCTACACTAAAAAACTATTTCTTATAGACATGAGAACAAATTCCTTTCCCATGTAATTATGGTGGGAAATAAGACAAGACAAGCCATTTACTTCTCTGCCACTTCTGCCACACTGATTTTTGCTTCCAAAATGTTATCAGTGTTCTCTGGGGTCCTGAAGGTCCTTCTCAAGAGGGAAGGATCAGAGTAATTGGCTTTGAAGGTGAATCTGGACAGGGTTCACCAATGACAGAGCCTCCTTTTTGCAATGCTGACCTCCCTCCTCAAAATATATGCAGCTGACATGCATTTACTCCTACTATGCAGATAATTCTCCCATTTGGGAAAATGTTTGATCACAGGTAATGCAATCAAATTACCATACTGCAAGCAAATTAGTATACTACAATCTAATTTACTGCAGGTTTAGGATAGTTATGGAGAACACCTGTTTGAATAGGGAGAAATTTATGAACCTGGAATCTGTTTTGCTACCATCAACACCTATGGGACCCCAAACTACCTTGTGCTAGATGTTAGTTTGGTGTGCTCTTCGCATACAATTTTAAATTCAATTCACTCTGTACTGATGTCGCTGAGATCCCAAAGATACAGCTACAAAATAAAAGGAGCAAACGGGGAATCGTCTCCTGCAGGATTGTTGCACTCTAAGGCTAGGAATAAAATTTCCACTCGCAGCAACATATATGAAAACCTAAAATACCATCTGAGATGCACTTCAGAAAGTGCTGGCAGTCACAGGGTGACTTGGTGGATGACAAGACCACCACGGTACTTAAGACTACGTTCTTTATGTTTTTAAAGCTGTTTTTGTTCAAGAGATCCTTACTCTGTAGCCCAGGCTGACCTGGATCCAACCTCATGACCCAGTCTAGCCTCAAACTCAAAATCTTCTATCTCTCTACCTTCAAGTTCTGGGATTACAGGCATGTACCACCACTTCTGACAAGAAGTACTTTTTAAAGAAATTGTTTTTATAAATAGGCACAAGTGGTAAGAAGTGATTTTATAAAAACATCCTTATGTAATTTAAACATGCATATCTTGTTCAGACTAAACATCCAAGCTCCTATCCTAACATCAGTGAGTGGCTCTGGCCCACAGCCTCTCAAGTCCATGTATCTGAGTTGGTGTCATAGTTCTCACGGTACATAGGTGTGGCTGCAGTTAAATTTGCTGCAGCCCCTGCCTCAGTGTCCCCTCCAACCTCCCACCAAGGCCTAGAGTAGCACTCCATTTTTCCTACAAAAGCTGCCCATGCAATTTCAAATGAGGACAAGTACCTCAGTCCCCAAGGAGCCATCCACAATTAAAGGAGGGCAAGAGCCTTCCTGAAATCCCTCAGCCCCCAAATCCCCCTCTCCAGCACCTGCCTACCTTGCAGCTTACAAATCCACTTGTCCCATGAGCCATGAGCTGGCAGAGGCCCAGGATCGCACTGCTGACACTATTATGCCCCACAGTCCACCCTGTAGATGTGCCACGCTTGAAATACTAAGGCACTGATCGTCCATGCAAGCTTGTGTAAACGAAAGAGGGCTTCAGTGTGGAGAGACCTTAGGGTGATGATCCCCTGCTAACTCATGTGGATATTGCCTTTTCAGGCCTGTAGTTGCTGATGAATTAAGGGAGAGTTTGGCTGGTATTCAGCCATTTCTTTCTTCCTCTTGGGTGCCCAATGAGGCGATGTTCTCTGGCTTTCCTTGTAATGAGTGTCACTAGAATTTGGTGGGTGGACATAATAACCAATTTCCAGTGCTAGCCCATAAAATTCTCCTTGCAGCTTATTCCGTCTCTATCTCTACCCACCATGTATGCCAAGGCTTGGGGGGAGAGACAGAGCAATGCTAGGATAGAACACAAATCCTTGACTAGACCAGGACCTCCATCTCACACACACACACACACACACACACACACACACACACACACACACAC
>CAJQZJ010031511.1:5453533-5471612 GCA_907164525.1 Lophiomys imhausi
ACACACACACACACACACACACACACACACACACACACACACACACAAATTATATTTAAAGAGGTGGGCTGTTTCTTCTCCCATCACCCCGGAATTACGTCAGGTCACAATTCTGGTCCCTTCCTGGAGCTGACTGGACACCATGCTCTCCAAAAGCCAGATAAAGTGGGAAAAAGAAAGCAGGGTTGGTTGATGTTGACTATGTATGCATGGAGGGAAAGGCAAGACTACAGGAAAGAGCTACTCCAGCCACTTCTCCCATGACTCAGTCTCCTCCTTCTTCCAGTCCTCCTGTATAGAAGGTGGGCACGGATGCTATCCACCTAACAGGCTTGCTGCATGGATGAAACAAATAACACATCATGCGTTAAGAATCTAAATGCCATGCATCTGGTCCCCTGAATCACAGCTACCTAGGAAGGCTTAGGCATGAGCAAGTTTTCTCTAAGCTATTGCAGAGGGAAAATTCCATATGGCCTGTGACCAGATGCCACTGTGTGTTTTACTGGAAATCATCAAAGTCTAAATCAATGCTCATGTTGAATCATAAAACTAGTCCACTAAGAGGCATCTTGAGTCCCCACTCGGGAGGAGGAAAGGAAGAACCTCAGCAGGTGGTGTGGGACCCGAAAGATAAGCTGGCCTAATTGTCCCTCATTTCGTCAGATGAAAGAGCTTAGGAAGGTGTGACCAAGCTCTTAATGCCAGTTGTTGGGAGATCTGGATTAAAATCCAGGTATCTAACAGCCATCCGGGACCTTTGACTTCTTTAGTTAGGTTCACTTGTTTCCTTGAAGGCAAGTGGTGATGTTGATTCCGACATCAGTGAAATGTACAGCCCGTCTGTCATGCCAAGTCCGTCTATAACCCAGGGGGCACACATGTTATCTATTATGCTGGGTTGGCAATGTTCTGGGTAGCCCTCATCAGCGCCCTGATGACCCTGCTGCCCACACCCCTGGGTGGACGGGAAGGAGGGTAAGGAAGTGGAGAGAGGCAGGCACTGCAGGTACGCCACCCACACTGACGCCTTTACTTTCTTCGAAATACTCACCAGACTCCCTGGGGGACCACTGAGACCAGGGGTTCCTGCAGGTCCTGGAGCACCCTAATCAGAGACAGAGCAATTGAGAAAAGCCAAGCATATTGACTAGAAATAACTAACCCAGCCACTCTCCATACGTGTCTCACACTCAGTTCACCCTGAGCTGCTGAACAGTCTCCAAACTGACACTCAGAGATATCAGGAACCGGTCCTTCATGGATACTACAGTATTCCCATCAAGTGGATGGGCTTGGAGGTGGAGGGAATGACAAAAGGAAGGCTCTCACAGTTCCTCAAGCCCAGGTATGGGGGTGGGGAGTGTGGGTGGCAAGAGTGGGCAGAGAAGAAAGTTGCCCATCAGACCTAAGGAGTTTGGGTGACCATCAGCCTTGACCCTATGCATAGGAGTGGAGGAGGGAGTTGTTCAGAGCTGAGCTATGAAGAAAAGCCCTCTAGCACACTGAGACAGTAAAGGGTGCTGGACAAGCGTTGCAGGACACACAGATGATAGGGTTTGGCAGTAGCCGACAATGAGATGGACAGAAAGGGACTTTTGGAGGATGGGTGGAGGGGGCTTGTGATAAGCTACTGGGTGACAGGTGATCACAGGTCTGTATGACTCTCTGGGAAGGCCACTTTAAGGCAGTGCCATGGTGAAGATGCTGGCATCACCCATGGAGCAAGGGCCTCTGGTGTGAGAGCGGAGAAGTGAGTGTGAGGGCAGGTGTGGGAGCCGGTGTGCACACTACATGTGTGTGCTTGATTGAATGGTCCACGGCTGTTTCCTGGGGTAGACTTTAATTAGAACTTGATGACTGGGTCGTGACTCTATGAGAGGGGATGTGGGTGAAGGCATTTCAGGAGGGACAATGCCATGGAACGGAAACTAGGGGATACTCAAGTACTAGACGCTGCTTAGGTTCTCAGTCTTGTCCACTATCACAGGCCATGTGTGTCCTTCGGGGTTCAGAAATCACAGAGCACACTCCTAGCCTCCTCCCTAAACTTTGTCCACTCTGCCCACTCTGAGGATAGGCCGGGTTGTCTTTCCTGTCTCTGTCCCTTCTGTCATCCACACTAGCCTCTATTCATGACTGACCCCATCTCCTCTAAGCCACAGTCACAAATAGCCAAGTCATGTAATGGTATTTTGACCAGTACAGCTGCTTCTGCACTCCCAGGACCAGACTGGACATTGATGTTCCATCACTTCTGGGCGGCCAGTGAGGTCAGTGTGGCTCCGTTCCATTCAGTACCATGGAGACGGAGACACCTGAGCTTTGTGGCTTTGGCCATTCAACACAACTCCATGCAGTCCAAGTGAAAGGTGCCAGCCTCTCTGAGATTAGACACATTCTGTGGACAGGAGAGTAAGGAACAGCAGCTTGAGAGCTCAGAAGCCTGCAGAAAGATGTGTATCTGTACATTTCCTTGACTGCTGCTTTGTGTTTGAGGGTCTGTGTGTGAGACACAGAAACACAGTGAGACTGACATAGAGAAAACAAAGACAGAAAGGCAACAGACAGAGACAATCATGTGACTTGGATTTTATCCTTAGAGTATGTATATGCGGATCTAAAGCCAGGCACAATTCCCAGAATGGCAAACATCTGGAAGTGAACCTCTGTGCACTGATTGTACTCTGTGCATCCTCTATTCGTACTGAGGATTTCTCTCACTGCTGGGCATGAAGGCACAGCAAGGGTCTGCACTGGGATTATGTCTTTGCAGCATCCATGTATGCACAGGGGAAAATCTGCCTCTAAGTTAGACACATGGACACAGTCCAGGCCTGATGAGAACACTATGGAGACCAGGGCAGCTCCCTTTTGCTTAAGGTTCAAATGGTCCCTGGGCCTGGACAGCGCCGCCAGTGTGGATTTTCTTTCTTAGCTACATCACAGTTGGTCCAGTTGGTCCAGAACTGTGAGCCAGAGAAAAGATGTTCATCTGGACCACCCCTCTTAGGAAGTCCCCAGAAGTCAGGCTGAACAGTAGGACTCACAGGGTTTCCAGCTGCTCCAGGAGCCCCATGTGCACCATCATGTCCCTTGGCACCCTGTGCAACAGAGAAAAGAGGGGGGAGGGTCAGAGGCCTGAGGTCTTAGATAGTGCTAGCCTGCTGCTCAACCCTGACCCATCAGAACTGAAAAGGATGAAACAGAAAGCAGGTTCTATCATCCATTATTGAAAAGCCTCCATCACTGACCCTGCATATTGTCACCGCTATCCATAAAGTCACCTATTTATTATCATGAACTCATTATGTCAATGAGTAGAGAGTTGGACGGCCTCGACCTCAAAGGTTTTAGCCAATAGGCTCTTCCAAATCATATAGAGTCCCTTTCCTTCCTCTCCCAAATAACTGAGCAATTGTCAGGAAACTTCCTCTCAGCCCAAGCCATGCCAGGTCAATAAAATAAAGATGCTAATATGTACCAGGCATCTTCTAAACCCACTTGCCCATCAATTGCTGCAGAGAAGAAGCCAGTTTCCTGCATCTGAAAGTGTCCTGGACACCATAAAGCAATCTTGCTTCCTGGGTAACCTCTCTCCAGAACAGTCTGAGTCTAAGGAAGCTCTCCTCATCCACAAGCAGCCCTTTAGTGGAAGGGCAAGGACAACCAGCACCTCAGACCTGGTCCAGGTAGTTGCTTTTGGGGGCAATTTCACAAAGTGCTAGGACCCTTACTTCTGGAGATTGCCACAACCCAATGTCTCCAGCATTTCACACCCTAGTAAGAATTCACAGAATGTCAAGTGAGAAGGCTGGTGGAAAAGGCAGAAAGGAATACAGAATGGGGCAGCATAGTTCAGGAACTAACAGGTGGAGAAAGGATGATCTTACCGGAGGTCCAGTGGGTCCCCGAGGGCCCAGTTCTCCAGGATGACCCTGTGGTCCCTGCAACGAAAGAGAAATGAACCACATGAACTAGCTCAGCACCGCTGTCCTGAGCATATGGGGCTGGATATGGGGATGTGCAATGGTTATTATAATATGAGATCCACAATAACACCAAAGTCCTGAGGCTTAGAACAGGCTAATTCCTCAGTATGTAGTGTGGCCAGTGAGGTTCAGACCTAAAGCCAGGCACGTCTGGATTCCTGGTCTTCAGGAAACTCAGGGTATTGGGAGCAGTGTCTGGAGGTGTGGGTACTCACCAGGGCTCCAGGCTCTCCAGGATCACCCTTTTCTCCTTTGGGCCCCTGCTCTCCCTGTTGGTTAAAAGCACGTGGTACAGGTAACTTGAGAGTGACCCCCTCTCATCCTTTTAGCACAACAGCTCCACCCCTTAGCATTGACATGAGGATCACCTCCATTCCTCTGGTGACCACATCCAAAGATGTTCCTGTTGGCTGGATTAGGGGCTCTTCCCTCTCTTTCCTGAGGCTTGGAATGATCCTGAGTTATTGTTCAGAACTAAGGCTGAATCTCTTTTTCATGGAAACAAAACCCCAAACTGGCCACATCCTCCTATTAGGCATCCTTAGGGTCCAGAGTCTCCTCTATGGAGCCTGCTAAGGTTTCAACTCTACAGTTAAGTGATCTGACTCTTGTCCCCTCCCACTCAGGGATGACTGACACAGAAGAGATCATCAATAAATACTATGAGGAGGAGGGTCTTTCAAAGTCAATCTGTTTCTTTTATTAACTTATTTATGCATGTGTTCATTTTCTTGAGGGAGATGTGGAGAGAGATTTTTGAGCAGATTTAGTTCTTGACAGAGAGAAAAATCAGGAAGCAGAGGTAATACAATTTTTAAAGAAATAATTTCCTAGCTTTGATTTTGAAAGTGGCTACTGATCTTCTCAATAGTACACAATCTGAAACGGCACCTCACTGACACTCATGAGGAGAGACGCACAGGACACTCCCCCTTCTCTCCTTAGGTGCTCTTCTAGTGGAATATTCTGGAAATTGTCTCTATTTGGCAACTATGGGCTAGTTTTTATCCCTAGGGCCCAGGTGCACCAACAAGGGAAAAATGGAAAGGTTCAGAGTCAGGCACTCAATTTACAGACAGCAGAGGTGTTCTGGGAGTGAGGCAGTGAGATGGCTGACTCAGTTTCCTCCTGTTCTTTTCCTTTCTGTCATACACAACATCTTCTGTGTCTCTGAAGTTTCACTGACTCATTATTGAAGAAATGGAGATAGCATGGGGTGGACTGCAGATCTTCCACTTCACCCTTTCAACTGTCCTGTGTTGTGAAACACTGATCATACCATATGAAAAGAAGCCACAAAAAAATGAGATGAGTCTTTCATATAAGCACTCAGAAGGCAGAGGCAGGAGGATCTCTGCACGTGAAGCCACTCTGCTCTATACAGTGAGTCAAGGTTACAGGGAGAGACACTGTCTTAAAGTGGGGAACGGTGTCAAAATAACATTTCTTGGCCTCGGTGCTGCCAGCAGCAAAGGAGATTCTGGAAATGCTTTTTTTTTTTTTTTTTTTTCAGAAGACTGTGTGGAAGGAAAGAGAAAAGGGCCTCCACATCCCCAGGCTGTGGAGCTAGCTGATTTCCATCTTCCTGTGAGTGCCTCAAGTGTGTGTAGGAAACCACTGCAGCTTCATTCCCCTAGCAGCCTGAATGGAATATTCTGGAAATTGTCTCTATGGTGCCACCAACTTCAGTGGATTGAGGGCTTGAAGTGTTCCCATCTCTGGCCTTTTTGATGCCAACATTGACAGAGGCTGTTCTGACAGCTCAGATATGTCTAGTCTCATAGCAACCAGAATGTCTGGGCACAGCAAAATGGACTCTAAACAAAGAGAGGACAGCCTTTGCTCTTGACCACTGAGTGATATCCCTAGAATGTCTGCCTGCCATGACAGCCAGTTTCTTGGAATAATTATCCCCTACTTTTTGTCAGGACAAGTTCTAGAGGAACCCTGCTGCTGCCTAACACCAGCACGAAGGGCTGAATTGAATCCAGAAAACTCCAACTTTCACTGCCACCCCACAGCATCACCAGATGAGCTGAGGCAACAGGCTGCACAGGACCCACTGTTACTTACTGGCATTCTTGGGTGTGGTGTGAACACTGATGGCTGAAAAGGAAACCACATGAGTTAGGAAGCTCGGAATCAAAGGAGCCTTCTATTTTATTTTTAAAATCCTGTTCCTTCTAAGAGATTTGCTGAGCCAAAGAGTACAAACTTGAAACACCTTTGGATATTGTCTTTGGGGGGCGAGGGTTTAAGCATTTTTTATTTATTCTTTGAAAATTTTATATACATATGACACATATTTTGATCATAGACATTCCCTACTCCTTCTCCCCAACCATCCATAGATGGTCCCAATAGTATGTTGCTTCCTCCCAGCTTCATGGCCTCTTTTATTAGACCCACAGTATTATTAGCGTTGCCCATATGGACATGATGTGGAGTTGTCCACTAGGGCATGAGCAATATACTAAAGGCAAGTGACTATCCTTACCAAAGAAAAGAATCTTTTTTTAAATTTGCATATTTGAGACAAGATCTCATATAGTCTAAGCTGGCTTCCAACTTTCAAAATACCCAAGGATGACCTTGAACTCCTGAGCTTCCTGCCTCTCTGCCCTCCAGGTACTGAAATTACAGGTGTGTCCCTCTTTGCATGTGTCCTTTATTATCATTGAGTTTGTCCAAGAGAATCAGCTTTCTTTAAATGATCTGCATGTGTAGTTATACATTAATGAAGGGATATGCACTGTGTAGATTTAGATGCCCTGTGGTCCCAACTCTCCTATGACTCCAGATATCTTCTGTGAGCTTCTATACCCTCATCAGTAAGATGATAAAACCTCCTGGAAGCAAAAATAGATTACCCCATGCAGGCAACTGGAATGCTACCTAGGACTTTGAATTCAAGTCCCTCTATCCTTTTCCAGTCTTGTCACCTGCCTGTGCTAGCCAGGGATAGAGGTGAAGAGGAGACTAGCAAGGGGGTCCAGCCACTGCCTCGTGGAGAGGCCAGTGGAGATCATCATTAACTTCAGGAACTCTCCAGCCTTACCACCAACAAGGCTGCACTGGCTTCCTGCCTTGTCTTGCCTCAGTGCTCCAGCCTTACCACCAACCAGGCTGCACTGGCTCCCTGCCTTGCCTAGTCCCAGTGCTTTCACAGATGCTATTCCTTTGGCCTGGAACAAGGCTCCCCTTTAACTTTGGCCCAGCCTTCAGGACTCCTATGATTATCTCCCTAGATGCCCCTTCCTCCCTTCCTCCTCTACTACTCAAATGTAAATTAGGTCACTTGTGTCCCCCTGATATGCACATCAACTGTATGTTCCATAGGGTAAGGAAATTAAAGGTGCACAAAGAGAAAACCAAGACACATTATCCTTATTTGCAGATGATATGGTATTTTACATAAAACATGAACATGGGAGGTTTGTCTATGTTCTAGTGTCTTCCTACATCTCTTTCTACAAAGATTTAAAGCTTTCATTGTAGATGTCCTTCATTTCCTTAATTGGGTTTATTCCTAGATATATTTTAGACTACTGTGAATGACCATCATCTCTTTCTTAGCATGTTTTTTTAATCAATAAATAGAAAGGCTACTGGCTTTTGTAACTTGATTTTTGCATTCTGCCACTTTGCTGAGGGTGTTGATAATTTCTCAAAGAATCTGGTGGAATCTGTAGGATGTTTTATGGAAAATACCATATCATCTGCAAACAGGGATAATTTGACTTGGTTTTCTCTTTGTACACCTTTAATTTCCTCCCCCTAAGAGACTACAAGTTCTCTGTGGGGTCTGAAGCCTGTCAGTGGTTGGCCCACAGCAAAAGCCCAAGGGACACAATAAGTAGGCAGAGAAACATGATGATTTACCACAAAAGGTAAAATGTAGCTTCCTCTCTTTCCCTTCAAGTCCCTAGTTCCAGATTCCTCCCAGTTAGAGCACTACCTTGGTTCAGCACATTAGAGCCCATGCTAACATTTAAATACAGCTATGAAGAGATGGAAATACATGATTTTGTGCAAGAAGTATATGAATAGTAACCCTGAGTACACTACCATCAGTTGATGACATGCACCAAGAGATGGTGTCACCAGCTGGTGACAGGTGGCGATCTGCCTCTGCCCTCTTTCATGGTTAAGGAAACTGAAGGCCAGAGGCATGAGGCCCCTGAAAACATTTGAGTAACAAGACCACATAGGGTCAGGACCTGACATGCATGCAGAGGATGGAAGACTTTGTTCTCAATCCTTCAACAGCCAATGAGCCTCAAATTGGTTTCTTCCTGCTTAGCTTGTTCTTTTTAGTGTCTTCATCCATAAGGTTTCAAGACTCCAAAAGGTGTGTGTATGTGTGTGAATATGTATGTGTGCTTCAGTATATTTGTATGCATATGTGTGCATGTGCATAGGTGTGTACATGAGTTAATTGGTATGCATGTGTGCATGTGTGCATGTGAGTATATTTGTATGCATGTGTATGCATGTATGTATTTATATATGTGTATGTGGGGGTGTGTAAGTTTGTATATGTGAGCATATGTATACCTATGTGTCTGTAAGTATGGATGTGTGTGCTGTATAAAATTGGATTTTGTTATATGGAAACTCCAGGGCTCAATTAATCCTATGTCATAGTTATGTAGGTATTTTTTTAAATTTTTCATCATTGTGAGCAACACTACAAGGTACTCCCTTACATATAGATTTTATATAAATATAACATCCTTATAGGAGAGAGTACATTCTTAAGAAAGACATTGTTACCTTCTCTATCAGATTACTGAAACAAACACCCCATGAAATTTTATTTTTCTTCTACCAACACCAGTCCAGTTTCAACTGGTGTTGGTAGAAGAAAAAGGCTAAAACCCAGTGCCAACCAAAGAGAGAATTTGTCTCTAGTCCAGTCAGAACTCATAAACAACAGAATCATAAAATGCAGAAGAAACACTGAAATAAAAAATAATTCCAAAACTAGGCCTATTGTAGAATTCTTGGGAATAAGATAACTGACAATAAAAGTGGCCATTTTATATTTATTATATAAACTAAAGTTCCCAGACAAAAGCTAAATTTATGCTAAATATGCTACAAGGTTCTGATTACACCTTTGTGATCATGGAAAAGTGGAATGTTGTCAAACAGAACCATATTATCTTGGGCTATCTTTCCTTCCTTCACAGCCACTGTACCTGATCTAATACTCTACTTGCACTTAGGCAAAAATCTCTTGGACTGTATTAACAGGCCACCAACTGAAAAGCTAAGACTGTCATTAGATAGCCTTGAAAATTCCTAGACAGAGAATGCCTGTGGAAGGTGGGAGAAGAATCAGAGGCTTGGGTTATGGTACTGTGGTCCCACTCTGAACAACTGGCTTCTTATCTCCGGCTTCTTTTCTCCGCTTCCCTGTACATAACAGGTGGATATGTACTCTCAGTGTCTGTAATATATTCTAATAAATAGCAATTGTGCTTTTGCTGAATTAAGTGAATAAAATCAGCACAGGGCTTATTTTATTCTCTTCTGGTGCAGAGATAGGAGTGGGTCTAGCTAATGGTGAACTAATGAAGGCATTTTAACTAAGTGGTGTAAGCATGAGAGAGAGAGAGAGAGAATTCAATTGCCTTAGGAATCCAGAGTTATGTAGGGGTTAGATAAATTAGATTTAGAAAATATATAGGAGTTTCTGATACTGTCTCTTAATTCGGGGCCTGAAGAGCATTATCAGCATGAAGTCAGCAAAAACAGGAAAGACTTAATAGACTGAAAAACAAGGTTGAAGTCAGGAAAAACAGGAAAGACTCAATAGACTGAAAAACAAGTTTGAAGTCAGGAAAACAGGAAAGACTCAATAGACTTGAAGAAACAAAGTATCTGGCCTGACATTGTTTTCAGCTGCTAAGTGGGCGGAGCCCAAATTAAGCTGAAACAGAGTTCCTCCTATTTGAGGACAGTGCATGGAGCCCAGAAAGAGAAGAGGCCCCTGATGCTAGAGAGCTCCAAGAGTCCTGCTGAAAAAAGGGCTGGCCATTGATGGCCAGCTCTCTTCCTGAAGCAGAAAGAAGCCAGTGAGCAAAGAAAGCCTGAGCAAGACACCAAAAGGCCAAGGACTGGACCCTGTGGCTCAGCTTTTGCCTGGAGGGGTTTGATCTGTCCAAACAGTGGCCTAGGGGAAACTGTGCCTGGCTTTAAGGACTGAGGCAGAGCAGCTGAGTTCCTGATTCAAAAGAAGTAAGTTGGCCTGCAGACAGCTGGGGTCTCCCACAGAGAAGAAAGCATGAAGCCTTATTTAAGGTGAGACTGCAATAACCAACTTACCCTGAGGAACCTGCATCTGAGAGATCCAGAAAAAGGACTGCTAAGTGCGTTAAAGAATCTACGACAAAGACTGTGTTCCTGACGACTGAGGACCTGCCCCAGAGACTGTATCATTCTAAAAGGTTATGAAAATAGTTGTTATAATTATCAGTAGGTTTAGTGGATAGGTTAAAGGGGTTGTAGGAATTTATAGGATTAATAGTTAAGAAATTGTTGGTGTTTGTTATAAGTGAATTTAGTAATAAATAAATAAGTGTTAAATAATAATTTAAAAGTTCGGTTACAGAGTTAAGATTAGAATCAGAGTAACTTACACTTCCAGGTAAGCCAGGGGGGCCTGCAGGACCAACCTCACCCTAGAAGAAATGAAAAAAATATGATCTTAATCCTGTCAACTCTACTTATGCCAGGAAAGATCTACAGCAACATTTCCACACACACTCCCACCAGAAAACTGGATCACCCTCCCTGCACAGAATCTGATAGATCGTAGATAGGTGGGTGGAGATTGTGATACACACAAAGAGTCCAAATTATACACTATCTCAGGCGTGTATCTTTAAAGTATCTAGACTGACCTGTGTATCTACAGGTTATTTAAGTACCATCTACCATTCCAGCATTTTGAAATAACAATGAGGATATTGAAGTTGTTTCCACTGCTGCCATCAAAGCTGGTTATAACAACTGTTCCTACACATGTCCTTTAGCTCAATGGCCACACTGAAGCCTAGTTCCCCTGGAGACAGCCCCAGAGCTGTCCTGTACCTTCAGAAGAGGCAGGCTGCTCTCATATACCCATGTATACCATTCTTGTACACAACACAGGTTTGGGAGCTGATTCGTTGAACTTGAAACCCAATTCTACCATATCATAAGCACTAAAAAGGATTGAGTTTCCTTTAGCCTGCTTCTTCTGTTACGTAATGCACTGTAACTTATGTAACTCGTGTGTGTGAACTGATTTAACTCTGTGATAGGTCCACAAAATATGTTTATATTTTATATACAAAATGATAGGTTGCACAATGACACTTTCATATATTTATATAATATATGTGACATACTTTGTTCCTGCACCCTGCACTCCTGATGGTCTCCTTCATCATCCAAGTGCCCCAACTTTATCTTAATGTCACATACACATTCATGTCATCATATGTGTGTTCTACCCACACACATTTCATAAAATCTAGATGGCACATATGAGAGGAAACATGTGGTGTTTGCCTCTCTTAGTCTCATTTATTGTTGTTAACATGATTTCCTCCTTGTTTCAACAGTACAGACAGTGAGACACAAGAGCCTCAGTCCAGGTGCACAAGCACAGCCAGCCAGCCAGGCACCAGGTTCACACTCAGAGTCCAGCTTTTCACCTGGACTGACACCACAGAAGTTCCAGAAGAAGCACCATCAGAGTCACAGTAGGATCCATTGTTCTGTCTCCTTCCTGACCAGGCAGGTCCATCCTCTAGTGCTCTAGAAACCACACACCTACACCCATCTCCTTGCCATTAACAAAGCCAAGTGATAAAAACCCAGTGCTTTCTAGTAGGGGGTGTGGACAAAAGGACAAATGGGTGCAGTGGAAAGAGGCAGGAAGAGGTGTCTAAAGAAGAGGACACGGAATGCCTTGGCAGCTGTCCCCTTGCCCATTCCTAGAGCTGGGCAGTAAGAATGTCTGCCTGTAGGGCAGATGGTGGGAAGGGGACTCTCCAACTTTGAGTGAGAGGCTTGACTTCAGAAAGCCATGGATTTGGGATAAGTCTGTCATTGGTAGGTCTGGATTCTAATCCTGTTTCTCTGTGGGTTTTCAGCTCTCAGTTGCCCTTAACAAGCAGGAAGATTTATCATCCCTAATTCCACGGTACTAGTTACAGGGCAAAAAGGACTGGGGTGGATATATCAACCAAGAGCACATCTGAGGCAGTTCCTTGACAAGCCCAGTCAGAGGGGCACTGTTGCTTTAGTGTCTTTTTTTGGGTTTATTATTGCCCAAATCTCTAGAGGAGCCTAACATGACCCAGAACTGTTAGAAGCCTGCACATAATTCCGCCAAAGAAATTCCAGCTTTGTGGCCTCCCTAAGCCTCTGCCTGAAAGGAATGTCTCTAATAGAAACTGCATTTCTGAGAATCCAAGTTGGAGCAAAAGTTCTGGAAAGAAGTATCAAGCACCTTTTCCAGAACCTCCCAGGGCTTATTAACTGATTAGGACTTCAAAGACTGTAGAGGTTGAAATATTGCAGGAGCCATTCCTCACCTACAAGGATGTATCTAACATCCTTGTGACTATCAGGCGAACCTTTGAAATGCATTAACACATCACTAGCTTCCACTACCCCCAAAAGCTAATAGTGTCATCACATATCATCTGGGGCCTAGTTCCCCCATTTTGTTGCAGACCACACATCTAATGCTTCCACCAGTGTATTTGAAAAGCATCTTGGTTTATGACCTCCTTTGTTCTATTTCTACTAAACATTTGTGAAATCACTACCTCACTAGAAACACAGTATTTGAGGTGACAAAAGTTTGTGTTCCTAGTCATGGATGCTCATATTTCAGCCCATAATAAATCATCTCTTATTCTATTGAAGTGATAGCTATTTCTTTCATAGACATCAAGAAACTAGCAGACTTGGGGAGCTTCGCCCAGGACCATGTTGTCAACATGGCTGAAGTCCAGGAGTGAGAAAGACAGAAGGCATGCTGAAAACCAGAATGTGGAAAGTGCAATGTGAGAGCAGATACCTTTCCAGAGGAAGGGGGCTATGGGGTCTGAGTGTCATTGGGCCCTGGACCCAAGAAGTTGGTCCTACCTGTGTCTAACATCCTTGAGATTATCAGGTGAACCTTTGAAGTGTATTAACATATCACCAGCTTCCACTACCCCACAAGTTAATAATGTCATCACATAGCATGACACATATGACAAATGTGTCATCATCTTGTGAGACTACTGTGAGGAGGCTGGTCAGATAGCAGCAGGCTTGAAAGTCAGTGAGGAGGGATTCCTCTCCCTCATAGTCAGCTGCTTGTGACACTAGAATTTGAATCTGCAGGACTTGGTCAGTTGGTCAGAAGTGTGGGCTCTGGCTCCTACCCTGGTTGAGTAATTACATTCTAAACTACCCCAAAGATCATAAAATTATTATCTAGCCAGAGGCTTTCTGGAAAAGGCAACAAAGACATGTCAGTGTTGACAGACCTTTAAGACAGAGTAGCAATGTTTCCATGTACCATGATTACTCAGAAACATGCTTTGGAGCAATACAAATACATCATGCAAAACGCTCTCTCTCCCTTTACCTGTTCCTCTCCCCATCTCTCCTCTACCTCCCTCCCTTTCCCTTTCTCTGTCTCTCTCTTATCTCTCCTTCACTCCCTTCCCTTTCCCTCTCTTCTTTCTTTCTCTTCCTCTCTCCATTTTCCTTTTTCTTCCCTCCTCCTTCTCCCTCCCTTCAACCCACCTTCCCTCTCTCCTCCCTCTCTTCTCCCTCTCCTCCCTCCCTCCTTCTCTTCCTCAGTCCTTCTCTCTCTCTCTCCCTCTTCCCTCCCCACCTCTCTCTGGAGAGCAGCTAGAACATTTGGTGATGAGGATGAGAGCAGGCAACCGTTACCTTTTCACCTTGGGCACCTTTCAGTCCAGGAAGTCCCAGTTCACCTTTTTCTCCCTAAAGGAAAGGATACATTAAAAACATTAGAACCTCTGCATCCCTGGGTGCAACCTCTGCACTTTGGCCTTGGGAGACAGGAATGTGCATTCACATTCATTCCCTATCCCTCCTCACTGCCTTTGCCTCCTTTGCAGGATGGCCACAGTGAAACCTAACTCCAAGGAGGCTTTGGAAACAGCTCACTCCTGACTTTGGTGCTTCACACCATTTTTCCTCTGAAGATGCTTGATTTCCCAGGGGTCTCTCCCAGCTTTCTACCATCCTCTTTCAGCCCTGCTTAAGAACTCTAGAATCTGATCTTCCATTTATCATCCTTCAACACTGGGAGTTATTCTATTCTCATGGTCAAAACCATCACCTACTCCCAAGAGTCTAAGACTCCAGAAGACTCTCTTTCCTTGGGCACAGGCACAGTGGCCCTGGTAACAAGAAGCAGTCACACTTACCTGGCCTCCTTTGTCACCACGCACTCCTGGGAAGCCTGGAGCACCCGGGAGGCCAACTTCTCCCTATAAGAACAAAACCAGGGCTGGAGAGATGGCTCAGCCGTTAAAGGCTAGGCTCACAACCAAAAATATAAGAACAAAACCAGTAGGTACCAGTGGGAGTTGTTCCCTGTGAGAGAGGTCCTGAGTCCTGTGCTTTTCAGCCCCTCATAGATTTCAAGCTTAGTCACATGGAAAGTAGAGCCTTGTAGAAAAAGAAATTCTAGATAATCTGTTTTGGGGTACCCCAAGCTCCTTCCTGTTTGGGTCATTTCCTCTCTCAGGAACCCTCATCTTATCTCTCTGGGTATCTTCTCCACCCTTTTAGTACTCAGCCACAGTTTCAGCTCTTTAAGCATCATTCCTGGCATCCCTACCCGCTTCTTTATGATGACATGCCTCTGCCACTACACTTTTCAACCGTTCTTATGTCCAGTTTCTTTTGGTTCCTAAATGGACTCTAATGCTCAGCAAACTATTGATGCCTAGGACATGCTGAAAACTATTAAACAGTTGAAGGCATGAAATAAAGGTGATGAACCTTCAGAAGGCATGATTCTTCTTGAAAATTAAGAATGTTTACCTAAGACATGATATACAATGATGATTCACTAATTAAAGAATCAATGATAAATAAAAATATGAGCACACTAACCTTCTCACCAGGATGACCTGCAAGGCCCTGCTCCCCAACTTCACCCTGTAGACAGAGTAACAATGTTCTATTATCTTCTACGCACACCTTCAAACATGGCTGTCAATCCACAGTTGGGCCTACAACATCCACAGTTCCTGCTGACCACAGCTTTTGTCTCTCTAAAAGCAAACCATTAAGTCCCAGAGACCCTGAAGTGTGAAGCCTTCAACAACAACATTAATGTTTTCATTATTTCTACAGATAGGAGTTCCACGCTCCCTTGTACTGTCTTCTGCTTCCCCCAAAAGAAACAACTCTTCGTATGGCCAGAGTTCATGCATGCTGACTCTGTTCATCATAAACCTAAACATTTGCAGATTCAAAACAAGGATCCCAAACCTGGAACTCTTGGATCCACCCCAACTGCAGGACTCAGGACATATCAGGGATCCCAAAATCCCACTCTAAACTCAGTGATGAAGGAGGAGCTGGTACAGAATGTGTCCCTATGACTCAGGGTTCCTGGCTATTCAGCATTTTCATTAAACCAGGAAGTCCCCTGTGCTCAGAAGCAGGGAAGAGTTTAATTTCTTCTTCTCCCTAATGTGTTGCAATGGGGGAGCATCCTAGGAGACGATGGTAAGTACCCAGGCATCTCGGGGAAAGTATGCCCTAAAGAGGCTCACACCAGTTCTTGTCCCTTGTCAGTTTTACTCTCATCCATGAGGTTTCTGCTGTGGTCTTGATGCTCTCCCTAAAATTTTTATGTTAGGACATAATCTTCAGTGAATTAGTACAGGGTGGAGCTTGTGGGAGGTGGCTGTTCCTCATGAATGGAATTTGTGCCTTAAAAAAAAAAAAAAAAAGGCTTGGGAGAGCCCACTGGTCTCTCCTGTAATAGTGGCTGCTATCCACTAAGTGTCCATCTTATCTTGTACCTCTGGTGTCTTCATAGCATCTAGAGATAAAAGGATTATCTGTAATGCAATAAGTGTCTGGAAGCCTCCTAATCCACTAACACTGGGACCTTGAACTTCATGACTGCCAGAACTGTGAGAAACAATCCATTTCTGTTGTTTTAAGACACCTAGACTGAAGTATTTTGTCATAGTATACCAAAGAATTAACACATTTCTTCCACTCTGTGCAGTCAGGGTGACGACATGGGAGATGGGGTCAGAAAAGCCCCATTCTAAGGCTATCAGCTGCTGTGTCGCCAGGCTTTTGCAAGAACATGTGTGCGGCAGGTTAATTTCTAACTGTATGTCTTAAAAATCACTAATTCCTTCAGAGGAAATCTATGCTTAATGTCTGACACGCTACTGAGTAAAATCTTTGTTATACATATCCATGAGAAGTATGGTTTTCTAATGGGTAGATACATGGATGAAAGATCGAACCAGTCGGTGTTGGGTGGATTTTTCCCAGACCTGTACCAAGTCAGCTGGCTGTGAAGGCCAGGGGAAGTATGCTTTTCAGGAAGGCAAAAGAAAAGATTATGGAAAAGGAGGAGATATGAGAGAGAAGATGGAAGGAAAAGGACAGTCGTGGGTATGAACAAACTAAATGCATGTCTAGTGTATACATCCATTTCAGCCTGTAGCCCTGGTTCCATGAAATGATCCAACATACGAAGTTAGCACTGAGTCTCTATGCATCCCACAGCATGAAGGTTTACAGCACATCTCATAAGAACTCCCCTAAACAGAGCTGTGCAAATTGTTCACCACTAAAGTTTTCCCTTTAAATCAGCTGGCCTGGACTTACCTGTTGTGTGACCCGCTTCCTAGGTGCTGAGGAACAGCACAGTGAGTGAATGGGGCTGGAAACTCTGAAAGTTATTGAAGCAAATACTGAATTTGGTCACTGGCCATCAGTGAGGTGACCTGATAGGCCTTCCACTGGCTCATCCCCTGACAGTACCCGCTAATTTGTACAGTTCAGGCCATTCTGTACCCTAATTGGGCTGGCTTATTAAGTCCCTCTGTGCTGCAAGTCCTTATGGGGGATCAACCCTGTTCCTGACTGTGGACGGGAAAGGGGCACTATAGAGTTGGGAGAGCACCAGGCATTGTGTCTAAACAGCCCACACACTGTGGGGCAGAGCAGATGGAGGGTAGAGGGGTAGTTCTTCTGACACAGTCTGTCTGGCTACAATGTTCCTCAGAACTAAAAGCTGGCACTATGCAAACCAGGGTTTAGCTCTGCTCTCTTCTGTGCTGATGATTCTGAGCCCTAGCTATACCAAAATGTTGAGCTGATTGCTTTGGGAAGCAGGACCCTGCAGCCCATCAGGAAAGTCCATGGTGAGGGACTCCTGAGTACGGGGTGAAAGCTGTTGTTACGAGGCATTGGACAGTGTACAGTCATGCCAGTACCCCGTCAGTCACAGACTGAGTAGCCTGCTTTCCCACCCAAGCCTCATGCTGCTCCAACTGCTGAAAGCCCAGTGGATGATGAACTTGCAGACTGCCCCAGCAGGACACTGTCTCTGTCACTGCATTTAAGAAGGGGGCCAGACACCAAAGGTCATGGGAGGAAAAACCAAGAGAAGAAAGACAGAAATACAGGAGGGAGAAAGAGGAGGAGAAAGTGAGAAATGCCTCTATCCCCTTTTTCACATCCAGTAAGTGGCTGAGGAGTCTTTACCCAGGTCTGCAGCTAGCAGGACCACTCCATCCCTAAGCACCTTTCCCCCAGGAAGTGGCCATGGCTCGGCTGTGATCAGATTCAGGGCATCATGATGGAGCCTCATGGATCTGCCAAGCCTGCTAACTATTCCTTTTCCAATTATCTTCATGCTTCCTTTGAGGTCTCCAGTGACACACCCAGATGAGGTAGGGTACAAAGTCACACAAACCCATTTGGAGGCCCAGATGTAACATGAACAGGGAAAAGTCATACCCAAGGTCCAGGCATTCCAGGCACGCCTCCCTCCCCAGGGTCCCCTCGTT
>CAJQZJ010031511.1:5471622-5500436 GCA_907164525.1 Lophiomys imhausi
CAGGCATTCCAGGCACGCCTCCCTCCCCAGGGTCCCCTCGTTCTCCCTGCAGGAAGAAAAGGCAAAGTCAAAACAAAAGGGACCAAGCTTAGTTGAACACACCTACTGCTGGCTATGCATGGTCTGGAACAGGGCCACGTATGTAAAGGTAGTACTGAACTCTCATTCTTCGTGCAAGCCACCTCCTACATCCCATATTCCCCAGCTCTGTTGCTTAAAGCATGTGACTGAGTACAAATGGCATCTCTTTCCCTTCTGAGAGATGTGGATTAGGGACAGTGTGACAATACCTTTTGATTTGAAAATACAATGTATCTTGGTTAGCCAGAGAGAGGAGTAAATAATATTTGCATCAATGGCCTTAAATGGTGGCATCCCAAGGATTCTAAATCAACGTACCACAGAGATACTGCACCATCCACAATAGTCAAACTATGAGCTCAGCCTAGGTGCTTGTCGACAGACCCAAGAAAATGTGAACATATGTATACATGTATATCAATCTTATTCAGCCATAAAGAAGAGTGAAATTGTAGCATTTGCAGAAAAATAGATGCAACTTCAGATCATCATAGTCAATTAAATCATTCAGATTAAGAAGGACAAAAAATATGTTTTCTCTCATTTGTAGTGAGATTTTTCTACAGACACATAAAATCATGGTGTGTATATGGGATGGAAGGAGATGAAAGACTGGAGGAGGGATGGGAGAAACTAACAAGAAGAGGGGAGAGGGGAGGGTTGACCCTGGTCAACGCCCAGGCTACACCTGCACAAAAATGTCTTTCTGAAACCAATCACTCAGTCTAATAAGAATAAGCAAATAAAATGACTATACATGCATCTATATCCACACATATTCTACATTTTGTTATGAAAGAAAATATGAGTCTATTTTGAGTGAAAAGAACAAGGAATCTTGCCAAACCATTAAAAGTTTCCTTCTACAGCTGTGTTTCAAGGACACGTCTGATCAGATACTCACTTACAATTTAAGAATAAAAGTGATTTGTTAGAGCTATCCATTGCTAGGGCAGGAGCGGTGGCTCAGGGGTTAAACTTGTTGCTCTTGCAGACACCTCCGGTTCCAAGAACCCATGTGGCAGCCCATAGCTCCAGTTCCAGGGGACCAGGGACCAACAATGCCCACTTCTAACCTCTGAGGAACTGCACACACATATGGTGCACAGGCATACATGCAGGGAAAACTCATTCACATGAAAAAAAAATTAAGTTCTTTTAAAAACGTAAGGAGTGCCCATTGCCTATTTATTCACTTGAGGCATTTGAAGTGTGAGTGTGACTTCCTTTTTCCTAGAATCTAACCTTTCACTCTCTCCTTCACAACCCTTTTTAATGATCCTCACTGGAGACTTTTGAAACTGAAGTCTCTCATGATTGACTTATCTCTCCAGATTGATTTGAACACTTTCAGAGCCTTCCTGGGTTGCTTTGGTAGAACTCTGCTACATATGACACTGTAAACCTACCCATTTCAACTAAGCCTTGGTCCAAAGCCCAGGTGACTGACCAATTCCAGAACTCAACAACCAGGAATCTCCTTTTCTATTCAGTTTTTGATTCCCAAACTCATGGTACCCTGTGAGTACCCACCTTTGAGCCAGGCAGGCCTGGTGGTCCATTCAGCCCATCCTTTCCAGGTGGCCCCTGGACCAAGAAAGGAAAGAAATAAAATGAAAACAAGGACAAGTTTAGGGATGACTCAAGGGGAAATACCAATTCTGAGATGAATCTATAGCTAGTTTGGGGCTCATGGCCTCACCCACTTTCTAGCTGTTTCCTTTCCCAAGAAGCACCTGTCTCTGCCAGCTAGGCTTTCTTTACATTTTGCCAGGACTACACAGTTACCACCATCTGGTCTGCGCCTTGGCTCATTTATTATACATGCGGATGAATGAGGGGGAAAGACAAGGTTCTATTCCTAATCTTGGATTCCAAGAGGCCCTGGAGACAGTACCATTCACATTGATCCTTCTCTCCTTCACCGAGCCTCTTGGCTTCATGTTTCTTTCTTCCCACCAAGATCTCCCCTTCATCTTGTCCTCCAAAGAAACCAATCCCCTGTCTCCATCATGGCTGGGACCCCAGCCTTGTATTTCTGAGGAGCTTCATGTTATAGCTTCTGATTCAAGGTGTTTTCTCCACCCCAACCTTAAGATTCTATGCCAGCTTCTGGATGCAGATGAGGAGACAATGAACCCCAAGGTGGAGTGGCCTCCGAGGTCACAGAGATGGTAATTGGGATCAGAAGACCCTCCTGGATACAACTGCAAGTCCCTAGACTAAACCTAAGATGTTTTATCACCCCCATTTCTCAGAACCTTAAGTAATATATCTTTAGCACACACACTTCCCTGTGAGGACAGATGGGGAAGAGTCTCTCTTACAGACTGTCTCAGGGGCTATTTCTTCACATCTATTAGAGCTATTAAGTCAACTTGTTTGGTTTTGATCTTTAAAAGGGGGGGGGGGTTCTCACTATGTATCCCTAGCTGGCCCAGTACTCTTTCTGTAGTTAAGCCTAGCCTTGAACTCACAGCAGTACTCCTGCCTCAGAGTGTTACATGATATTATAAATATGCTATCCCTTAAAATTTTCATGCCTTTTCTTTAAATGACCCTGCTTGTTCTTCTAACTGGGAATTTCCTGACATCTGATTTAAGATTTCTATTTCTCTGTGTTCCCAGCTTTGGAAGCTGATAGTAAGCAAAAGAAGAGTCCCCTGTATGAAGAAGGTCTGCTGAAAATCATGGCCATTGGAGAAGAGGCCACTTGTATCATTGGAATCGTGACAAGGACCAAGAAAGATCAAAGTCTAAAGCCAGAACTGAGCCACAGCCTCATCTTGATAAAACCATAATGCCCTTAAAAAATTTTCCCCCACAGTCCCTTCCATCTTCTGACTGCTGACAGTCATTTGAACACTTTGTTTCCTGTTTTATTTGAGTTAGAGTCGAGCTATATAGCCCAGGATAACTTAGAAGTTGCAGCAATTCTCCTGGCCTCTCCAGTCCTGGAATTACAAGTGTATGCTACTGTGCGCAGATAAATAAGCACACTTTCAAATAAACTCACTGTGTCAGAAGAAATTAGTGAATTTGAGCTGCTGTATGGCCCTGCCACTTCCATACTCCCTGGTGGCACTGAACTTGACTGCCTGGGAGCTACGCCTTAACCAGGTGTTCCTCCTGGTTCACAAGTATTCACCTGGGCAAGCACCACATCACTGGCTTGGTGGCTGAAGTCCTTTGCAGAGCAGCAGAGCTTCAGTTGTGGGGTGGCACCAATCTCTGGTCCTATCTCCCACATCTTTCACCACGGACAAAGTGTTCCATGTCTCACATAGAATGGACAGCTGCTGTGGGCAATCCAGAGCCTCCAGCCACGCCCTGGCCTTTACACCTGGAAGCTTCACAAGGAGCTTTCAGTAAATGAATCCCTCAAGGTAAAAAGTAGGCTCCTCGGATTTTAGGGTATCAGCTCAATGCAGCTAGCACCTGGTTTCAGGGTGACAGACTGCTCCCAGGCTACTCTGTCAATGTGTCTAAAGAGGCTTGAACCAACATGCCAAGGTAACATGTCTACCTTTAGCTGCATAGCTTTTCTGTGACATTAAAGCTAGTTGATTCCTAGGGCTTAGAAGAAACTAGAGGGCCCTTGAAATGCCAGGATCTTCTCCATATGTAAGTGGGAAAAATGATGAGAAATTGAATGGATAGGGTAGTGACTCTTGGGGTATCCCTTAAGAACAAGTTGCTAAATTTAAGTGGAAGGGGCTTTGTGGATATTTCTTTAGAAACAAGAACAAGGGTGGCCAGGGCAGGTGGGAGGCAGTCTCAGGAGAGAGCAGGGAAGAAGGGAAAACCAGCCTGCACCAGTCTCATGTTGTGCTGTAAAGAGGCTTCAGGAGGCATCACCAGCTCTGGGAGAGAACCCTGGGTCCACAGACAACTGTCTGATACTCCTGACATGGGACAATGAATATTAGTGAGGGGACAAACAGAAGAAGATCTGAAACAACTCACCACATGCCCAGCAGGCCCAGGTTTTCCTGGGAAGCCGAGCTCTCCAGGTAAACCCTGAAAGGGGAAATATAAAAACTGTTAGTCAGTCTATTTGAGGTTAGAGCCTTGTCCCAGTATCATCTCTGGCACAGGATCAGGCCTCTGGCCCTAGGGAGAATACTTCAGGGTGTCTACCACCCTCACTGCCAGCCATTATAAAACTTAGGATAGTTCCAGATCCACAGTTGGGGAGCTCACGGCTTGACTGCCCTGCAGCCAACACCACTGTCATGTCCGCTCATCTCCAAATACTTGCCGGGATTCACCTCCCTCTGCCCACAGCTGGGTCTACCTAGCCCACTACCTGCTATGGGGACAGTTTCCCAGCTGACCCTTAAAGGATGAGAGGGAAGAAAGTTAACAAACACTGGCCTTGGAATTCTGTTTGGGGAGGACAGACCGCAAAAACCTATGTACACCTGGATAGCAGCCCAGCATAACGGGTTCCCCTATACCATGTCACAAGAAGGTATCAAGTGTTATCTTGGCTTATATGTCACTTATAACCACTGGTCTGAAGAGCCTGAGAGTACAGAAGCTTGGAGGCATCTGCATCCAGAGTTGTTCTGTCTGTGGCTTTATCCTGGACGTGGGCACAAAAAAAAGCCTTCCCCTGCCCTTGAAAACGCTATCCAAGGTTCCCTTAGAGAAAGTCAAGGCAGCCTTACCGGGGGACCTCCAGGTCCAGGGGGCCCTGGAATGCCGGGTGGTCCAGGCGGGCCCTATATAGAGAGAGTGGGTGGTTATAAAAGTAAGCAGAGAAGCTAGCTGGGATGTTACAAACTGGTGTTTGAGAGAGAAAAGGGTAGGCGGTGTGGCAGCGCGAGAGGACTTCAGCTTCATCTGCCTTGCCTAATTTCAAACGCAAGGGGAGAGAAGTGATGAAGTGAGAAATGTGAAGTGAAATTTGCAAATTACTAATAAATACCCCACTTGCAGGCTGGTTAGTTTTTGTCAGTTTAGCTCAAACAAAGGTCATCTGGGAAGAGGGAACGTCAGCTGAAGAACTGCCTCCATCAGAGTGGTCTCTGGGGGCATTATCTTGACCGCTGATTGACGTGGGAGGGCCCAGCCCACTGGGAGCAATGTCATCCTTGGGCAGGTGGGCCTGGGCTATATATGAAAAATAGCTGAGCAGGCCAGAGAGAGGCAACCCAGTAAGCAGCTCCATGATCTCAGCTTCAGTTCCTGGCTGTAACACCGAAGTCAAATTAACCCTTTCCTCCACAAGTTATTTTTCAACAGTGATACAAACGAGAATTAGCCTGCTTTATGACCTATCATGCTGCATGGTTAAATCATTTGAACATTTAAGGAGACCATACATATATGTGCGTGCATACGCACATGCACACAGCAGTCACCCACTCGCTAGTCTTTCCCAGAACACTCTTAGTCACCACCAATCCAAGTCCAGAGCTGACGCCACTATCGGCACTACAGAGGAGACCGGGGGTCTGAGGCCTTAGTATGCTGATTTCCTAGTTCATTAAGACCTCTCCTGCATACTCCTACTCTGTGGAGACCATTCTGGCCAGGATTATGGATGTGCATTGTATGTGTGCCGTGTACAGGGGTCTATATATCTAGAGCTGCATTCAACTCCAATTATCCATTACCCATGCTGGTACATGACATGGGTCCTGTAAAGGCAAGGAAAAATAATATTTGACAGGAATCCAGAGCTCGTGTTTCCATGATCATGAGAGTGGGGAGGGGAGAAAGGTGCAGAGAGGAACCTGAGCACTGAGTAGGGGGTGATCTGTGGACCTAGGAGACTGAGGCAAGGGGCTTGGGGGAGGCAACTGAACCCTAAAGAGGGCAGAAGAAATGACCAACAGGCTAGGCACACAACAGCAGGTAGAAACCAGCTGCATAAAGGCCAGTAGAGTTGAGAAGACGTTGTGTGTTAACAATAGCCAACAGCTCCCAAAGAGGACAGGGTGTTCACATAGCAGGGCTTGAGACACCAGTGTGAAGAGCTGTGAATTTACCTTAGGAAAGGGTCCAAAAAGACACGTGTTAGCCATGTGTGTTTTTAGATTTTCAAATGGCATATGGAGGCCACCAAAGGCAGAAGCATATCCTGAGTCACAAGTCAGGGGCTGGTGGTCATTACACAATGAGGTGGCTCTGGGAGAGGGGGGAATCCTTCTGAGTATTGGCAGGTTCATGACAGACCCGCCAAGTGACCTTTCAACTGAGAATATCCAGACACATGACACCTGAAGACACTGCAGGGGCTCCTGTTCTTGGTTTTGGCGGTGGTACATCCTTGGTTTTTTTTTTTGGGGGGGGGGGGGTTTGGTTTGGTTGGTTGGTTTTTCAGTGTTTGCTCTGGCATTCTTTCAGAAGAATAGAAAATATTTACAACCTCCTCCACACCCCACACAACTTCTAAGAGCAATAAAAGGAAGTATGTATTTGCTCAGGTCTCCCTTTGGAGATGTCCCTCTCTTCTGAGATGGCATCCAGTTGCCCGGGTCCCCTCTGTGATAAAGGTCAGGGTAACTTCTTGTCATACTTTCAGATTCTCAAGAATCAAACATTCTTGTACTCTGCATCTTGCAGAGAAATTAACCCAGTCCATGACACCAAGCAGGTGTCACTTGAAAGGAACACATCAAGGGACCATTTGCACTCAGAGAACAATAATAGAATATGGCCACTGGAGGGCGACAAAAACCAAAGAATGGCACACTGGTCTCATTCCATTTACTGCCTCTGGGTGGCACACAGGAGTCAAACTATCATACAAAGAATAAGAGCATTTACAAAATGGAGCTTTGTATGGCAGCTGGAGTTCAATTTCTCAGTAGCTCATTTAGACCTGGCAAATCTTTATGGCAGCATCTATCCTGTTTGAAATATTTGCCCCAACTAGGGCAGCTGGTGAGGCTACAGTGAGCTAGGAAATGCCCTGGGTAAGGGCCAACTCATCCTCCTTGTAGGACAAGGGCTGGTGAAAGGTGGCACCAAGGATGGTTGCTGACATTGCCACAACATCTACAGCACCGCATGCACCTGCTGCTCTTGATCAGCTCTACTCACCTTTCTGCATATGAGGGATCTGCGAAATCGCCAGACTCACTTGCCCATGAAAACACATGCCAGGGTACCTCACTGTCACTAGAGGACCCGCCCCCAGGCCTCACAGCACCCACCAGTGGAGCTTTACAGAAAGCTTTTCTAGACAGACAGTACTCAGAGGACCGTGGGTACATTTCCCTTTCTTCCCTCCTTACACACCTGGCCACGGAGGTAGCTCAGGCATGTATAGTGCCCTCTAAAACACTTCTCTCAGAAATCAGGCCCCCTGGCCAGGCTGGACCTTCAGGCTACTCTGACATCATTCACACTCTCCCTCTTTCTGCAAATATCCTCCCCCTGCTGCTGTTGTTGGAGCTCTGGCTCACTGAGTTCTAGGGTTGATGGTCTTCGGTGAATACCTAGGGAAAATGAAACCTTTAGTGTTTTTGAGAGCAAGGAAAATAGGCCAAGGGAGTGTAAGGACCTTGCTAGAGGTCACGCAGCTATCTTTTCCACGTGGAAAAGAGGTAAATACTTCCTGGAGGGTGCAGCTTCTTCAGAGTCATCTGAATTGGAGGTCACAACTTAAGGACAAGAGCTCCCCTGTTCAGACTCCCAGGCACCAGGTAAGACCTCATGTTGAGGACTGATGTGAGATGCCAGGTGGTTCAGATGTCTCTAGTACAGGATCACTCCAAGCCACCAACTCCATCTGCAGCACTTCCACCCTAGCCCTATCCCTGTTTCTGGATGCATAATACAGCAGAGAGAGGAGGCACTCCATCCATGAGGGAAATAGGACAGAAGAAAGAAATGCAAAAGTCCCAGAAATGAGCACTCCATTTGGCATTTACACTGTCCAGATTTTACACACCGCTCTACCTCCTTTTAGACCCCAACACTGATCCAGTGAGGCAGTCCTTTCCATCCCAAACTGCAAAGGAAGGAAAGGAAATGTGAGTTAAATCAACTGAGAGTCCACAGAACTGCAGGTGGAATGGAGCACCACGGTCCAACGCACCTCTGAACCCTGTACTCCAGCCTGGCCTTCCAAAATCCTGCTAAAGACACCAGTCTCGTGCCCTTCTTGTAGTCACATCCTGCCACGAAAGGAAAATCTAGAATGTAAATACATCTTTGAGACGTCTGAGTCCAAACCCTCAGCACTTGGTTCTGCTGTGCACACAGTAGAGACTTAAAGGTTTGAGGCTGTAAGCACAGAACCACTAGGGATGTCCTTGGGAATGAGACCCACCCACTGCAACAGTCATGTAGAGAAAGAAAAAAGAGGCCAAAAGCAGCTGGAAACAGCTGTTACAAACTCTGGAAATTGCTCCCAGGAGGAGTCTTGAAGCCTCCAGCATCTATTTCAATTTATGCAGAGAGTCTTGCAAGTCCAGTTTGGGGGTGGTGGCAGTGCAAAGCAGCATTCAGCCTGCCTCCCCCCGACCTGCCCTGCTGGCCTTCGCTGTCTTCTGATGGTAGTGATGCTTACAGGGACAGCAGATTTGCATGAACAGCTGTCTTGCCTCTGGATCTTCTTTCTATGCAGCCTCCTTTTCCTGTCTTTCACTTTTCCATGCATACCTAATTGGAATGTAGGTTTTCATACAAGGACGAGGTAGCCCCTTATCCTTCCTACTGCCCTTGCCAAAAGAAATAACTTTAAAACTGGGATACTCCAAGGTCCTTTTCCTTTGTTACACCCGGAGATGCTAGCTAGAGTCCCAAGGAAGGAATGGAGCTAACAGAAGATGGAGACAGAGATGCATGACCCTTCAACGTCTGCAGCTTCTCAAGACGCTGCTGTCAAGCAACTCATCTTCTCTGAACCAATAGATGAGTATGTGAAATTTTAAAGTTCAAAGCTGAGGATATAGCTCAGTGGTATAGCACCTGCCTGACATGCCCAATTCTACATCATTGCATAACAAAAAGACAGAATGTCTAGGGCTTTGGGTGTCCTAGGTAAAATTCTAGATGGCTTTATGCTACCTCAATGGATTTCACCTTCAGACTCTTTATCACCCCAAAGATCATTTTCTGTGAATTCAAGTGTATGTGCATACAGGCATGTGTATGTGCATGTGTGTGTGTGTGTGTGTGTGTGTGTGTGTGTGTGTAAGCAAGCTCCTTATTTTTAAATATTAATGAAAGCATCTAGTCAAATTAATCAGACTATTAACGAGTAACACATTAGCTAATAGATATAAATGTTGACAAAATGCATGCCTGTTTGCATTATCACTAATGAGAACAACAAAGTAATTACTCTCCATATTAATTAATTAATCAGTCCACTAATTATTAGTGAAACAACATTTAATCCCCATACAGTGAGTGAACAGCTATCTGATGTAATTAGCAGTTACAATGATGATGTATAAGTAGCCAATTAATCTAATTATTATTAATAAAGAAATAGCAAATAATTACTTCTAACACAGTAATTCCAACACTTATGAAGTTGAATGGAATTTGAGGAGACATGAAAATTGCCTGAATGAGTTAACACAGCAGTCATTTTAACTCAATGTGCAGCTGGAACAGCGTTGAAGGAAAGGTATTCATAATTTGTGTTTTTCCCTAAGGAGTAACTATTATCACCACCCATCTCAGGGAATTTCTGCAGTCCTACAACTCTGTCCCCTGGTTGTGTGGCCTCCCATCTAAGGATCTTGGCTCCTTACACAGTGGCATGCATCATCATCTTTGCACAAACATGTGGCTGTAGTTGGGTACCATCAAGATTTCTATTTTTTCTCAAGCGAGAAGATTCCTGCATATGACACCGTGGGGTGTGTGTGTGGGGGGGGTGGCAGCATTTGAGTTTGCAGGCCTACTGTTTTCTGAAAAGCCTGGACAAAATTGGAAACCGTGACAAAGCTAAACTGCCTCAATTAGCAGTTCATACTACAACTGATATCAGCAAGGAGCAAGACACTAAGGCACCTTCTCCCTTAATTCAAAGCAGCTTCCTGGGCAGTGCCACTGAGCTTGGGTTTATGCGTGCTTTCCTCCAACATGGACAATGTGTAACTTTACCATTCCTAAAAGGCCTGGTGGGGCTGTAGGACAATAAATTGAAACACAGAATGCAATGCCACCACAGGTGGCACACGGTGATCTCATGCAGTACTGATGTGCAGTCCTAACTCAGTGGATAAGTTTTATGCTCCTACCAGGTTTGTTGAAGATTAGAAAACAGAAGTTTATCATTAGTTCAAATTCTAGGATTAACATTTAAAAAGCTTTACAGCTGTTCACTATTTAGGAACGAAAAAACAGACTGCATTTTTGCTTAACAAAAACTGGTTTAAATACTTGTAAATAAAATTAACAAGAAAACTGTACAAACTCACATATTGAATAGTGTAATACAGGCCTGAGAGACTGCTCAGTGGTTAAGAGTGCTTGCTGCTCCTCCAGAGGACATGAGTTCGGATCCCACACCCATTTTAGGCAGCTCACTATCATCTGTAACTCCAGCTCCAAGGAGTCTGAAACTCTCTTTTGTCCTACATGGGTACCTACACACACACACACAGACACACACACACACACACACACACACACACACAAATACACATAATTAAAATAAAATCATTTTTAAAAATATATGGTTGCAGTTTTAAAAGCTGAAGATCAAAGACTTAGCCAATGACATGAATTTCTGAATGAAGGAGTTATTTGAAATGTCTGAGCCAACATGATTATGCATTCCTTATCTGCTTAGGTAGCAAATAATATATAAACAACTTGTAGCTATAACCATTTAGTGCAAAGGTGCTCACAAAACTGAATTAAAAAAAAAAAATCCAGCAAGTGAAATAAGGTCCCAAAGAGGACCTTGGAGGACAACAGCTGCCCTGGGGCTGCTCATGTCTTCATACCAGAGGGTGGACTCAACCCCTCACCCACAAGCTACTCAACCCACTGAGCCCAGGAGTTCTCAGTTTTACTCAGGAGAAACCACACTCTGCTCATAGGCAGTTAACCAAGACAAGATAGACAATGATGTGTGAGTACTACAGTGGTGTTTCACAACTGAAGGGGCTAAGCACACGCGCCTGCCTTCCCTCTACCCTGGTTTCCCCTGCTTCAGAACTACGCCTTCAGAACAGGCACAACAGACTTTCTTTCATTCAAAGCAGGTTAGGTCAGTGTACACACTAGAGGGATTGTTGGTGAATACTGGATTCCGACCTGCTCCACTTCAGCTCCAATTTCATCCCATCTTATCTTATTGTTTTTTTTTGTTTGTTTGTTTGTTTGTTTGTTTCTCGAGTCAGTAACTCATTCAGCAACCTAGGCTGGCTGAACTCACCATGTAGCTCAGCTTTTACAAAGATAAGATAGAAGAAGGAATATTACTTAGAACCACCCTTTTAAACCTTCTATTTGTGTGTTTGCTTTTATTTTTTATTTATTTATTTTATTTCCTTAGTGTATATTCATTAGACAAAGTGATGGACTTTGTTTTTGTTTAGCTATATCATGTCTTTCACCATATTTACCGCCACTACCCTTTCCTTCTCCTAACCTGCTCCCTCTAGTCTCTTTTGTCTTTAGCCCGATAGTTCTACTTCTTTCAGGTAGTGTCTGCCTATGTGTGTGCATTTGTGTATGTGTATATATCCCAATGTGTGCACACACATACACATAAAATCAGGGTTCTAAATGAGAAAAAGAGACTACCTTGCTTTTTGTGGGTTTTGTTGTTGTTGTTGTTGTTGTTGTTGTTGTTGTTGTTCGGAGTTATTCATTTGTTTGCATTTTCAGGAAAATGGATGTAACCATTTGTCATTCCTTCTAATCCTCTGAAGGTGACTATCAAGATGCCAGTTGCAAGCTAAGAACTGCTACCAGGTCACACAGAGTCAGAGAAAGCAGCATTGCTGTGGGGGGAATAGGTAAGCAGTCCTTACCTGTGGCCCCAGTGCTCCAGGGGTTCCTGGTGGACCCACTTCACCTTTCTTTCCCTAAGGGCAGAAGAGAAACCAAAGTTAACAGCAACCCTTCATCTCACAAAGTCCAAGGAACAGTGTCTCTCAGGGAAATCCTGTCTCAGTGACTTGAGCTCCCCACTGAATGGGTTATATTTCCAGGAGCACCCAATAGGGGTTCAGTGTGGAATCAGCAAAGGGGGCTCATGCTTGGAGGCCCAAGAGGTCAGCTTTTGTTCCTAACTCTTTAAGAATATTAAAGATAACACATGGCCCAAAATTCCCATTCCACGGTGAACAAGACAATTGTTTGTTGTATGTATGGTTTGTTCTTGATTTTATATATATATATTACTTGAAAGTATTTTTTAATAAAATATATTCTGATCATATTTTCCCCTTCTCCAACTCCTCCTAGATCCTCCTCACTGTCCTGCCCACCCAACTCCATGTCTTCACAGACCCTGAGTCACTTTCCTAACCTGTCTCCTCCCTAACCTGATGATGCTCAGTCTTTCCAGAGAAACTGTATGAATAGGTGAGAATCTCCCTCCCCTTCTCCTCTCTCACTCCTCTCACCCCCCCCCCCCCACCCACAACACACACACACACACTCCACTCTTGAAAACTACTGCACGGTACCAACTGCCTTCATGAGCCTAGCTTTCTAACAGTAATTTCCCTGACTTGCATCTTACAGGAGGATTGCTGGGTCTCTCTGCCCCCACATTGTACACTCACACAGTGTTCACTCTACTGTATTCATCTAGACAGTCTCCTATCTATTGAAAAGCAGGTCATTGAGTCTGTTTTCACCCTTCTGTGGTAAGAATGCGTGCAGAGAATCTCTGATGAGATCATAGGGCAACCACCCTCATGGAACATCCGAGTCCATCATCAAATATGATATGTACACACGTATCAGATGGATGTCTCTCCTTGGACCCAGACACAGTACTTTCTCTTTGCTCCTTGTCTTCCTCTGTCCCTTAATCGCTTATACTGTCCCTTTTCTTTTTCCTCCCTCCCTTCCTTCCTATTTCTCTTTCCTCTTTTCTCTCCTTCCTGCCATCCTTCCTTACATCCCTTCCTTCTCTTCCTCTTCTTCCCATACCACAGGAGCACTTAGGACTCACAAAGGGTCCCCCGAGGAGAGGAGGGGTGCTGAGTTAATGTTGGAAGGAAAAGGCACCTTCCCAGGGGACAAACTGGGTAGAAAGGAGGAAGAGATAATAATGAGACATTCTCACATGCTGTATGTAATCGAGACATATGACTGGGGGGAAGCAAAGGGAGAGAGTACAGAACCCCAAAGGGTTTGAGGGTCCTAGACCAAGCAGAGCCACCCAAGGAGTCCTGGGTTGAAAACAACCACACAGCTTGTTTACTATGTGCAGGTTCTGAAGCACACAAGTGATCAAGTGAAGCTTGAGGACAGAATGAGGCTGTCAAGCCACACCTGCATGCTCAGCATACCCCATCCCACCTAAGTATCAGCTCACCGCTGGGTTACTACAATACACCCAAAGAAACAGCTTCCTTCATTTTCCCTTTATGCTCATAAAACAACCACTGCAGTCCTTCTGCCCAAACATCACAGTGCTTCTTAACTTAGTCCAAAAGTTCTATGCCCCCAGCTTGCCCTTCATGACCCCATTCCTGTACCCTTTTCTCATTTCCTTGTACTGTCCTTCACGTCCAAGCACAAAGGCTTCACTCCTCTGCCTTGAATAGGCCAAATAACCAAAATCCCAAGGTGTTTCTCTCAGGTCTTCTTCCTGCCTGGAGTCTCTGATGGACCACTAACCTGACTGTCTCCTTGGAACTGTCATGCAAACAGCACTCTCTCTATCTGCTATGCCCGCTCATCCTGCCAGACTTCCCTTAGTTTGTGTTGCCACCCATATTCCATTGATATCTGTGTTTATTTACTGCCTCCCTGTCCTATGTAGACACAAACCACTTGGAAGTAGGTGCTTATTCTGGTTTTCTTTGCTCTCTACCTTAAGGGCCCAGAACACTACCTGCCACATGGTAGATGCTCAGTGCATATTTGTGGGCTGAATAAGCTGCATTTGAGGTGGTTGTGAGTCACTGGCAAAAACCATAGCAGTGGGGAGAGCTGTATGGGTCAGAGGTAAAATATATCAGAAAGATGGAAAAATTCTATGAGGTAATGCATGGTTTTTCAGAGTGTGGTTGTCTAGCCAGAGCCTCTTGATCCAGCCTGGCCCTAGAGAACTTGGCCTGCAGGGTGCATGGGATCATGCCAAAACTGAGTTTCTTGACACTTAACGGGTAAAATCAAAATGTGATCACAGAGACCTTCAGAAGCAAGCCAAGCCTTAGATGCACCTGGTCTCACCCTGCATTAACCCCTGCTCTGGTGATAGCAGACACTAAGAGACTGATGGTGAAGAAAGCCCATTTTCTGCTCCTCCGCCTCCTCAGGGAATGGAAAACAGACAGCTTTAATGTTCCATCTGACAGATGCCCCTCCTTTTTGCTCAGGTTATTTTACCGAAAGTTGCTGGTGAGTTACAAGATGAACCCAGGACCAACCCAGCATCATCCCTCTGTTGATAGGAATGAAACAATGAAGGAGTCCTAGGAGGAAGTATAGAGAAGGAAGGATGTGAAAACCCGGTGTTGACTGAGCAGAGTAACTCAGAGTCCTGCCTGTGCAGGGTGGCGGAGCCAGAAGGCTGTGGACGGGGTGTGGAGGTCTCTGCTTCCTCAGCAGGCCAAGAGCTTCCATTACTCAAAGGGTGACAAATCCCTCCAATGAAATGAAAATGAGCTATGTAATGGCATAGGATCAGGAAGTGCTCCCTTGCCTGGATGTAAAATACAACAGTCTGGAAGAGCAGACAAATGTAGTGGTTTGAATGAGACTTGTCCCCCATGGGCTTAAATACTTGAACAATTGGTGGCCAGTTGGGGGTGCAGTCAGAGAAGATGTGGGGGGGGTGTGGTTCTTGCTTTAGGCCGGTTTTATATGTTTATAGTCTCACTCCACTCCCTGTCCCTTCCCTGCTGAAGCTCTGCAGTTAAAGCTGTGGAGCACTGAGCTTCCCACTCCTGCCACCATGCCTGCCTTTTGCTGCCACAGTTCCTTGCCAAGATGGACTGACTCTCAATGCTCTGGAATCACAAGCCTGACTAAACCCTTCTGTAAGTTTTCTTCGTCATCATGTTTTATCACTGCAGCAGAAAACTAATACAAGACATGATGGCAGGTAGAGGGGTTATGGCAGGAAAGGAAATATGGAAAGAAGTCTACCAACAAAAGCAAACCTTCCTAAAATTAGGTTTTCAATACGGAGGGAAAAGCCTAGGGTGTGACAAGAGAGAAGCCTGTGAAGATTTGTCCTCAAGCCAGCATCATGAAGCTGTCTCTCTCCTTAAAAAGAACAAAATCTTCATCATCCATGTGGGGGTACCATCTTGGGAAATACCAGCATAGACATGCTCTGGCCAGCTGTGTCCCCTGAGGACATGCTGCCAACTTCCCAGCACCCATAGCCACCAAGTACCTCCCAGAGCTCTAATCCTCCGGTAGTCAGAGCTGCAGGAGGCAACAGCCCTGCTACTGATCTCATCCTCCTTTAGGACTTGTTGGGCAGCAGGTCAACCTTGCTAAGGAGAAAGAAGCTGAATCTAAGCTTTGCATCTCTAAAACAGCAGAGGCTCCACATCTTATGTTGGACACACTGGAGATGTCTGGCCTGAAGACCCCACATCCAGACATCCTACCCTCTTTTCCAACAGCATCCAGCATTAAAACTCCCAGCTGAGTTTTAGAAAACTGTTCTGGGTCCTCAAGGTAAATAGCGAATAAAACCAGAACCAGCTGGGAGTTTAATCACAGCTCTGACACTGCTCTAGGCCTTAGAGACCATGGTCACATTTCTGTTTCTGTAATAACTCCTCTCCATTTCAACTTGTCAAAATCACATCCTGGGACAATGCCATTTCTTCCATGAAGGCCCAACAATAATAAGAATTATAGGCAAAATGGGGAAACACATTTGAAGTATAAATTCCCTACTATCACTGACAAATGAATGAGTTAGCATCTCAAGGGCTGGGCACAAAGCCCCGAGCAGCTGTGGTAGATTCAGCCGAAGCCAGGGAGCAGCTGCTATGTACTTCCTGAATTTGACAGGTTCTTCTGTAATAAAGAGTGATTTTACTTAACAGTAGGTCTGCTTCCTGAAATTTTAATTTTCTTCTCTTTCATACTGCAGCCCAGCACAATATCTGGATAAGTATCTGCAATTTATCACAAGGGCAGATTTTTCAAGTGATTCTGGATGCCAAAATGTTGAGCAAAACTGCTATTTCCAGGGTAGCCTGCCTGCCCATGGAAAGAGGAGAGGCCTATAAATTCCGAACAGCAAACCCTTCCTAGCCAGGATGTGTTAACACAGCCACTGGTGGAGCCATTAGCACACAAAAGGCTTGTCTGTGCCTGTCAGCTAATGTGTGCCTTATGGTCTTTTGCTCAGCTCTTCTCCATGCCTCCAAATGTGAATAGTGATCATTTTCTATTGTTTGGATCTGAAAACCTGGTGTTCAGGGACTACTTAGAATGTCCTAAGAAAACATTGGCTCCAGGCCCTGGAATGAACCAAACAGTAGCCTGTGGCCCAAACACTGTGCTCCCATCTGGGCCAGCCGGAAGTTTTAACAATGGAGGATGGTACAAATACCACCCAGACTACCACTAACAAAAGTCTGCCCATGTTTCTCTCTGAAACCTGACATAAGTCAGAGCAGGCGTGTCTAATGGTGTTGGGTAGTCATGAGACCTCAATGCCAAGGGAAACATATTAAAGTAACACACATCTGGAGTACCCACACAGGATATGCCTGATGGGTTTGTAAGACTCATAGGTCTCTGCAAGGAGCTCACAGCTGGGAAAACTGCTCCCAGTTTTGATCTCTTGGATGTGGATACACAGAAAGTTTGAAACACAAGTTGAAAAGGGGGTGGAGCCAGGCAGGCCTGGTTCTGATCAACCCCACCCTTAGAGTCTGGGTGATACTAGGAACTCCGACACATTTTCTTCAGGTCTTGGATCCCTAGTTAGTCAACTGAGACTAAGCTACCACACACGGTAGCTTACCCATGATGCTTTGCGAAAACTAAAAATGACAAACATGAAAAGAAAATTCGCAAAGCTAGGATGGGGAGATGGCTCAGTGGGTAGAGAGTTTGCCACATAAGCATGAAGACCTGAGTCTGGAGCTTCTGCAAATTAGCACTAGTGGAAAGATGCAGATTCCTGGAGCTCATGGGCCTTCCAGCCTATCTAATCCAATTGAGGAGACCTTGTCTCAAATAATATAATTTAAGAAATAGTATAGACAGTGGAAAGAGCATGCCTGATAGTGACCTCTGGCCTCCACACACATGCACGCATGTACTCACACATATAAACTAATATACGCACATACAGAGAAAGAGTTGCAAAGCTGCAGTCCTGCCCTGCAGTGACTGACCATCTACTTGTTTTCACCTCCTGTTGGCTCTGTGCCTGCAAAGGTCCACTCCATTTGAAGAGTGTGGCCTCGCGACACCGGCGTGTGGGAAAACAGCATGGACAATAGAGGAGCCTCTGTCTTTAGGAGACAGGAGGAATCAAATCTGAGAGGATGGTCTCTTCAGTTCCCATTGCCTGAGGAGAGGAAACCAGAAGATGTTAAAATAAGAAAAAGGGCCAAAAAGGTTGCCTTGAGCTTGAGCAAAGAACAGAGATCAGGAGGAGTTTGGGAAGAGAACTGATGTCTCCCTGTGAGTTTCCCAAGGCTCTCCTCCCTCATGATTCAATATTCCAAGTTTTATACTTAGTTAAAATACTTGACATTGTTTTCTCTTGTCGAGATGAGAGGGACAAGAATATATAGGGCATCCCATCTAGGACTCAGCAGCAAAGAACTAGGTGACAGCCAAATTCTCTCCACCCATACTGGGCATCTGCTGTCCAAGGTCCATTCTCAAGTGACCAGATACCAGTTCTGGGTCCTGTTCTTCTCCATACTACAGTCATGTGTATACCCAGAGACCTGATTCCATGTTTGATTCATTTCCTCTGGCACACAAATTATCTAAGACACTTACCAATGTCATTACATGCTACTGTATATTCTGCATGATTCCATATATTGGATAAGCATCTCATGTATATATAAATTTGTGTTTTATAGGTGTGAAACTCTAATATTGCAGATGCAAAACTAAGAAGAAAAGTTTTCACTCTTGTGGTCTTACATACATGCTAGTGAGAAGACAAGTTCTCAACAAGAAGAATATCAACAAAGTCCTGATGGGATGGGCATCTGGGGGTAGACAATAAGACTACAGATCTTTTTTGGCAAGAGTGATATTCCTAGAAGCCTGGAATATGCAAGTAGTACATGGCCATAGGCCAGCTCTGGTTCTTCCATTGGAACAGTCCAGATTCAGATATAACTGCTCATGTCTTAACTCCAGATGACAGTGGTTCCTGCTTCCTCCTTACCTTCTAGGTCAGGCAAATAGGGGCAGACTAAGGCAAAGAGCATCATATCTCCCTAGCTAGGTAAGTACTCCTTACCTACTGTGCTGTAACGAGGGCTGGGCACCTCTGAAGCCTGGGCACCAGTTCTCCACCTTCACCATGTCATTGGAGAAAAACATCAGTTTTGTCTCAAATGAGTGTATTTACCTTGCCAAAGATTCTGCTATCTGCCTGTGGCTAATCTCTAAAGAAATGGGTCCAGATTCCATCCCCTACCTTATGTTTTAGTCTGTCTCCAGTCACAGGTCTCTATGCCTGGTTTGTTTGTTTGTTTGTTTGTTTGTTTTTTGGCTCTATTCCTTTGCACAGCCTGATTATGCATCCTGGTATTTAGGAGTCCTTCTTGGTGATGTTTCAATTGAAATTGATAAGAAGGAAATGACAGGTCACAAGCAAGGGAAGCAGAGATATAATTTTTGAGGAAGTCATTCTGTCTCAGTTTTCCTGACTCAGCCAGGGACTAATGTCACAGGAAGCTGCTTCCGAGCCCACAACATCTCAATTAGGTGCTTCTTTGCAGGCATTAAATGCAAGCAACTTCCACAGGATGGATCACAGCCAGAAACGGTGAGCAGTTCCAGACTATCAGAGGGACAGAAGCCTCTGGATATCCCCAATCACTACTTGTAAGTCACTAGAGGCAGCAGGGCAAACACACTCCCTCAGCTCTCCCAGTGTACCCTGTAGCAATGTCTTACTCATTGCTTCCTTCTCCTCGCCCCCACGTGGCCCTTCAGGACCCAACTTCTGCCTTTTACACAGTCTTCTCAATGCCTAGACTGTGAAGTGGGCCAGGCTGGGACCTCAGCAACCTCTGTTGCCTCCATGTCTCCATCTCGGTCCTGAGCTGCCATTTTTATCATTTGGTTATCAGGGAGCTCCTGGCTGATGATCTCCCTCCTCCAAACCCAAATGGATGTGTTCAGAATCCAAGTCTAGCCCTTTACCATGGTATCAACATCACAATGAGCAAATGTAGCCAGGTACAGAGGAGACAGACCATGCTGAGCACGAGGGTAAATATTTGATGAAATTTCAAGCATATTTGGGTTGGATAATGGTATTATGGTTTGGTTTCTCTTAAAATCCTTTATCTTTTGGAGACAGTGTGATGAAATATTCATATACAAATTATGGGACTGAGAATTGCTTCCAACTAACCCAGTGGTGGGCAGACTGAGTGTAGATATAAATAAAACAGATTTTCAATGGCTTCATAAATGTTGAAGTGGATATTAGGGACATAGAGGTTTTGCTTAGCTATTCTTCCAACGTTTGCATATTTGTCCATAATAGAACATGGTGAAGGCAGCCAGTTGCCCCACACCTCATACAAATGAAAGCCACAGTCCTTCAGTGGCCTCCAGGGCTGAACACTAATTTGTTCTCACGTTCTCCTACTTCAAGTCCCCTGCTCTAGACCCTTGCAGGCCCTAATGACTCCTTGACTAGATATGCAAAACAGCCCTTGCCCCATGCCCCACACCTCTGCATGGTGTGCCCTTTCCACAGCTGTCAGCCTGGAAAGCCACCTCACTGCCTGAGAGCCTGCTCAAGTATGTAATTCTCTGTGGCCTTTCGGCATCATCACCTGCTTAAATGCTAACTGCTGAGTCTGCATTACCCTGTCTGTCGGATCAGCAGCAGCATGAGGGCAGTTACCCTCAGTGGACCACCAACATGGCCAGTCGATGATGAAGAAACATTTGTTGAAAGGATAAACTTACAGTAGAAGGGAGGGGGAAAAGATAAAAGGCTGGGGTAGGATAAGGATGACAAGACCAAAACGATCAAGGAAAAGAAAGAAAAAGATGTGGAAAGGGGAATGGAAGGTGCAAAGTACCAATAAAGTTTCAGCAGGGCTAGAACAAGAGGCCACGACCATGGCTCTTTTGGGTTATAACTGATTCATGCCCAAACTAGAGAAGTGCAGATGATGCTGCTGGATGCGATCAGAAGTCATAGTGTTCCGCTCTATGGGACACTTGCTATGCCCACGTAGCCATTCTCAGCATCCCTTTTACTACACTTTACTACACAGCTGCCTGCTGCAGACAGCACCTGTTCCCATATCACTCCCTGGAGGCTCGGGAGCCTTGTCTAAGCTGAGCTTCCACTCTCCTCTGACTATCTCATCATGTTAATCCACCTCGCTGGAGACCCGACAAAGCTTAGCTTTAGAGGACATCGAGCACCGGGCTACAGAGCCCTAAACCTTTTGGGCAATCCTAAGACAGACAGCAGAATGTTTGTGCTTCGTCGGAGCTCAGACAAGGTGTGTACACATATGGTACATGAGAGATTGAGCAAAAGCAAGGCACGCTTTGGAGAAGTATGTGGTCCTGAGCAAGAATACCTAGGGATCACTGAGCAACTGTGCTGTACGAGGGTCTGGCCTCGATTCACAGAAGTTATTACCAGGTCTGACACACAGCCAGACCTTGCAACATTCACGTCTCATCCCACACCAGCCGCAGCTCTACCTGACCCTCTCCATCATTTTGCTTCCTTGAGTCTCCTTCTTCTGACATATCTGCTCAGTCTCCAAGGCCCTTAAGCTGTGGCAAGTATGGACTAAGCCAAGCCCACATTTCCTGTGTGGCTGATGTGGTTCACAGAGTTAAAGTGCTTCTTAGCATGGCAACAGCTGATTTTGGAAGCGCACACAGTAGGTTCCAGGAAATCCCAGACAATGAAATGTGGGCCTGACCAGGAAGCGCCTACAAGATGCTCCTTCTCTGCTTGGTGAGTAGATTAAAGATGTGTTAATAAAACCTGTTCATAGTCATCCTTCTGTAGAGAGTTCTGTGCACCATCTAATATATCGGGGAAAGCAGCACATACAAGACACTCAATGACAGTGAAGCATAAATACTAATTATATGACTGAATTGTGTGAACACATTCAGACAGTAAGAGCCCCAACATTGGGACAATTTGCTTCCCATTCTGAGCTTCCTTTCTCATGTCAACTCAGCCATTATGAGGCTTCACCACTACAGCAAGAAAGCAACAGGCCTGCAAGACCAGCTGGCATCCAAGGACCACATAGCTTTGTGGTCAACCTTATATACTTGTTTCAAATCCTAGGCTCCTTCTACTACACAGAGAAGGCAATATGGTGACTACTTCATGTGGCTGGCAGGGGAAATTGAAGTGTGCCAGTAGCTGAGTATGCTGAATGTGACTCTCTTGTCTCCCACCCATAGTGCCTTGGAGACATCTTTTCACATCTCCCCTGGACTTTGCAATGAGCTTCTCTTAGAATAGGTTCAAGGTGGTTAAATTCAACACAACTGTTTGAGAGTTCACCAGTAGACCAGGACAGGTACAGTCTGTTGAGTGACTAGGGTCATACTTGATTTCAGGATTGAGGATGCGGAGTGTTGTGGGCTCAGCTCTCTCAGTCAATCCACAGCTTCCAAAGGAGCTACATAATCTCCATGCTAAATGGCGCATTAAGTAAGGTAAAGACTCCCTTCATCAGATGCCAGGACTTCTGCCCACCCAAGGGTCAGTGACTCCATGGCCTCTGGATAAAAACTGCGGGGTAGAGAAGCTCACTGAGCCAGGAGCTACCTGCCTCACTATCAGATTAAATTGCCCCATGGAGAGCTCCATGTGGGAACTAGAAAAGAGAGCACAGGTTTCAGAGTTATTTTCCAGTGGGTGTATAGGCTCTTTACCAGGAACTGAGGACACAGAGCTGAGCCTGAGTCTGGGCTCAGTTTGCCATGAAACATCCAGCAGAGTATCTGGCTTGTGTATGCTTCTGCCTACCTCTGAGTTATACCCCCTAGTTGGCTTCTTTCTTTTAGGAATTCTGATTTCTCGGGGGGGGGGGGGCCTGTGTACCAGGATCACAGCCAATCACAGACGTTCTCCATGTCTGCAAGGCCTAGATCAAGGCAGAGAACGCGGTGGATCCTCCACCAGATTATTGAACTGAGCCCAATCTTTCAGTTTTCAATATTCACTGCTAGCTCCTGAGGCTGAGTCCTCCAACTTGAGTCCTCTGTTGGATGTCATGCTAAACGGAGGCCATGCAATTGAGGCCAGTGTAGGTGAACGAGTCATCAGAAAGGGGACATGATTTACTTACTCGGAGACCTTGAGGCCCAGGGGGTCCATCTCTGCCTTCTGGACCAATCAGACCCTTTAGGAAGAGAAGGGAGAGAATGTTACAAGTGGGGCTCCGTGGCATGGCATATGCTCTGCCCTCTCACTTTTGTTGGACAGGGACAAGTCACTGCATCCAATTGGGAAATCATAGGGTCAGAAGGGAAGCAGCAGTTCATGATCTGTGATCTATTCTAAAAGATGCAGATGGATTTGGGTTTTAAAAACATGTTTAACCAGGAAGACCCGGGCAATGTCACACACTTTGCAGAAGAGCACAGTAGGAACCGCATGGCTAAATTAGTAATTTGTGTAAAGCACAGAGAGAAGAACCATCCAAAATAAAGTGTCTAACTCTTAAGTCTGTGCCTCTTTTTTCCTTCTTGCTGCCTCATAAAGAACCAGCTTGGGTTTTCTAGCTCTTGGGAAACAATAAGCAAAGTACGAAAGTTAGTACAAATGGAGCCCAGAAAGACGGCTCCAGGGTTAAGAGCACTTGTTGCTCTTGCAAAGGCCTTAAGTTCAGCCATGCACACGGTGGCTTACAACCATCTATGGTACAAGTTCAAAGAGGGAGGGTTCCTAGTCCATCTTCTGACCTCCACAGGCACCAGGCATACATGTAGTGCTCTTGCTGACATGCAGGCAAAGCACTCATACACACGAAGTAAAATTAAATAAATCTTAAAACATAAAGTTGGTACAGATAAAATTATCTAGGAAAGGCAGATGTCAATTACAGAAAGAAAGCTGATGGATGCTAATGCTGGGTGAGCTCCAGGTGGGAGCCAACAGACACTGCCAAGGCCTGATCGTGTCTTCTATATAGTTGAGATGATGTATTCATCTGCTGAGCAATTGAGAAGACCACATGAAGAGTGGACCCTCAGGCCTCAACACTCCATCACAACTGTACAAATCACATGGGAAAGTTGCAGGGACGGGTGAGACGCTCAACTCAAGGTCTGGCTCTATCACTTCTTGGTGAATTACATCCAGAAATGTCTTCCCCGAACTTCTTTCCTTATCTTAAATAATCATCATCACATAGGCATCATCCCTATGCCCAAATGTTCCATAACTCTTTGGTGATCAGACAATACTTAGAGTCATGGTCTTTCCTTTCTATGACAATGTGTAAGTGGGAAAGTGAATGCATCCATGGCATGGTAGAACAGCATGCACAAATTCTCCTTCCTCATAAATGTGCTCAGGGCAAACTGAGGTGGGGGGAGACCCACAGGAGTTTCTCTACTTTAAACATGGAGAAATGCATTGAGCATTGAGTGGGTGCTTTCTTGGCTTAGCCATTACCAGAACCTACCTCATCCTAGGGAAGGGAGGAATGATGCAGAGTATCATCTGCTATTCCTATTTAGAGAACACGATATATTTTCCTCTCCCTGGGGTTGCTGAAACACAAACTCTAAATCCTTCTATTCTCGGCTGAAGTCACTAAAGCCAGCTTCCCAGTTGTGCTCGATTCAATGAATATTTAAGAAGCAATAGCTCTGTGGATGGGCTCTGGGGTAGGTGCCACTGGAGATTCAAAAGAAAGGAATGATGCAGATTGAAGTCAGCGCTGGGCTTAGCAAATCTCCAAGAGAACGGACTTACACATCAGTCCATTTAATCCTCACACCGTAATTATGTAAGGAAAGATGACAGTGATGATTTTCAATTAGAGATGAATCTGTTGAGTATTAGAGTCATCTGGTGCTGTTAGCAAAGATGCAAATCTACATCGTGGAAGGACACCATAGGTTGTATAATCAAGGCGGTTGACTTCTAATTGTGAGTGCCTTGCATGGCCACCCTACTCTTTATCCACTCTAGTCACGTCCCACTGTAATATTCTCCTGAGTGTCCATTGGCAGGGACATCTCTCCACATGTATGCACTATGGCCCCACCATGTGATACATCTTGGGGATTTAAACACAGGAAAAATATTGATCCTGGCCTTAAAAAGTTTAGTCCAAGTATAGCAAGAAAGTTACTCCTAGTGGCATGTTTCTGTACCTGTTGACCAGAGCATTGGTCCACCTTCATCAGAGAAGCCCCTTGCAATAGATGGAACTTAACACAGAGATCCATAACTAGACAATACAGACAGTGAGAGACTTTGGAGCACTCAGTCTACTGATACCTTCTGGGAAAGGTAAAAATCAGTTTTCTCCAATGTAATGGTTACTGGGTATATCAACCATGACCCAGTGTAGGCCTCATACCAAGCAGTACTCACCAAACACAAAAAACAGTTCATGGATTTGGGAGCATAGGGGTGTTTGTTTGTTCAATTTGGTGTGTGTTTGTGTGTATTTTTTTTTTTTGCTTAATTTGGTATTTTTGTTATTGATATTTAAAAACCTTTTTAGTTTACTGCTCTGATTTTTTTTCATTTTTTTGTTTATTGGGAGAAAGAGAAAATAAAGTTAGGTGAGTAGGAAGGATCTGAGAGAAGTTGTGGGAAAACCATGGTCATAATATATTGTATGAAAACAACAGTTATAAAAATGAAAGAGTGAGGTAAAATACATACATATGCACATGTATACAGAGATAAATGTTATTTCAAAAACATATTGTATGGATTGGGAAAAAATCTTCACCAACACCACATCTGACAGAGGGCTAATATCCAAAATTTACAAAGAGCTCAAGAAATTAAATGCCAAAAAACCAAATAATCCAATCAAAAAATGAGGAACAGAGCTAAACAGAGAATTCACAAAGGAGGAATCCCTAAGGGCTGAGAGACACTTGAAGAAATGCTCAGCATCCTTAATCATCAGAGAAATGCAACTCAAGACAACTCTGAGATTCCATCTCACACCTGTCAGAATTAAGATCAAAAACTCAAATGACAGCACATGCTGGCGAGGGTGTGGAGAAAGGGGAACACTCCTCCACTGCTGGTGGGAGTGCAAGCTTGTTCAACCACTATGGAAATCAGTCTGGCGATGTCTTAGAAAACTTGGAATAGCTCTACCTCAAGACCCAGCCATACCACTTCTGGGTATACATCCAAATGATTCATCACCAAACCAGAAGAACGTTTCCTCATCTATGTTCATAGCAGCCTTATTTGTAATAGCTAGAAACTGGACACAACCCAGATGTCCCTCAACCAAGGAATGGATTAAAAAAAAAAAAAACAACTGTGGTACATCTACACAATGGAATGCTACTCAGCCATCAGAAACAATGAAATCATGCAATATGCAGCCAAATGGATGGAACTAGAGAAGCTCCTCCTGAGTGAGCTAACCCAGACTCAGAAGGATGCACATGGCATCTATTCACTTATAATCAGATTTTAGCCATATAAGTACAGGATAACTATACTACAGCCAATGCACCAAAGGGAATAGGAACATAGACTTTGTCTCCTATCAATGAAACACTTTACCTTAGTGGTGCTGCCATGTAGGCCCCCAGTGTATGAGGAGGCTCTTGACCCTCTTATGATTACTGAACTGTGGTGGGGGACTGTTATGTAGGGACACTCCACTCCAGAGGAGTGGGATGGAAGGGATAGGGTGTAGAGGGTGGGAGGACGGGACTGGGAGGGGTGGAAAGAGGACACTGTGATGGAGATATAACCTGAAGTAATGAATAAATATTTTTTTAAAAATTTTTTAAATATTTTTAAAACACTGTACGAAAAAAAAATAAACACACAAATTTTAAGCAAGCTTAGTCCTAGAATTGTGTTCCCTTTCAACAAAGCCTTTATCTGAGTGCTTCCTGAACTCTGAATAGTGTGATTTCATTTTCAACACCTTGTATTGTACAAAGTCCTACTCTATAATGATGGTGTACAGCATGAAGATCATCTTCAGAACCTTGGACAGTTCTCCCAACAGTAATTCTGACTCTGGTGGAGGAACTTAGGAAAGCTTCAAGGCCTTCTCCACTATACACTTCGTGATGAAAAGCACCAGGCCACGCAGACAGGCACTGGGTTTGATTTTTTGTTTTGTTTCTTAATAGTGTTTCAGGCCAGCCAACCAGAACCCCACCAACTCCATCATTATTGCAGATAAGTGCAGATTTTTTTTGCTTTCCAATAGTGGACCTAGAGTGCATATTTATGTGTACACAGAACCTAAATCTCTCAAAGATTACAGGCAAGCTGGGTAGACATCTCTGAAGAGATGAGTCTTAAGATGGTGGGAAAGAAGATTGCTTTATTGAAATCAAACACTATGTAAGTTTCTTATTTCCCACTTCTTGTCATAGTTTCCTAATGATGAACAGACCCGAAAGCTTGGTTTGAATCAATTTATAGATGCAGTTGCTTCATTTCACTCAGTAAAATACAGTGATATAAGAGAATCAGAATCGTGTTGCCTGGAAATGCAAATTCAGCGCCCTACCCTGGGAGAATTAACTATTTTAAGTGACCCCCATGGAGTTCAGTGCATTTTTGTTAATTATCCTTAGAATCTGAACTTTCATCCTAAATGATCACAGGGACCTCTCATGTCCTCCTCCCAAATGGTTCTTATTCACATCATTAGGCTCTTAGCAGAGGCAGAAATCAGTGGCTGTATGCACAGAGCCTCCACACAGCCAAGACTAATTGGAGAGGTAGGGAAAGCAAATAAGCATGAAGTGGTTCAACCGGCAGTTAAGTGTCGGATCTGAACAGAAGCTGACACGCCAAGACTCCATGATCACAGCCTGTTTGGGACAGGGGACTCTGGATTCAGGCTGCATGATATCCATACTTGATTTTGCACCAGCAGCAATGCTGCCTGTCCACAGTGCACTGTCCCTTGGAGAATGACGGCATCTACCTCTGAGTGATAGCAGGGCTTCTGAAATAATTCTCTATTCAGCAACAGGACAGAATAGTAGTATTCTGTCTATAAGTATTTAGGCATACCCGTCACTGGGGAGGAATGACTTACAGGTGCTCCTGGAGGCCCAGGTAGGCCTTGGTGACCTCTTGGTCCAGGGGCTCCCTGAAAGGACAAGCAAGCAGGCATTTGTCACTACTCTCCTCTCTACATTATCAGGGACACCACCACCCATGGCCCTTCACTGAGAAGAACTTTCTTCCCAAACTCCCAGAAGGCACTAAAGGCATAGGTGCAGGCATTTGATTCCCAGGTGGAAGTCAACTGGACACACTCCTGAAAGGAGCCCTGAGTACAACCCCATAGCAGGGCCTTACTTCTGCTACAGCTTAAATCCCCACAATGGAAAAACACATTCTCCATACCTGCTCTCCCTTCAGGCCCTCTCTCTGCACCTGAGAGACAAATGAGAGTTAGCAAATATGTCAACTATTCCTCAACAGTAATGAGACACTCTAAGTTCCATTCCAGGTCTCCACTCCACAAGCCACGATGCAGTGGTTTCTGACTTCTCAGATATGATCCAATGTTTGGTGTAGAACGCTCTTTTTTGTTAAAGGCTTTAACAGCACACATTAAGAACACATAATAATGGGTTTTCTTGTGACCTTTTCATGCATGTATATAGTACTCCCTGATTACATTCCTCCCTCAGCAACCACTAACTGCCTATGGATCCCTACCCAAGTCCTGTCATCAGATGATTGATGGGGTGGTGTTAAGCATTCTAAATGTTGATTGGTCCTGTTTGTTGTCTGTTACTTAATTGTCTCTGATTGGTTAAATAAATGCTGAGGCCTGGAGATTGGGCAAAGACAGAGTTGGTGGGACTAAGGTGTTCAGACTTTTTGAGAGAGAGAGAGAGAGCATCTTGGGGGGGGAAGAAGCTAGTAGTAGAAGCCAGGAGCAAATAAAGAGGACACACCATGGGGTAGATTAAAAAAGATCCTTCCACATGCCCTGGAACATCGGCATAGTGTGGAGAATAATAGTCAAAAGGGATGTATGTATATATGGGGTCATATTTGATTAATAGAATTATGAGCTAGCTTAGATGGGCTAGAATTGCACAACTCAGGCCAAGGCTTGTTAAAATCCATCTGGTGTCTGTGTGTATTCATTTATAATGGCAGGTTAAGGATTAACACTGCTGAATCAATTAAAGATAATATAAATACTGGGTAAATAATTTAATTAGCT
>CAJQZJ010031511.1:5500536-5530849 GCA_907164525.1 Lophiomys imhausi
TGTATGCTAAGCCATATAACTCTTATAATCGTGGCCTATTTATTTCTTTTGTTTTGTATTGTATTTATAGTTATAAGAAAAAGAACCATTATTTGGACTGAAAGGGAGAGCTGTTGGGGGGAAAAATAAATACCTTAAACTAAAAAAAAAAAGAAGGGAAGAGGATGGTGGGGCTGAGGGGGAGGAGGGTGGAAGGGTGGGACTGGAGGGGGGAGTAGGGAGGGGATTGTGATTGAGATGTAACTTGAAGAAATAAAAAATAAATTATTAAAAAAAAAAAGATCCTTCCACATGCCCTGGAACATCGGCATAGTGTGGAGAATAATAGTCAAAAGGGATGTATGTATATATGGGGTCATATTTGAGTAATAGAATTATGAGTAGCTTAGATGGGCTAGAATTGCACAACTCAGGCCAAGGCTTGTTAAAATCCATCTGGTGTCTGTGTGCATTCATTTATAATGGCAGGTTAAGGATTAACACTGCCAAATCAATTAAAGATAATATAAATACTGGGTAAATAATTTAATTAGCTATTTTTTTTCTACAGATGAGTTCTGCTCTGTGCTGAGAGGTTAGTACTCTTCCAGTGACCCAGGTCCATGAGCATATGAGTGCATGGGTCCCACCATCACTAACTCACCACAGAGCCTGGCACACCAGGGGGTCCTGCAGGCCCCATATCTCCCTGCAGAGAGACAGAAAGCACATTAAACAGTTATTTATTGTTGACACATAATCCTTCTGCCCTTTCTCAGCTTCTTGCTTATCCTGCATCAAGAGGATCTTCTCTGTGTTCCATCACACACATCCTCATCACGACTGGACTTCCTCCTACTTAGAGTGTTCTAGAAGTTCCTGCATCTGATTCTTATCTCACTGTGAAGCTCATAAGCTACTGGAAAGCAGGAGACTTTTCTCTCACCAGTGTCCAGGTCTAGCTGACTGTTCTGTGAGATTTGTCACATCTATACACTGTTTCATAAATAGCATTGGACCACCATTCTGAGGATACCAGATGTAGCATGCTCTGTGCTGGACACAGAAACAGCGTTGATTTTTGCCTTTGCAGTGTCCCTTGTGCTAACTTCATGGTTTAAGCACGTGGTTGGCATTTATCAAACATCTGCCAAATGGGTACTAAGAAAATGCTGTGAGGATTCTCATGTATTTTCATTGCCATCTTATAGTCTTGTTCCACGTCTTCCCCTCCTTCATGTGTAGGTCACCTGGGCTATGTTGGCTATAGTTCTATTAAGTTGTCCAGCCCATGAAATGCACCTTAATTTTACATGAGATATATTTGTTAATTCTAGTAATACAAAATTCTTGATTCCATGTCTCAAGTGCCTGATAGCTAAGGCAAGGATGCTGTATTTACCTACCACCCCTAGCAGGAACCCTTTGCTCTTACCTACAGCCCTGCTCAAGCAGTCCAAAGCATTACTAAATAAGGAGCAAATGAATGAGTGAGGCACTGAACAAAGATAAAAGCCTACTAAATCTCAAGGCTATGTAGAAATAACTAGTGACTCGGGGCATGATTGCCACTGTCTACTCTACTGCATTTGGGGGTGTGTTAAATTGATGAGTTGATGAGCTACATCCCCTACCTGCTCTCTCTTCAGCCCCACCCCCTTGGAGTCCAAAACCAACCCAGCTGCTTGTCTGCCGAACACCACCACATCCTACCTCTGCCAGAAGAAAATAATAAGAATTACCATTATTTGTGTACATCACCAACTGCACCTCTAATAAGCCCAGGAGCTCTTTGATCTATTTTTTTTCATGTGTATGTTTGTTTCCAGGTGTGTGCAGGGCACATGTGCATTTATGCATGTGGGTGCCGGATGTTAACATCAGGTGTCTTCCTCAATCATGATTTATTGAGGCAGGATCTCTAGCCAAACACAGAGCTTATTGGTTTAGTTATCATTCTTCGACAGTTTGTCCTGGGGATCCCCCGTCTCTGACTTCCCACCTATCAGATTCCAGGTTATAGGCAGGGCACCACCCAGTCTACTTCTTTAAATTGGGTTGCAGCGCTTTATGCACTAAGTATCTCCCCAGCCCCTCCACTGCTCTTTCCTATGTCAAAGGGCTTCCATAAAACACAACAGGAAACCTGCAACTATAGAAGCGAATTTTAAAAACTCAGTCGACAAAATCTAAAAGTACTTGAGTGACAGCTTTCCTTGCTGTGCATTCATTTTCATCTCTCACTATAATAACTGCATTCTGCCTGACAGGAATCTTTACTTTCTCTGAGTTACCACAGAATGGACACACACACACACACACACACACACACACACATACACACACACACACACACGCCACACCCATACTTCCATACTTGTGCATGCCCACACAGTGCATCTTAAAGCATTCTATAACCCGTCCAGGCACCTTCATAGTAAGCACTCATGAGCATACTTGCCTCATGTGCTCAGTTTCTAGCTCAAGTAACTCTTTTGTATTTCTCCATGGATATTTAACTTTTCCAAGCTGGTTCTGCTCACTCTACACCTACACAAACTAAGTAATACTATGGTAACATGTGACTGGTCAGAGTTTGGCTCACGTAGGGTTTCCATTGCTGAGAAGAAACATCATGAACAAAAGCAACTTGAAGAGGAAATGGTTCATCCCACTCTTCACATCACAGCTCACTATCAAAGGGAAATCAAGGCAAGAACTCAAGGCAGGAACCTGGAATCAGGAATTGATGCAAGGGCCATGGAGGAGTGTTTGTTTCTCATGGATAACTCAGCCTACTCATAGCACCCAGGAGCACCACCCCAGAGGTTGGCACCACCCACAGTGAACTGGGCCTTCTCAGGTCCATCATTAAATAAAGAAAATTCGCCTAGGCTTGCCCACAGACCACTCTGATGGGGGTATTTTCTCACCTGAGCTTCCCTCTTCACAAATTACCCTAACTTGTATCAAATTGACATAAAATTACAACATAGGACATACCTGTATTGTAATTTTGTGTGAATGCCCTACACACATATGGACAGGCACAGTTATAAATGGCTGAATAATGAATGTCTAGGGCTTATCATAAGAAGCAATAGCTTGTCATTAAATTGACTAAACCCAAGCAAGGGCCAATAACAGTCATGAAATGAATCAATACATGTTTTAATCACTTGCAGCTCATAATGAGATAAAATCTCTTGGTATATTCAATTTTCATTGAGTAAAATAATATCCTGGTATTCATCCACAACAATTATATAAACATAACCAATAGTTATCGGGCAGTTTCTATTGATCATGCCATTCTCCAAGGACCAAATACAGATGAATCTTTCTCCGAGTTAACATTTTCTTTCTATCTTAGAAATGAAGAAATTAAAGCATAGAAATGTAAATTGTTCATGCTCAAAAATTAATAGTGAATATATTGGAATCTTTTCTAGAGGCATATTTTCAATGATATGAAATTATCTTTTTTTAAATGATTGATTTAGCTTCTGGGGTAACTTTTTAACACGACCTAAGATGCCCTGACAAATATTACAGTGGATCTTAGATGGTCATGTGGATTTAATAGTCTATTGTAGGGTTTTGGGCAAAATAATATTTTTGATCTCTGTCTCTTACCTCAAAAAGACTGTCCCTATGGTTTCAATGCCTTTCTCAAGGATTGTGAGACAGCAGAGGTCTACAAAATCTTAGACTTGCTCTCTCATAATGAGGTAAGAGGCACTAGACTGTTTGAGCCTGGCTGATTTGTAATTATTTCTATGAATGGACCAAGTAATGTGACACTTACCTTCCACTTTTTCATTTGCCATGAGAAGCAATGACTCAGCATTTCCCAAATATGAGAGGATAAACTAAATCTTCAAATGTCAAATGCAACAGAACGACTTAAAATACAGGGAACATACATACACACACACACACACACACACACACACACACACACACACACACACAAACATCATTCTGTCTTACAGACTTGAATAAGTAACTTATTTTAGGATTTTATATCCTAAATAGTAGGATGTATTAAAATCCTAATACTGGAATAATACACCAATACAAATCTCAATTGTAAAATACCCCAGCAGGGGAGAAAACTTAACTCAGCTAGAAATGAAGCCAAGGTAAGGAAGAGGAAACAACATTCTCCAGTCCTATCCCTCAGTGGAGGTTTTTTGCCCCTACTTTCTTATTAACTTGTTGGTTGATTGGTTTGCAATGCACAGTGCACACCCCAGGTACTTCTGTAAAGCATTCAAGGAAACCCCTTCTTTTATGTTAACTGTTTGCAGGGAATCTATCTGTCTGTCTCAAGAATGGCACTGTCTCCTGCTAGTGCCATTCTGAGAAGCAGATATGCAAGGTTGTTCTGATCCAACCACTGGGAAATATTGTTGCAACATGCAATACATTGCATCTGATTCATCCCCAATCTCCCCATCCACTTCTGTCTGGTCCAGTCTCATTTCTTTTAGATCCCTCTAGGCTTCAGTAAGAATATCCTCTATGATCCTCCCACAAATCTATCTCATCATCCTTCCTGCTGTGAAGCCAAACCCACACCCACACCCTTCAGTTTTGCTTTCTGACTGGAATGCTCGGCAAGGCTACTTATTGTCTTTGCACTCATCTTCATCCTCACGTCACATCCTGGAAAGAACCTACTTGCGGCCCTTTTGGTTGAGGTGCAAAATTCTAAGCCCTGCATTTACTAAGCTAAGCCTTGCTGAAGGCACTTCAGTGTGTAGGGATGGGGACATCTATAAGCTGTTAGGAAGAGAGAAACAAACAAGGGAAGAGTATGAAGAAGTAAAAAGGAGCTTTTAAGATGACTATTTTTATTTATTCATAACAATTCTTAGTCCAAGCATCATCTTAAACAGCAAACGATTTTAGTATATCTGGATATTATGTAGTGTTTTCATTTGGGGTTTATCTTTAATGGGCATTTATTCTTTAGGTAGGGAAACAATTCACATGCAACAGGCAGAACTGACTTGGGAACTCCTGATGCCAGTGGGCCTCGTCTGTGTGCACCCTCTTCCCAGAGCTCAGTGTACCCACCCCCAAGTTCTGGCCTGCTTACCTTCTCTCCCTGCAGCCCTGCCGCACCAGGAGGTCCAGGTCTTCCCTGGAGGAAAGAAAGCAAAGATGGATTATGGCAGGCCCCAGGGATGTACTGACATGAGTGTAGAAGTGGGGGTGGGGCACTCAGGAAAGTATAGCTTGAAGAGTGGTTGGGTTCTCCTCTGGAGCCCAGGTTCCCTGACTCCAGTCTTCCCAGCTAGCTTCCTTTCCTGCTAGGAAGTTCTTCCCCTGGAAATCTATCTACATCCTGCATCACCATGTTGCTGTTTTTGGAAACATCCTGGTATTGTAACTGGACACCACAGTTTGGAAAGCACATAAGCCACCTTTTTTTTTTTTTCATAAAGATGGGAGTGGGAGAGAGAGGACCTCACAAAAGCAGAAGCACAAACATCTGCCTCGGGCCAGATGCCAGAGGTCAGAGTCTGATGGAGTCTTTGGGATGTGATTAGAGGTCTTAGGCTTGGATGGTCTCCAATTAGAGAGGAGGAAGAGTCTGCCTATACTTAGGCCAGGACTAGGAAACTGCCATGGGGAAACTGAGGCCCAAAGAGGCAGTTTCTGAGATGTCAGAGTCATAGGGATATTGTTGTTCAGGTCCTTACACAGTGGTTCCTACTGACAGAAGCAACCAGGAAAGAGTAAGCACGCATACTAGCCACAAGGGAAGGTAGGGCAGACTTGAATTTGCCCTTTATGCTCCTGTGTTACACTCCTCAGGAAATGAAAGGACTTGCAGGAGAGCTGGACAAGCTGTGGCCACCCACCAGGAGATGGAATGCAAGGGGAATTCATTGTAATCCACAGGAATGTGGCCATCTGTGCCCACCACTCTCACTTCCCTCCACTCAGTACAAGTCCAACTGAACCATCAGTCTCTAGTTTCCAGTTTACCCTTCCAGAGCCTTAGACATGGGTGCACTTTCTCATGAGCAACCCTCGTGACAGCACAGTCAGGATTTCTTCATGGACTTCACAGTCCCATCTCCTTCATCTGTATCACTGTATCCTGCCACACTCAACTCATTCTTCTTGCTGAGCACTTGGGTTGCTTCTAACTGTTTCTTCTAGAGGTGGATTACAGGCACTACCCTTGTATGTTCACCCCTCTGAGGATGTGCATCATGGTTTTACACTATGACAGTATATCTTATTGCCCAAGGTACAATAGATGCAAGGCAGTGTGATTTTTTGGAATCCCTGTAGTGTTCTAGTTTATAGGTTCAACACAGTTGAGGTCCTGGGCCTTGCACTACTGTTGCCCATATTGAGCAGGAGAGAAGCTGGTGTGGAGGTTCACTCATTCCTGTTCCAAGGACCATGGCCCACCAGCCCCAGCACCCACCTACCTGCTCTCCAGTCTCTCCAGGCTTCCCAGGGAATCCATCCAGGCCTCGTTCCCCCTGGCAAATAAGGAAAAGGAAGAAATGAGGAATGAACAAATAGTCACCGGGGAACAGCTGACTGGACTCCGGTGGTCACTGCCACAGAAAGGGAGGGTAGCCTAGGCCCTGAGTGTCCAAGCATGTTCAGATACCCCTCTCCATCAGACTCTCTTGCATATACATGAGAGCTAAGCACATCGCACAGGTCAATTCTAGAATAGATGTTCCTGGGGGTCAAAGTGCAGAGGTGAAACATCAGAGAAACTATAGTAGTTCTATCTCTCAGTTTCCCTTTGTGACCCGGGGTAATACACTCTCATCATCACAAGGATCTTTATGTGAGTAAAAGAAACAGATATGTGGTGTTTGCAGCATAGTTGATAAAATGGTGGGCACAGTGCATGTATTATCTACTCGTCCAGCAAGTATGAGCATCCACCAGGCTCTGAACCCTTGGAACAGGCCTAAGAATTGACTTCTAGCTAACAGCAAGCCAACATCCACCCACCTAACTAATCCCCATCCCATCTGCTCACATTCATGAGCAGTTGATTTGAATCTCTCATTCCATGTAGTGCCTTGGACAAGCATCCTCTCTGTTCTTCATGGGAATAATCCCTCCCCCAAGGCACTGATGAATCAGTGAGACTGAGCCATCCTTCTCTCTGACACATGCTGCCTTCCTTTAGCTGGAGTTCATTGAAGTCTTGTGTTCCTTATGACTAACCTGGTGTCTAGTGTCCTCACCTGGAGTCACCACCCAGAAGGGCTGTGAGGGCTCAGGTGAGAGAAGAAACTAGACTTTCCACCAGGATTTTGGTGCTAATATTAGGAGCCTCTTGGGTGCCTCACCTGGCATGGCTTCCTTCTTTCCCATGGCCACCTGCTTTTCTTTCTGCTGGCTGCCCAGCTCCCTTAGGGCTCAGCTTCAATTCACTTCCTTGACCTCTTCAGCTAATTGCTGTGCTATTCTGCTCCAGGGTTCACTCACTTTCCTCTGCCTCATCTCCCCTAATTCAATTTATGTTCATTATTCTCTCTACAGGTTGGCTGATTCTCCACACTATTGTTTCCCCCAGACCCAGCCGGGAACCACAAGGTACAGCTCCAGAGACACTAATTGAGTTGCAGAAACCCATGAAATTATTCTGAACTCTTCTGTTTCCCCACGGCCCTATCTTCCAAATTGTTCTTTGTTTCTTTCTTTTGTTGTTGTTGTTTTGTTTTGTTTTTGCTTCCTTAGCACGGAAGCCTTTCTTCCTTCCAGAAGTTGGTTTTGGATATGCGAATGATGATTCGTGTAGGTCACTGAAGTGTATGAGGAGCTCAACCCTGTTGTCTACAGCCTACTTCTGCGACTGAAGGGCAGATGGGGCTTTCTCCAGGGAGAAGGCTGCCCCACCCCTATTCTCTCTGAGGATGACTGGCTAACTGGGGACTGTACCTATTCCCATGGTGGGGGGATCAAACACTGATGCTTCTCCTGCCCATAGGAAGAAGGAGATATGGCAGAGCTGCCAGGTAGAGCTTCCCAAGTACTACGCCCCAATGAATCACTCACAGCTACCCCAGTGCCCTACTCCCCAAACTTAGTGACTTGAACTTTAGGGTTGTCCCAGGAAGCCAGCTCTCTTACTTACCCCATAACTTTTAATTTCCTTTCATCTGCACTCATGCCAATGAACCACCACAGTCATTATCTATCTTCTAGAAATTACTTAGCATGTCTCAAACATTGATTTCCACTTTAAAGTACTATGCAGTAATTCTTTTAGAGAACCCTCTCATCATAGGAAGTTTGGGCCATGGACAGAAATGATGTCTCCATATTTTCTCTCTGCCCGGGGCTTCCGCATCTGTTATTATACATTATCTCCTTCCTATCCCTTGTGATGTTGATAGGCTTGAGCACAGAGAAATGAGAAAAACTAAGCTCAGACTTAAGCAGCGATTTGATCAAGTTGAGTATGTGGAAGTGAAAGCAATTCTGGGGCATCCTGGCCCTAAATCATTGGCCTATTTCCACCACCCCAGTGCCTGGGTAGGGTCCCCAGAGCAGCATGCTGGGCTCCCGTTAGATGCCTAGGCTGGATGAGTTGTAGGAGTATAAGTGTCCTTGGGCCTCACTCCTCCTCTCTGGTAGCAGTTATGCCTGTGTCCAAAGTCACTATGTGATGGAAACACGAAAAAAGCAGGAACTCCTGACTTCCAGTGCAGAATGTTCTCCCCAATAAATGTCACGTGGCACTTGGGCCCTCCCCAGAGCTCAGAGCAAAGGTTGGGCTGATGACCAGACAGTGATCTATAAGTTCTGCCTCAAAAATCTGCCTATGCCCCAGTCCTCCAGTTCTTATGTCTTCACATCTGAAGACCAAATTGAGTAAAGTCCAGAGCCTAGAGTTCTCCCAGATGTAGCTCAAACAGGACAGAGGAAAGACAGGCAGGCCTGGCTGGACATCTGGATCTTGTCAGCTCAGTAGTCTGCATCACCAGTTAACAACAGTTGCACCAGGCACCAGGCAGCAAGTAGGAATGAGCATCCATCCGAGAGGAGCAGGGGAGGGGACAGATGAGGGAAGCAGGGAGGGAGCTGACCAAAGTGAGAGAAGATGGCCAGGCACTGAGGCAGAGAGCAAGTCAAAGAAATAGAGGGATAGAGACACTGAGGCAGTGAGAACAGCACACCGGCAAAAGAGCTTAGGAGAGAGTCACAGGACAGAGACAGAGACAGACAGACACAGAGGACAGAGCCAATGAAACATAGACACATGCAGAACACACACAGATAGAGACAGAGATAAGACATGGGGGAACGAAATACAAAGAGACAGATGGACAATGGGAGAGAGTTAAACAGAGGAGGAAGAAAGAGAACCAAAACATGGAACAGAAGGACTGAGACAGAAAGTCAGGCTGTATTCAGGAAAGAAAAGGATGAATGGAGGGAGGGAGAGAGGGAAGGAGGGACTGACAGACAGATGGACACATGGACAGACATACAGAGATGAGGGACAAGGGAGACAGGCAAATTAGACAAGCAGGAATAGCCTGACACAATGACAAGTAGAGAAAGATAGAAGCATAGACAGAGAGAAGGAGAAGGAGCCAGGAGGAAGACAGAGAGAAAAAGGGAGGAGGAGGCAGGAAGAACGGTTCTAATATATCATGATTAGAACAGTGACTGGCTGGTAGAATGAACAGATTAAATGTCAGTTAACCAAACTGCAGAGGCACTACATGGAATGAGGGAGCCAGAAAGCAGGTTACTGGGGCCACACAGAGGGGAGCAGCATGGGAGAGCAAAGCCAAGACCAAAGCGGGTGAGGAACATGGGGCTCTGAGTTCTAACCCTGGGTCTGTCTCACAGCTGTCTCCAACCTTATGCTCAGTTTTCTCTCCTTAGGTTGAGATGATGAAACATGAATGTGAAAGAATCCAGTTGCATTATGAAAACACTAACTGGCTTGCCCAACCTGCTGTCAGGGACCACATGCAGCACAGATAGTTTTTAGTTCAGTTCAGCATAAAATCACAAACTTACTTAAAATTTATAAGAGTCTTAACAATTTTTTTTGTGATTACTTTTCTTGTAACTCAATCACATCATTCTTGAGCCTGGACTTTGTAGACGACAACACCGTGGTGCAATGCAAATAGGGACATGCCTGTATGATCTCTGTTTCCCATGTTTTAACCAAATGAAGGGTCATCTACTGAGATGAGAACCAACTCACTTAAGCATGATGTAAACATACAACAAGCCACCCCATGTGCAGTGATGGAAACCCAGCCTCAGAAACCAAATGGAGCAAGCTGGTTAGTTGGCTCCCCAGAGAAGATGAATCCTCAAGGAGTCCACTTGGCTGCCATTCTCAATGTCTGACAGCAGAGGGGACAATCATTCCATCCATAGCAGAATGGACTCAGCAATTCTCACCCTGGTTGATTCAGCTCAATGAACTGGTAACCCACTGATTCCAATCAGCTTAAAGCAGTCAGTCCAGAAGCACAGAGACTCCCTGCTTGCTGTATTCTTACCACTTCAGGTCTCCAAGGACCTGCCACTTGGCCAATGTATCACCTTCACCCAGTAGGGGATGCTGTGCCCACATCCTGTGGTCTGAGGGAGAAGCCCAGACTCCATGGAGGGCGAAGATGGGAGACCTGGGGACTATGAGTTGTACAGGCTGCCCACACCCTCTAGCCACCCTCTGCCCACACCTTTAAGGCAACGATGCCTCTCCCAGAGAACTCCATCAAAGGACTGTGCCCTTCCAGGTTCTAAGAGTGATCCAGTTCAAAAAGTAATGCATTCTAGAGATCTTTCAGAGCAAATTCAGGGAGTCCTTCAGCACCTGATACCTGAGATCTCCAACATTCTGGGTAGCTTTCCTATAACACAGAATGTATTTCTATATGCCTGGCACACAGGGGATGCCCACAGAGGAGAAACACTTGCATCAGACAGCATGCCACCACTGAAGAACAATGCCTGCTGAGGAGGGTGATGGACCAACTGATGATAAACGTTGTGTGAGGCAACACCAGGGTGAAAACACAAAACACAGGAGTGCCTCACATCACAGGATGGGCCCTGGGTTCAGCCCCATAAAACATCAGTTCCCTTACGCATCTGAGGAGCACCCCCTACATGCCAACTCCTGTGCTTTCTCTCAGGATACTTTTGACCTCATAGCCACTTCCTTAGACAGGCAGTGTTCTTATTCCTGGTGGATACATTCGAGTTTGAAGTCTAAGAAATTAAGACCTTCATCCAAAGTCTCAGGCTCACGGGTGTATTACAGCCCAGAACGTCTGACTTTAAAGCACACAACTCATTTCACCAGGCCCTCCTCATCTTGAGCTGCCCTGCCAGTGTGGAACACCTACAGGATCTCTGAAGCTCAGTGTTCACAGTCATACACAACTGTATGGACAGGGCCTTCTGGGTAGCTCATAGCTAATAGCATGCAACCCTCAGTACCTTTAGTAGGTTTTCTTCCCCTCTGAACTTTTGTAGATATATCTTACAGATTGCTAACCCTCCCACACCCAGGAGCCTGAACAATCCACTTGGGCTTCTCTGTCCCTCGACCATGGAGACCTCCTTGTAACATGGATACTTCAGTTGTATCCTCAGACACCTGACAAACTCTGAAGAAATGTCTGCTCTAAGGACTGTTGGTTACCACAGTGGAGTGGAGCTTGGTTCATAGGCACTGCATGCTGGGATGAGGCCCAGCAGATGGAAGGACCTCAGGAAAAGATGGGAACTTCCTTCCTGCTGATGTAAGAAATCAGAGCAGTTCCGAGAACATAAGCTATTTTAAGTACACATCAAATATAAGAACTGGAAAGAGGCCCTTATTCAATTTTGAGATAGGGGAATGGATATTCAGAGAATAATCCAGCTAGTCCCACGCTACCTTACATGGCCTCCAGGGTGACAGAAGCCATGGTATCCTTATTTGAAGATGATATGATTCTAGGCATAAAAGACTGAAGATTCCTCTGGAAAACTCTAAAGCTGATTAACATGTTCAGTAAAGTGGCAAGTACAAAGATACAAAAAAAAAATCAGTAGCCTTCAGTAACTCTACAGATTAAGAGCACTGGCTGCTCTTGCAGTGAACCCAACTTTGCTTAACAACACCCACTCACAACCATTTGTAACTCTAGTTCCAAGAATCAGACACCCTTTCCTGGATTCTATGGGCACTAGGCATGCACATGGCACACTACATACAAGCAAGCAGGCACTCATAAAATCAAAATAAATACATCTTTTTCAATGCCCCCCGCCTTCTTATAGCAAAGACAAACAGGAATGACAGGACATAGGCAAGCACATCTTACGTGTCTGTGTGGAATGAGCTAGCTACATATGAGGAAGTCTGCAGGATTATGCCAGCATCTAGGCTGTGGATGTACCAGAATGGGGAGATTGAAAAGTAATTTTCACTACGTTCCCACTATACTGAAATAAAACTATGCTACTTAATGAAAACATCCCCTGCAGGACTGAAGAAATATGTGCTCTAGGGAGAGAGAATGGGGTGCAGCCTGCCAGAGTGTCAAGACCTGCCTGAGGGAAAGAGACAAGTCCCGTATCTCAAAAGCCCTTGTCCAAGTCTTAAAAAGCTGAAGTATAGGCCAGGGAGGAGGGCTGTGAGCTATGACCAGCCACTGCGCGAGGAGGAAGATTTGCAGGCCTTGGCTTCCAGAAGAATTCTGAACAGACATGGCATTACACAGATCGAAGGAACAAATGAGAGCTAAATCATCAGATGATTTCAACATCTAATGCCTGGTGAAATCATATAAGTTTCCATTTAAAATGTGAGTCCCTGGCACCGATTAGACCATCTGAGTTCTAATCCAGGGTTCTTTGGCCTGGAAATTCTTACCTCTCCCTGGGCAAGAGGACTCAAGGCCATACCACCAAGTTTCTGGCCTACTGTGTAGTTTGTTTTCAGGGCATGTAATGAGCTAGCACATGCACACCTGTCACACACATGTGCAAATATAAACACACACGCACACATGTATGCATGCACGCACGCACTCACACACTGAGTGAAGAGAAACCAATATACTCTCTCTCTCTGTCTCTCTCTCTCTGTCTCTCTCTCTCTGTCTCTCTCTCTCTCTCTCTCTCTGCTGTGGAAGTGGTACTAATTGGCCAGTACAGATTATAAATACCTTTTCTCCTGGAGGTCCCCTTTCACCTTGTTCTCCTTGAAGACCCTGAGTGGGAAAAGAAGCAGTGATAGACCTGCATGTGGCTCACCTCTTTAAACAAAAGACACTCTGATACTTGTGTAGTATTGAGTCCTGGTGTGGGCAATGGGGCTTCTCCAGACTCCACCCTCCTTCCGGGAGTGCAAGACTATGCACATGGGTAAAAATGGCTTACGCCATGAGTCAGACACTCCCAGGTTCTATCCTGCTTCCATTAGGGAAAGGAACCCCAGGTGCATACATTTAAACTTGTTCCCCTGGTGACTCATGAGTGCCATAGCGTTTAAGAATTTCTACTCTAACAGAAACTAAGGTTTCCTTAACATCCAACCAGCAAGTACTTATTGTATAGGTGGAGGTGAAAGACTAGCTGGAGAGATAGCTCCTGACACCTACAGAGAGGGAACAGAGCCATCTCCCAGACGCATGTCTTTACTTACTGGAGCTCCAACTTGCCCAGCATGTCCCGGTAGTCCAGGAGGTCCCTGAGGCCCCTGCAGAAGAGAGTCCACAAAGATGGATGGGATGGGGGAAAAAGACAAGAGCTTCTCAGCTAATATTCTTTTTAGAAGGACTCAGTGCTTGCTACACTACATGTACTGCCCACACTGCCCGTACGAGGGATCTGCAGTTGGCACTCCCTGAGCTCTGCTTCATTACCCATGGCTGGTCCTTCCATCTGATGCCTGGTGAAGTCATAATCTTAGCCTGGCATGTTGAACTTCAAGGAAAGACTAGTGGCACCATCTCTGAGCCATCACTGACCCACACACAACAGTCCCATTCCCACGTGTCCCAAGTCCCTCAACCTTCTCATGATCTGACCCAATCAGATTCATGGCTTCCAAATCTGTGCAACAGATTGCTGTGACTAATATTTTCAAGTTATCACATGGTTTGTGCAGACTGGGCAAGTCCTAACGAACAGTCTACCAGAATTCTGAGCATAGCCTGGCTGACCGGAAACTTCCAATCAGAAGACAGCACATTTGTACATATCTATCAGAAATCTACTATAATAAAAAAAGGGCATTTCTTCTTCTGTCAAATCTATCCCAACTTTTATAAATTACACTTCAGCAAAAAAAAAAAATGCAGTACACATCATACCACACACACACTACACAAACACACACATGCACAGACATACACAGCATACACATACACACATGCACACACACACATCACACAGAGACACATACCACATGCACGAACAGAAACACACACACATGCACACTGCATGCTTCAGTGCTTCACTGATTTTAGTTGAAAACAAAGGAAATGAGAAAAGATAACTGGGCCATGATGTAACAGCTATATACATTCATATGGCATCCAAATCATGGGTACCAAAAGAAGAAGATGACCCTTCAAGTTTCTATTGCTATAGAGAATAATTTTTTCAACTGTATGACCCATTTTTGCAAGGATGTAAAATAAATTATGTATGTGTAGACATACATCCACATGTATAAAGTTGTATGAGAAGTAGGCAGAAACTCATCCAAGCATCTCATCAATGCCTAAAGCAACTGGTTTTACACCCCCAAGAACTGCCTGGAACCTGAGAACATAAGCAGCTCCCAGCAATACTTACCCGCATGCCCACTTCTCCAGGCAGCCCTGGCTCTCCCAGCTCTCCTGGCTCCCCCTGCACAAAATCAACATATGGTCACTGACAGCACAATGCAGGCCCAGGAGCACCAAAGTGGACGCAAGATGCCTGGGTGTTTATTCCCCACAGCTCTGAACTCATCAGAAGTGAAGTGACCAAAACAGAACTTACTCTCATGCCTTTACTGCCATCTCTTCCAGGGGGCCCAGGTGGGCCCAGGGATCCCTACAAGGAGAGAAAGAGAATACCAGTCGGTGTAGGATAAAGACAGCAATGGGGTAGTACGGTACAGAATGCATCATGCAGGAGGAAGGGGCTAGAGCAAGAAACAGATTCCTTTACCACGAGTGTTCCTGTAGCCTCAAGTATGCTCTGTTGACAACAGTGCTCCATGCCATCTTTGCCTACAGAACCTTTTCATGGGCATATGAAGACACAGAGCATAGGGGGAGATGGCAACAGCTCCTGGGAACCTCAAGAAGAAACCTGAGTTCCCATACAGAATGCACAAAGGTGTTTGCTGGTAAACAGTGGCTATGGCTAGGCCACTGTGGCCTTTTCTTTCAGAATGGGCTCAGAGGAGTTTGAGGGTTAATAACACATGTAGAACAAGGAGAAGGAGATAAGACAGTCTTTGGTCAGCAACTTTTACATGTATTCGGGGTTTGGGGAAAGGAAAGACTTCCATTGATCTCCAGGTTCATTTGTCTGTCCTTTCATGAGCACAATGTGGTGCATGTGTAACTGGGAAAGTTTCCCAAGGAGAAGGATTGCTCTGACCAAACAGTGAGTGTTTCCGTAGTCAGTCATTTTCTAGGACAGAGGGTCTCTATGGGATCTTTTTGAGTCAGACTGTCAATCACCCTGGGAGAATGCTACCATGGCAAGGTGTCTTTCCTTGGTTTCCATTCACCCACCAGCAAAATGGGGGAGAGAACACCTTATTTGGTTCTCCAGGGATAAGAAAGGCTAATCACTTCAGGTAGAGATGAGTCCTGAAGAGACTGAGCACTGGCTGAATACAAATGATTAGTCATAATTAGATCTTTCAAGAAAAAACCAAGAGTGATAGTACAGCCATAACAATTATGACTTATTAAAGAAACGACAAAGATGCTGCAACCCAGGGTTCATCGTCATTGCATGTTTACCATGAGCCAACACTAGGTGCTCTGCAGGGATCTCTGAATGTTACTCACTGCCACAATCAACATTAATGTGCATATCACTTAGCTCTCGAAATGAAAGCACAGCAAGGAGAGGTACTTTGCCCAAAGCTACAGTATTTACTATGGAGAGCTTAACTCAGGGCCCCAGAGAATGTCTTTTCACTTCTGCCACAGCATCTGCACACACATCAGTCCAGCAGGTGGTTCATAATCCTACAGATCAAATGCTAGTAGCCTCACTCTATCTGTGATCATCACAGAGCACAGAGTGGTCTCGCAGGACCATCCAGAAATCCACATGGCAAGATGAGAAAGGCTGGAAGAGTTAATGCCTGAGTATGCCATCCATCATAGTGCCCCCTCCCCAGGGACCATGACCTCCTTCTTCAGCCTCAGCAAGACCCACTGCACTAGAAATATTGTAGTCCCTCTACATCATGGGAGGTAGAATATCGGTGCAGGACCAAGAAGCTGAAATGGTGGTCATGTGTTGGGAGAGATCAAAACTCCCTGTGCTCCACCTGTCTCCAAGGCACATGTTCCAGATTCTTTCCTGCATTGTTCATCCACTAGAAGTACCCCAGCCTCCTTAACTCTATATCCTTCTACCTGATAATTAAGTCCAAGGTTTTCCAAAAGAGAAACATGGCAAAAGAATAAGTACTTCTTCTGAGAAATTTCCCTCCAGGATGCTTCACTCAGAACCAGGTCTATCCAACACACTGGTTACCCACTTGGAATAGCACATTCTTTGACAGACCAGTCTTGTCTTCTGGCTCCTACAGGTTTGGATAACCTGCAGCTGAAAGCAGGGAAGAGGTTGGGCTCGTGCCTCAGGAATAAAAGTGAGGATAGTAGGGCACAGTTGGTCCAAGGGCCGTCTAATAAAGGGAGTCAGGGTGAGAGCAGTGACAAGGCCAAAGAACTCTGCAGAGTTCTGGAACCTTTGCCTGTCCTCACAGTTCTCTTTTCTAGCTTGTAGGTTCCATCACAGAGGCACCCAGAGGAGACCCCTTGTGAGTCTGACTGCTCTACCATCTTGGAACTCTGAGATGAGAAAACAAGAGGACATTCCCAGTGCCTGATATGGCACAAGGGCTCTGCAGATGTTCCCTGGGCATCGATCTTTTCTAGAGCCCTTCTGATTTTAAGGGACAGTTATGACAGACCCCTCTACCAAAATCAGTCTTGATCATATAACCCACATGAGCACAGTGTGGAGGAAAGACAATGGTCTCAAGAACCAGGAAACTTCAGCTTTCAGCTCTCCCACATCTCAGTCTTGATGACCTAAGGCAAGGCTAGTGACAGGCTCTGATGCATCTGTCTATGGAGAACTACACCTAGCTTGGGAAAGTGGACTGTCCAAGGACGTGGATAACTTGGCAACTTAGTTTTTGGTGACAGAACTCATCACATATTGATCTGATACAAGTGCAGGCTACCTGTTTTTGTATAATAAATACTGAATGATTATTTTCTAAGTCAGACATGTAACAACTTCCCCTCTGATATGTACGTATTTGTGTGTGTGTGTTATAAATTTTTTTCCAAATTAAAATTTACCATTTTCCCTTTCCCTGTCATCTCTTCAACCCCTCCCATGTACCCCAATTTACTCTCTCTCAAATTTATGGCATCTGTTTCTTTGTTACATAAATATGTGTGCACGTGTATATGTGGTGTGTGTGTTACTTAAAACCTGCTCAGCATACAATGCTACATGTGTGCATATGATTTCAGCACTGATCATTTGATAATAGATAACCAATTGGGAGGCTCTTCTCTGGGGAAGACAATTTCTCCCACTCTCAGCATTTCTTGGTTGCCTGTGGTTCTTCGTTTAGGGTTGGGGTCCTGTAAGATTTCCCCCTTCCATGTTGGCATGTCTACTGGTGTTTAGGTCTTGTCTAGGCAGCTACACTAATCAGACTTTATGGGTGTAGTTTCTCTGACATTTCTAGGACATTTCTGTGACAATCTCACAGCAAACTTCCTATACTTTTGGCTTAGCATCTTTCCATTGTCTCTTCGTCAATGATCCCTGAGTCTCAGGTGTAGAAGCTGTGTTATAGTTGTGTGATTTGGGAGTTGGGTGTCATTACACCAGCTCCCTACATTTTGATACGTGTGTTCTACTGGAATGCTCTCTGTCTGGATAGACTAGGGCAAGCTGTGCATGCTCCAGCTGGGCTGGGGTCGGATGTGATGTGGAAGGGTCATGTAGATTGGGAGGAGCTAGGCTGCACTATGTTTATATCATTAAGATAACCAATCCAGAAAAATTTACCTAGCCTGAGCAATTTCCATCCTGAATGAAAGCTATCATAAGATCCAGATTTTTTCATTACATGGACTCCATTCAAACTGGCCCAGATACATCTTTCATGTTCTAGGGCCCCATAATCTGACACCACAAAATGCTGCCTTGCCCCCACAGTATGCTTTCCAAAAATGTTCCACTTAGATTCATCTCCTGCTACCATGAGGGCTTTTGAAAAGAGAAAGTTGCAACCTAAGCCAGCCTGTTCATGTGTCATGAAGATTATCACTGGACTCCTCTCAGCTCCAGTCTCCTCATTTGTAAGATAGCTTCATGTTGCTTTCAGATGGAAAATGAATGAGTACACATTTCATATACTACAAAATATATTATAGACGCTGGGGGAATATCTCAGTAGTAGAGTACTTACCTGACGTGGAAAGCCATGGGCTTGATCATAATCATCACAAAATTATCTATCATCTGTCTATCTCTATCTATCATCTATTATCTACTGTCTATCTATAATCTATATATTCTTTCTACTTATCTGTCAACTATCAATCTATCATCTATCTCTATCATCTATTAACTATATTTTCTTTCTTTCTTTCTTTCTTTCTTTCTTTCTTTCTTTCTTTCTTATCTATCTGCCAGTCTATCCCTTTTGAAAACTAGCAATGTTTCCTTCCCCGTGCTTAGCAAGATGACCCATAAGAATGTGAAGGCAAGAGATCTGAGAGTTAAAGTCAGCCGGGCTTCTAACATCACATACAATGGAACTTACCTTGAAAACAAAGTAAAAATAAATACAAAGTCATACCTACCACAACCACAAAGTGAGTGGGTAAAGAGTAGAAAAAAAGAATGGCAGCTGCCCTGGAATTGGTAAGGTCAGCATGGAAAGACTTCCAAAGAGAATTTGCTGGGTGTCCACAATCAAGTGTCAAAAGATAAACCAAAGCAGGCAGGTAGGGAAAGGAAAAAGAAGAAGAGAGAGGTCTGGACTTCCATGCATCCTTTGCCTGTCTGTGTCCTATTGGAATTCATATGTTGAAACCTAACACCCGTGCAGCAATATCCAGATTCAGGACCCTTAGAAAGTGGGTCTAGTGCCTCACAAAAAGAGGCTCAGGGTAGCTGGCTGACCTCTTCTGCCATGTCCAAGACATAGCCATAAGCTGCCATTTATGAAGCACATATCCTTCAGCTGACACTGACTGCAGGCATTGCTTTCTCAGACTTCCCAATCTTCACACAGTGATCAATACATTTCTGTTGTGTAAGAATTAGCTATTTATGACTGACAGATGCTGTGAGAAGGAGAATCACTTTTGTTATAGAAGTGTAGTCATTGATAGGTTCCCCATGCCCCAGCGGATGATGCCACACCCATTTGGTAGTACCAAAGGGTGGTTAGGTAATGCTTTCAAGACAGGAAACTTCAAACCAAGCAAGGTACTGCTGCTATTTTGGGTGTGATTTCTCAGCCTGCACATTTCAGTTATGAAAAGGAAATCATTACTTGGTCTGTTCGAAAAATTGTAAATAGATAGTACACATGCACCCATTGCAAGAAGACAATCAAGGGTGCTTGGACAGGGTTCCCGCAATTCCATGCCTGAAATTCAGACTCAAATTTCTAGTTTTGATTCCAAGTCCAGACTTTGACTTCTCTTCCCCATGTGACTATCTCCATGATTATGCAAAAGATAAAATCTAGCAAGACATTACTTATACACCTACACCCACTTGTCCATATCCCAAGCCTTGGGGACTTTGGCACATCATTGAGCAGGTATAGTTACTGGATAGCAGATGTCACTTGCTCTCTTGGAGATCTGACTGTCATGACTCATTTCTAAAAGCCCCCAGCTAACTACATCACTGTGAATCTTCATCTATCTGGCTGCAGGCGTGCCAAGCAGGCCCTCTGAGAAAAGTATTAGGAATATTCTAGAAAGTGGCCCTCAAAATGAGAGGATCCTGGGCTAGCACTCATAGTACTGCCTGGAACCTGATTAGGCAGACATGTTCCCTCACTCACGACAGTCTTAATGAACAAGATATTCCAGGAGCTGGATAGTTGATTGAATAAATCTTCCAGGTTGTTCTTTGCTGGCTTATGCACAGACAAATGCAGATTATGGAGTCAGACAACATGATCTCATACACAAACAATCTCAACCACATACACTGATAAACTCACCAGTTTCCAGACTCACTGTAAAAAAAAAAAGAACGAGAATGCCCAGCTTAAAAGTTAAGCTAAATGCCATGTGGAAGAATCCGGTGAGGTAGCAAGGGCTTATAAACTCTTGATCCTGCTCTTACTTTAAGATGTCATGTGAATTATTTTAGATAAACTGAAAAAAGGACTGGACCTCTACACTGGCACCTGTGAGATCCTTGCAGTGAAACCTCATCCAGAGTCCTGCTTATCTTAGAGGCTGCAGGACTCCTCCTTGAGGGAGCAGGTGGAGTACTGACATTCTGCAGCTGCCAACCTCTGGGGATAAGAGCTTATTAGTGCCAAGGGTGTAAAATATGTCATTTGGTATTAAAAATGGAACACCACTGGTGTAAGAGTAATTATACATAATGCTCATGAGCTCTTTTCACAAATAAAAAGTCATTTATTTTCATTAGTTCATTTAATCCTTGCAAAAACCCCATCTGGTTCTAGTATTATTATATTTGCCAATCCACAGAGGAGAAAAGCCAGGATTATAGGGGTGAAGTCATGGGCCCTCGTCATGTAGCTGCTAAGTGGCTGAGCTAAGGTCTGGACCCAGTAAGTCTGTGCCAAAAGCACCCGCTCTTTTATAATGAGGATGGTTCAAGGTGAGTGTGCCATGGTGGGATCAGAGAAGTGACAGCATGAACACAGGCATGCATGTCACCTGCATGGTCCCCTCAATCACAGCAGGGTCAAGTGAGAATGTCCCTTTAGATACTGACTGTCCCATTAGCCACACAGTGATCACAGTGATTGTCTGAGAGTGTGTGTGTATGTGTGTGTGTGTACATGCATATTGTGTAATTTTTTTGTGTGGACACAAAGGATAGAATTCAGAGTCCTGGGCAAGCTAGGTAAATTCACTGATCTGTATTGTGTGTGTGTGTGTATCTGTGTGTGTGTGTGTGTGTGTGTGTGTGTGTGTGTATAGTTTGCAGCTTCAAAGAGGACCTGCTTCAACAAGGCCCCCAAGGATGACTACATCAGGCCAAAAGCAGTGAATACATACATACATACATACATACATACATACACATATATATATATATATCTTTTTGTACAGGGTCTGGCTAAGTTACTCAGGCTGGATTTAAACCTGAGTTAGCTTTCCAAGTAGCTTTGACTACTTGCCTGCATCTCATATCTGGTTTGTGATATTTCCTTTTCCCTAGACACTTATCATGGCCTCTTCCTACTACCCTTTACTCTTAGGGGCAGATACTGCATTAATTTCTCTTCCCCTTTTCACAAACTTGGTGACATATATTTTACAGAATGCTTTGAAAAGTGAGAAAATCCCCCATTTCTAGCCATTCATTACTTTCCTCACTATGCTTTGCAGTGAGGGACTAGACTGCATTATTCATGTGTAATTTTCACACTGTGTCCCCCAAATCGCCATTTGTTTCTAGTTGCATACAGAACCACATGTTTCTACTCTCACTTAGAAAGTCTGTTATGGTATGTAAGCTGCATTTCTTCATGCTTCTCAGACCGAACACAGAAGGGACAGTACTGATGGGTTCTCCCTGAGGACCTCTTCCATATTTTCATATCTCAGATCCTATATGGCACATTCAGCTCTATTCAAAAGCCGTTGTAACCCTTCCCAGGGCACTGTGGCATAGGGTCTGCCCCCATAAGATCCAGAGCTCCAACGACATCAGTGATACACGTGTAACCCATGGAGTCTCGCAGATTCCTCTCAAGGGCAGTCACATCTTTTTGAATATATTAATAATAACCTCGGTGTCACTAGTGATGTGCCGGTGTCTCATTAAGGAATAGAAAAGCATTTCCTCTTGAAGTAATGTAACTAAGAGCGAGCCCATATTTGACTCCTCTACTTTTTTCTCCCTGTGTCTCCTGTCATTCCATCTGTTGCACTAATCTGAATCCACACCTGTCTGACTGCAGTCTAGTGTGTCTGTCTGTGTCTGTGTGTGTCCCTAACAAAGGGCTTTGTTCTGTATTTATTCAACATCACAGAAAGCATAACTGGGGTCAGAATGGCACACTTTACAGACGTCTTAGAGTTTTACAAGAGATAAAGTTACTGACTCCAACTGGCCTCGAGTGCTGTCAGCAATGTCTGTATGCTGTCTTCAGTGTTAGTTATTGGCATTCATTTTATACAGTTTATTTCAATGTGTTTCCTGTTTCCCATATTTATTACCATAGGACACACAGACACAAATGAATTACTCTGGGTCAAGAGAACAGAGGGAAAAGAGTATCTAATTTAAGATTACAGCTATATACTAGTTTAAGTTATAAAAACTGATTATATGGGAAAGTCAAGGCAAGTAAGGTAAGTTGTTACATTCTTCTCTTAAAGGCAGGTTAAAAACAGTCTGATTACACACCAGGATAGCAATCCTAAGTGATCTGGAAGTGTGTTATTAAGTTAGGCTGTGAGGTCCTAGGAAAAGTTTCAGTCCCTTAGAATGTGACAGATGTCTTCAGAATAATGGAAATGTGTCCCCACAGGCAATGAGCTAGGTGGCATGCTGAGTGGCATTTTGCTTTCATGTGGTTATCAACCGCCATCTTAAGGCTTTCCTTGGAGAGTAAGTTGCACAATCCCTGAGGTCTGCTGTGCTGTGACTGTTATGTGGGAGGGAAACAGGGTAGAACTTTCATAGCTGGGAAACAGCTCCGCCCTGCCACACACACTCCTCCAGTCCTCTGCCCAATCCCAGCCCATCAGCTCTATCCCTCATCCCCTCCCCTTTAAGTCATCTCCAGACTCATTCACAAATTTCTCTGGACAGTCCCATCTCAGATTTCTTTTTCTTGCTAGTTGAGCATGCTCGGGCTCCTGACCACACAGAGACTTTTTCACTGGTTCCCTATCACTGTACATGAAGCCTAAACATGCTTTGATATGTGATGTCCTGTCTGGTGGTCGTCGGATAGTTTCTCTGGCTCTACCATTCTGCCCTAAGCACTGCAAGGCAGCTAGCTTCATGTGAAGCAAGCTGTCCTGTTCTACACTCTACTGGGGTGTCCTCCCCAGGCCTCTACCTGTCTAGCATTTCTAGAGTGGCCTATTCTCCAGTAGACTGTTCTCTGGGTCCCCAAGACATTCAGTGCCTGCTTCTCATTTCTCTCAACCACCATATCCTGATCCTGCCTGCTCTCTCTTCCTGCTGTGTCTGTATTTGCTGCTACCGCCCAACTCAGGGGACACAGAAAAGCCAGGCTTGCAGACAAGGACCTCTTCTCCCCATTCAAATTCACAGAAGGCTAACAAAGTTACACACAACCACCTCTACCCCTGAACCCTGGAGAAAGTAATAAAGGGAGGCTCACCTTCTCACCCTTTTCTCCTTGGATGAAGGGTCCTCTCCCCTAGAGAAGGAAAACAGAAGGCACAGGTTTACTGAGGGGGCATATCTATGGTGTGGTATCACCCCAAGGTTTAAGCAACTGGACACTGTAATCTCATGAACTCTGCCTGGCACCCCTGAAAGAGATGGGGCTGTTACTGAATGTGGGTTCTCATGAATGTCTTCTCATTTAATTTTCCAATAATTTATCATTATAGATACATTTTGTTGTTTTCAAAACAGCCTTATCTGGATATAATTTGTATGCCATGTAATTCACCTATTTAAGATATCTAATTAAACTATTTTAATTTACTTACAGAGTTATACAACAACAATCACAATCAATTCCAGAACATTTTCACCATTTCCAAAAGGGCCCAGACCACTGGCAGTGCTCCTATTACCCATTCCCAGCCCTAGACAAACACTAACCAGTTTTCTATTGTAAGTAGTAAATATCCCCATAGTGACTACCTCCTCTCACTCAGCAAAGCCTTCTAAGTTTCATCCATGTTGTACCCTGTAGCACATCTTCCCTTGTTGCAGACTAACATTGGAATGTACAGACCCAGCACACTTCACACCTTTGTATTATGGCCACTGGGTTGTTTCTACTTTATTAGAACTACAAGACTGTTCTCCCAGAGGCTGCGTGATTCCCCAGCTGCAGTGTGGGAAAACTCCCATTTTGCTGCATTGCTCCGGCTTTCATTGGGAGTGAAGTATGCAAGGTTGTACCCACTGCTGTGGAATTGTCTATTCCTCCTTTGATTTCTACCAATTGTATGTCATGCATTTTGAGGCTCTGTTGCTGGTTGCTTGTGTTTATTGTTATATGTCTTAAAGAAACTTTAAAGAACTGACTTTTCTAGCTGAAAGTATCTCTTTTTATGAAGTGTTCTGTTCAAAAGTCCATTTTGTCTGATAATAAATAGTATGACCATTTCAATTTTTTGTTTTCAGTTTCAATTTGTATATTTTCAATCCTCCTCCTCTTTGTGTGTGTGTGCTATATGTGTGTGTGTGTGTGTGTGTGTGTGTGTGTGTGTGTGTGTGTGTGCAGGTATTCACAATTGTTAGGGACAGAACTCAGGGCCTTGTGTCTGCTAGGCAAGCACTCGACTACTGAGACACATTCCCAACTTCCTGAATGTAAAGCATATCTCCTCTAGACAGGATAGTAATCAGACATTTTTAAGCCCTGTTGGAAAGTCTGCTTCTTAGTTGATCTGTTTAATACACTTATTAATAATGCTATTATAAAGTAGATTTACATCCATTAGAATAAGCATGCAGGATGTCTAGAGTGAAAGGGACACTACAAAATGCATGGTGTTAGGGATCACAAGGGTACCACTTTAGAAGAACAGAATTCTGAGGATGGACAGAGTGAGAGGCAAAGCAAAAGAATACTGTGGCCATGTCCAGCAGGTAGCTCTTGCTGATGGAGAAGAGAGGGGTTTCATGCCATGACTCAGATGCACTAAGCATCTGCATTCACCAGGCCGTCAGCCCACACTTCCTGAACAGTATGACCAGATTGGGAAGCAATCGGGAACCCTGGGCTTCCCACACCAAACATGTGGTCCATTGATATATAAAAGCAGAGTCTGACTTACAGTGTCTCCTTTCTCTCCCTTGGGCCCAGGAGCACCCATTAGTCCAATGGGTCCCGAATCTCCCTAAAGGGTTAAAAGCAAAAATAAGCATTAGGTCAGATCTTCCCAAAAGCTCTCCAGACTTCTGCACTCACAGGCTGCTCACAGACAACCTAGCCCCCAGTTCCCTAGAAGAACTGAAGTCAACCTGAAGTCATCCTGGGTGACTGCATCATGAGGTCACCTGTCCTACATTAGAAGGGAAAGAAACAGAAGCACCTAAGTCAAATTCTCTCACAGTCCTCCAATGTATTCACAAATCACCAGGCCCTGCCAGACCTGAGCATTTGCATACAGGGCCTCTGTGTGAATGCTGAAATAATCTTTTATCTTGGTGTGAATTGGTACAGAGATGGTGTGTACTAATAACATGGCATAGAAATTCAAAACCAAGAAAGACAGGAAGCAGCAAGAAGAAAGGGAGACAGAGAGGCCAAAATAGGGCAGGAAGGGGGGGGTGTTATGGAGAGGAGAGGAGTGCAGTGTTCAGGTATGATGAGAGAACTTACACACAGCAGGAGAACACAGAAGCAAGAGGAGCAAAGAGGTACAGCTTTCTCCATGTCTCTTGCCCCCATACTCAGCCCCAGACAAGGTATTAGCTGTGCAAAAGTAAAGAAGCCCCGCAAGGCAGTGACCATTAATGCTGGTACCTCCCACCCATCAAGGTTCCAAGACCAAAGCAGTGATGGAGAAGGTAGCAAGCTGGAGAATGAGGGAGGAATAAGAGACGGCTTGCGACCAAGGATGGAGCACCACACCGAACAGGAGCAACTTTGTGCTCATGTTTTGTGCAACTACTTTGTTTGTGAACTTTGTAAACAAGACATGTATATAGTTTACGCCATTTAAATAACTCCTAAATCCCATGTCTTAAATGTTTCTGGAACCTTGCAACTTGCAAGGATTGATGCAGAATTAGCTGAGTTTGGAGAGTTGAGCCTGTTGGAGCACACGAGTTATGGGCCTCAACCTGGGCAATCCTGTCCTTCTTTCTATAAATTCTCAGGCTGAGAGGTGCAGTTCTGGGCAGGTCGGAGTCTCACAGCTTGAACCTCATGTCATTTGTTCTCATTGCAGCATCGTAACCAGCTCCAAGGCAACTCCAAGGATGGTGGGACAATAATGTACCACACCCCTGCCACGTTTCCAGTTTCCATGGATGTTAAGCAAAGAACACTATACCATGCAGGTACTGACCTTCTGACCAGGGAGTCCCACAGGGCCAGCAAAGCCCCTTTCACCCTGCAGGAAGAAAGACAGGAAAAAACAATAAAGGCCAGATGTTAACTCTCTCTAACTCTTATATAAGCCAATTACCACTCCATAGGCTCTAAAACTACTCTTATGCTAAGTTAGGCTGGTCAGAGAGTTGAGCAAAAAACTGCTGACTTCAGCTGAGAGTCCTGTTCTCCAAATGCAAACCTGCATGTACAACTTTCACCATTATCTCCCATTACAGCCATTGGGGAAATCAAAGTGATAAATACACCCAGGAAGAGAAAGGGAAATAGCCTATGTTCTCATTCCTACACGGAAGCTAAAGACGTCTCTCTCTCTCTCTCTCTCTCTCACACACACACACACACACACACACACACACACACAAATCAGAGAGTAGAACAGGGGTTCCAGGCTGTGAAGTCAGGAAATGGAGAGGGTTCTGGCCAGAGGGCTCAAGCTCCATTTAGATATAAATAAATTATAGGAATCTGAGGTAACTGATGTGCTCTTTATCTTGATTAACAGAGACAAGAGAAATGAACAAAAACCAAGTAATTTTATGGGCTGTTATTTTATCTGAATGTATAACTTAAGTTAGAAAGAAAACAATGATGCCTGTTATCAATTCATGTTATAGTTATTTACTAAAATACAAAGTATGACAGGTCCAAAGCAATTTCTAGACATGAGCTGCATCCAAATTTGAAAATAAGTGAGAGATGTTATTAGTCTGTTTATACATGATCTGTATGCTGTGGCCACCTGTAATATTGCCAAGCTAGGGACAAACACGTGATTCTTATATCACACATAAAGATATCACCACGTTACTCGGCCATTTGCACTTGATCCCATCACTAACAACAATACTCTCTGGTTCTAGGTTGTTTTTCTGTTGCTTTGTTAAACGTGCTGACAGAAAGCAACTTGAAGAGGAAAATGTTTACTTTACCTTCCACTTCCAGGTCATGGCCCATAATGTGGGACGTCAGGGAAAGAACACAAGCCTGAAGGCAGTAACTGAAGCAGAGACCATGAAGGGATGCAGCTTGATTCTCCTGGCTTACTCAGTTTGATTGATGAGTGAGTGAGTGATTTTTGCATGAGAGTTTTGCCTGCAGATGTGCTTGTGTACCACATGTATACCTGGCTGGTACCAACAGAAGCCAGAAGAAGGTGTCAGTTATCCTGGGACTGGAGTTACAAATGGTTATGATCCACCATAAGGATGCTGAGAATCAAACGCTGGTCCTCTGGAAGAGCAGCCAGTGCTCTTAACCACTAAGCCATCTCTCCAGCCCTTTAGCTTCCCTGCCAGATCCAACCATCAGTTACATTAATGATTAATCAAGACATTGCCCAACGTCCAATCTTCCTCAATTGATTGTCACTTCCAAAGTGGCAATAAAGACTGATCGGTATAACTCTGTTCATGGGTTCCCATTTACTTCAGAGCAATCACAAGTTTCCTCAGCAATATGCCAATGAGTATAAATACTTCTGTGTACTTAGGACCTCCTATAATGACATTAGAATATCTTAGACATTGTTCACGTCCATCACCACGACTAACTGCAGAGATGTAAACAGGAACCCAAAAAAATAGTTGACATCACTGAAGTGAAAGACCTAAACAGCTAAAAACAAAATGCTGACAGCCAGAGCTCTGCCCCACGAATAAGACTGTGACATCTTGGGCCTCACGCTGAGTTCTTATAGGCACACAGTTGCAGGAGGCAAGAGCCACACCAGACAGCTGACCAGGACTTGCAAAGGCCATATTCTGCTGCTCTTAAAATCTCAGTGTGCACCACAGCTGGAAAGACATAGCAGGTGTTTACTGCCCATGGCCAGAAACTAGGGCTCATGCCTGGATAAAGGGATATGTTATCAGGTATGAGACCCAGAATACGAGGCTGAGACTACAACAACTGAAAAGCTCAGACAGTAGAGCCTTGCCTCATTCTGAGAAAGGGATGTAAGAATGCTTTACTTTCTCCATCACCCCCATCTGTCCATGTTACTACCCATCCATCTTTTCAGGCTATTTTCCATCAATTCAACCATTATGTAATAGCTTCCTCTGTGTCAAGATGTGCAGTTGCCCCCCAAAACACAGACAATATTCAATCACTGTCAACCGGGATTTAGGACTGTATAAAAGAAAAACCAAGGAAATTTTATCAGTCTAGTGTGATCATGGCTGTAGTATATCAAAGCCTGGGGAAAGAGAAGGAACTTTTTTTTTTTTTTTTTTAAGAAAAGAAGGTTCTGGGGCGGGAGAGATGGCTCAGCCATTAAAGGCTAGGTTCACAACCAAAAATATAAGAAAAGAAGGTACTGGATAGTTATTGAATGGAGATGAATGGCAAGGGGAAAAAGGAAGCATGAGAGGAAACCACACAGACAGCATCAGGCTCAGCAGGTCATTTCTCATGCTTTAGACAAAGAACAAGTATCAGCCAGGGAAAGCTGCTCAAGGAAAGAAAATATGTTTCATGCAGAAGGTTCTGTATCTTCAGATGGCCAAAGGTGAGAGAGATAAAGTCCTCTGCAAGAAACCAGCAGTTTTTATCTGACCTGGGAACTGAGAGGGAGACTGAGACATGAGATTAGAAGCACTGTGGACGTGACATGCCTCACACCAGAGAGGAAGTACTGGAGAGGGACCCTTAAACCATGCCAAGTAGATCAGGCTCTGGTGAGTTAGACGGTGGGAAGCAAATGGAGGGGATGCTTCTTGCGATCCCCAGCAGTGATCACATGAGCTTTCCTGGGACCCATCCAGACACAGGTCTGGATCCAAGGGTAAGCATTTGCCTGGGGAAGGTGGGATTGGCTTCACAGTGCATTGGCAGGAAAAACCTCCCCATACCCTTTTCCACAGGAGCTCTAACCGAAAGCAGTATTCAGAAGGATGTGGGGTAGACAGGTGCTTCTGAGACTTCACTGGCATGCAGAATGGATTTGTTCACAGGCCGAGGCAGCCTGAGCCTGAGCCTGCAGCTGGAAGAGCAGCTGCCCAGCCTGAGTGTGGTGATCCTACCTCCTTTTTCTCACTGCTTTTCCCCTAACCTAGACACTGGGCACGGAGCATCCTAATGTCACCTACAGCCTTAAAAACAACAGCAATAAGCTCACAGTACAGGTGGAATTTGGCAACTTGAACCAGAATATGGCAGCTTCATTTGACTAGGATATCCTTAGTGACCCATGTCTTCCCAAGAGCCTGGTTCTCTGCATAGAACAAGAAAGAATAACAGTGAGGGGAAAAGGAAAGGGAACAGTATATTGGCCAGATGTGTTATTATTGTTCAGATATCCAAAGTGTTCTGATCCAGTTATCTTCATCTCTCACTGCACTTGGGTCTGGGTGTCACTATTTCTGGGCGGAGCCTCACAGTCCTTCATGTGGGCTGGCACCATGCACATAGGGACAACTACATGTGGTAGATTAAGACACTGGGGGTACAAGTCCAGATGCTCCTCACTAAGACTGTCCCTAGACAGTTCTGCTCCTTGCCAACCTTGTCCCTTCTGCTCATAACAGTGTGTGTGTGTGTGTGTGTGTGTGTGTGTGTGTGTGTGTGTGTGTG
>CAJQZJ010031511.1:5533114-5549012 GCA_907164525.1 Lophiomys imhausi
ACACACACACACACACACACACACACACACACACACACACACACACAAAATCACACACATGCACACATATTTCTCCACACTGTAGCCTGTGTATACGGCAGCAAGCTGTAAAGTGACTGCAGATCTGGAATCTGTCTGCTTTCTGGACCCCAGACTCTTGCCGTCACTGACTGGTCTTCAGAGCCATAGCCTTGAGCTCTAGCTGAGGATGTCGCACAGTAAATAACATTTAACAAATTCAGGTTGCTGCCCAGGCTCTGGTCCACAGCTCATCCTGATTTTGGTGAGCTCCCTTTTTCTGGACTGACCTGGGGCTCTCCAAGCAGTACACTCTCTTTCCCATGCATTCTGCCTTCACAGCCCCAACGCCCAGAAAGACTCTTCCCTCCCAGTGCTCACAGGCAGAGTGCTCTGGGCTTCCACCTTCCTCTTGTTGTCCAGGCTCAGGCTCATCCTGCCCACTCCTCACCCTGTCCATCCTCATGACAACACCTGGCATGCAGCACCTCTGTGTATTTCCTTCACCATCCATAACCTATTTCCTCTGCTACAACACAAATCTCTGCGGGACCTGTGGAATGAGGCTGTGCTCTCTCTTGGCCCCAGCTCTAGCTCAGTCTCTAACCCAAGACAGATGTGGCCAGGTGGATTAGCTGAAAGAACTTTAACAAACAGAAGTGGTAAGTGAAGGGCCCTGCCTGTGTGGGGCTGGGGGTGGACCTGTGTGACTTCAGCCTTCTGCTTCTACCATGCACTCCTCAAAGCACACCTCCTCGTGCCACTTGACTCTCTTCAGATCTGCTCATGTCTACTTCATTTCCTGTTGAGACGCCAATGCAGACCGGAAGAAAGTGACAGAACGCATATTCTTGATTTTGAGCAAGGCTGGTTTTGGTCTTCAGGAGACGGACTGCTTTCTACATTAGCTCTGATCCACTGACCGCAATGGAGTCATCAGACAAGGCTACAGAGCTGAGGCTGAGAGGGGCCCCAAAGTCTCACCACTGCATTTGATCCTTGTTACTTAACCCTTCCTGCCCACTGTCTTCCCAAGCCTGAGAATTTCCAACCATTCTATCTTGGACCCCATTCTTGCCTGAGAGCCATACTCAGGTTCCACATACAGCAGCTGTGGGTTCAACTATCTTCTGGGGCAGCTCATGGTTCTGAGCCCCCAACCGTATCCCCCATGCAGGCCCTCATCTTATGGCCCTTTGCTGTCTTTTGTGTGGATCAGATTAATGATGACTGAGAGCCTGAGCTGGGGCCCACTAGGCTGAGTCTAAGGTTCAGCACAACTCGACTATCATGAAGTTACCTCAATTCTCTGATCCTCCATTTGCCCTTCAGTGAGATGGTATCACAGAGCTGTAAAAAGGACTGGGGGCTTGGAGGGCACAGTGCCAGTCGCATACATGAAGCCTAGATAGGCTGAGATCTCTTCCCACCATTTCTAAGGACCCAAACCACACAGCCATAAGTATCCTAGTTCATACCGTCGAAAGGATATAAAATACATTAACTTTTCCTCCAAGCATTTATCATAGAAACACAGCTATGGATGAATGTCAGAAGCCCCGAGATGCCTTGTGGTTTGACATCAACAAACCTTTCTTGCTGATAGAGAGAAATGGGGTGAATGAGAGATCCTCCCATTTAAGGAACCGGTCCAATTTTCCACACTCACGGTGTTGGATAAACAGGAATGCTTCCTGCCTGAATATGACAGCCAGATTCAAGAGTCAGGGTAGGACCCAGACCTAGTACCTCAGCACAAATGATAAGCACTGACCACTGACCCCCTTGTGAATTTACAAACTGGAGCAGATCCTTCCATCTCTGTGCCTGACTTGGCCTCCTAAGTGGGACTAAGTAACAGCACTGCACTATTGTAGAGTGAGGAGCTTAGAGTTTGCTGCGACCATACAAGGGCTCACTGCCCAGAGGCCAGCGAAATCTGTGCTGGATGCACAAACCAAAGTGGAAGGGCAACAAACACTGCCCCGCTCTGGGGCACTGGGCTCTTTCTGGTTCTTTACTTAAACACTGGACTCACGGCTGTATAAAGGACTGGCTGATCTCACAGCAATGAGGTGAGCAGTGTGCCAATGTTCACAAGGCTGACCCCTGCCAAGGAGGAGGAACACCTGCATCTGCACTTCTCTGAGACACTCTGAAGCGGCTGAGCAGATGTAGGGTTAGTGGGAACTGACCAAAAGGCAAGGGATGTGTGAGAGGGAATCCCTGCATTCCCCAGCCCATGGAAACTGTTCCTGGGACTCTAGAGAGAGGATGTGGCAGCATGAGAGAAACAGGCAGGAAAGGGAAAGAGAAGCCTCAGGCCTTTGGGAAGGGACAGATAAAAGCGCCTCAGATTCTCAGTGTTCTCCTGCAGACACCAGCCTTGGAGCCTAGGTCCCACACCCAGGAACAACCCTCTCTAGTCCCTCCATGGGTCTGAGTAACTATCAACTCACCAGCACCTTCTCACTATCTCAGCGGTTGACTCTCCAAGAACCCCATTGCATTCCGGCCCCACACACACTTGTTGCCCCTTCATGTCTAAGATCCCTGCCTCTCCTATCATTTCCCAGCTGGGCTCTGAAACCTCAGGCTGCCTCCTTCCCCAACACCCTCCTTCACCTCCCCCATGCACTACCCTCTGCAGACAGCAGATACCCCCCAGGTACAGTACTTGCTCACTTTAGCTTCTTTGGCCAGCTGTCATCTGCAGACTGATTTCCAGGATACACACTGTAAGCCTTGGCTTTGTTTCCTAACTATCTCTTCCACCTGTGCTTCAAGCTCCTGCGCTCTGGAAGTGCCGGTTACAAATAGACATTCTACTTTACCCTCTGGGTATAAATTAATCTCCTCTGGGAAGCCACCCACATATCTCTCTCAGTTCTCTCCTCACTGCTACCAAACCTTGTTTAGTTTGGATGGCCAGCCTTAAGGTTCTGTAATACATGATGCTAATGTCTGCTGTGGCATTTACTTAACCAGACCAAATGACCTCAGTGACTCTTCCTTCTATAGAAATCTTGGGTTTCCTAAATTCACCTATTATTTTTCTGTCCAGGCTCAACATGACTGCCCACTTGTAGTGTAATCAGATAGGCAAGCTTATATAAGAAGACAGAGAAGCATCACCCACCACAATGGAGGCTGCATTGCCCTCAAGAAGCTACCAGAACACACAGTAAGAATCAAATGGGTCCTCTGCTGCTGCTGCTGCTGCTGCTGCTGCTGCTGCTGCTGCTACTAACTTGGCCTGGAAGGACCAGGTTGCTGTGTAAAGGATACAGGATTTAGGGCTTGCAAGCCCTCTCCATTCCTGCCTATGCCAGGATGGTGTAGCACCACCTGCATATGATTTGTGGTTCTGTTTGTATTTGACTGAACTTATCAAAGTACTGTTGTCTCTTGGCACTAGGAGCCCTCCCCATACCCAAATCCAATGATGCTCAAGCTCTTTATTTCAAAGACGACTGGTGTTTGCGCGTCAATCTGTACTCCTTTGTAGGCACCGATCTCACCAATGTCCAGCAGAGACCCAGGCAAACAGAAGGATTTCAATGTGTATACAATGAATGGATGAGTGAATGAGTGAGTGATCGAATGCATGAATGGGAAATTTGGACTCCAGTATGCATCTTTCTGAGTCACAGTCCTCTCTCCTCAGAAAGCCCGTAATAATTATTAATAAATTAATGATAAATTGTAACTACAGATGTGGGGCACACTGAGGCGTCTAGAATTCTGAAGTCCCTTCTGGTGCCCCTGGCAAGGTCCCCTCGGGTACTCACATCAATGGGTACACTGTCGTAGAGACGTTTGCCAATCACAGTCTTGCCCTGGATGTCGATGTTCTCCCTCTCCTCGATGGGCAGTGTCTGAACCAGTGCACAGTCAATGTAAAGGGACACATTCTGGGCCTGGATGCTTAGAGCCATCTTGTGCCAGTCACGGTCAAAGAGGTCATCAACCCGGGGACCTCGGAAGACGACCCGTACTGCATCCTTCATGGCACCCACAGCGTTGTACTCAACGGCCTTGTTCTCACCATCCAGCCGGATAGAGACCTAAGGAGACAGGCACAGAGAATCCTTGGACACCTACCACACGCCCTAAACATCATGAGACAAAGCATGGGCTGAAGTGGGGAGGGTGGAGTCAGTCCTGGCAATGCCAACACACCCAACTGTGACTCTCCTTCCAGGACGCTCAACGCTCTCTGGCTTGAGGCCAGTCAGGTGCCTTTCTGGGCCTTGATTCCTCCTCAGTATGAGCTTCAGCAGCCAGTCTGCAGGCCGCTCAAGCTAGGTAGCACTTAGGTTGATTGTGCTCATGCACTAAGCAGGAGCCCTGCAGTCAGTGTGTGAAGAGGCTACGGGGCCTTCTGTGAGACTTCAAGATGACCAGAGAAGAAGGACTAAGACATGATGCCCAGGCAAAATCCTAAGCAGCTTCAGGGTCTCTTAGGACCCTGCCCTATCTAATGTAGATGCCAAGTGCCAGTCTTCAAGCGTATGGGCAACATGCCTGTCTCTAATCTAGACGATTCAACAGAAGCTCCATGAGAATGAAGCCTCCTGATCAGTGAGGGCTTTAACTATCCCAATCATGCGTGCATACTCAGTCCTCTGCACAATTTTCTGGCAGAGAGCAAGCACCCAGGGTTGTCTAACCTTTTGGCTCCTCCGGGATACATTGTCACCTTCAAAGTTCATGCTCAAGAGCCGCACAAACAAAATAAACAAACACACAAAATTATCTCAGAACGTTTTAAGTCCATTTACAATTTTCATAGTGATCTGTGGCTGCATAGACCACCTAGGCAAGGAAGGGAGCTTTTGTTTGCATTGCGGGATGAATAGTTATGTTTTCACTCACGCTCTCGCTTCTGCATCCTCTCCTGGATGCTCACCAAACACATTGTGTGTGACAGGCAAGCCAGGAACCGGGAATGCAGTGAATGGGTGGAAACTTGGACAGTGAATCAATGAGAGAGCATCAGCTAAGGTTAGTCTTCCTGTGCCCTGACTCAGAACTCCACGCCCGCCACACACTGTGATTGCTAATCCACAGTCGGGTTTCCTCAGCAGCCCCTTGCTGGTTCCCACTCCTCTCCCCCAACATCCCCACCCTTAACTCTAGCCACTTCATCAATATATTTTTTAAGTTTGGCAGGTTGCATATTGCCTGATTCAATCCAAACCAGGAAGTTGCTTTGAGGCTTTGTGACCTCAGACAGGTTATTCAGCTTCTCTGCACTGTCTCTTCATTTGTAAAATGGTATTGATGGTGGCACTTACATCACAGGCTTGCAGAGGGTGAAATAAATAAGTATCCATGTAAGCACTTTACATAGTACTTATATGTCAGGCTCTAGTCTAAATTTAATAACAATAACTAAAGCAGGTAAAATCACAGACAGATACTTTGATTTTTTTCTGATGATCCCGACTTCCTTCCTCCTGCTGTGATAAAGAGTATTCACAGCACAGTCCTTGTCTTCTAAGTTCTCCCTCTTGCTCAACCTCCCTTCAACACAACCAAGGGGTACCTCAGATCTTTTTAATTGGCTCACCACCATACATACTCAGGTGTAATAAATACCTGAAAACAATGGGCTCCTCTTTAAGCATCTAATATGACACATACAGTATAATTGTTTCATGATTGAACACAGACCTCTATTTCTTCAGGGTAGCTTCACAGACCTCAGCTCTGGCCCTGACCATCTTTGGAGCTCTCTGAAGATGTGACATTCCCTCTGATATTTCTGTCTCTCTAGCACAAAAGAAAGAAAAGCAGGGAGTCCACAGACCCAAGTTTTACCACTAACTAGATGCGTAGCCTCCTGAAATCCACTTCATCACTCAGATGCACCAGCAAATTGTGGTAGCTCAATTTTCAAGCTATATCTAAACTCTGGTCACTCCAGCAGGAGGAGGACAGCAAGCATGGCAGGCCGAAAGCACAAAGTTCTGCAAATGCCATGAAAGAAAAGACCCAGACTGCGGGGGTGGTGCGGGATCACCCCACAAGAATGTCATGGCAGGTGCCCAGTCCTACCCTGCCAGAGCAGAGAAATTGGAGAAGCAAATCATGGTTAACAGCCATTGGTGGTGGACAGGAATACAGAGCTGACAAAAAGCCTGTCAATGCTTTAGGTCTCCCACGCATAGGAAACTGGATCCCTCCATGGTTAACATTGAAAATGAGTTTGCACCTCCGTGTGACCACAGGGAGAGTTATTCAACAGGACTAACAGACCCAGACAGGCTTAAAACAAAAGCACAGACTTGGGCCTTAACTGCTTGAGTTCAAGTCACAACTTCTGCTCTTATTGCCTGTGCAAACTCAGGTCAATTCCTAGGCCTCTCTGTGGCTATTTCTTATCCTGAGATGGGAATAGTAAAACCAACCTCTCTGCAGGGTGACCAAGAGGATGCAGTGTATTAAGAATTATGAGCCATTTGAACTATAGTAAGAGCAGGTGTGTGTCGGTGAACAGTGAAGAATAAGGTCAAAGTCTTCTCTGACCACAGGAGAAGTCCACCCTATTCTATTCTATTCTATTCTATTCTACTCTACTCTACTCTACTTTACTCTACTCTACTCTATTCTATACTGTTAGAATAAATCCTACTCTATTCTGCTAGAATAGACTAAAATTAGTGGCTGAATGACCTGGGCATTGTCCAGTTCTCCTCACAATGTTCTTAGCACCTCCGTTGCATAATCTCATTTACTTATAAGAAGAGAAGGGGGATGAAAGAGAGGGAGGATGGGAGAAAAAAAGCTTAGAAGGAGGTGATCCAAGAGAGGGGACAAAGAGTTAGCTACTGATGCTTGTCTCAGATCACTGTCCATGATTGCCAGAGTCCAATCACTTGGAAAACTTTTTGTTTTGTTTCAACCCGATATGAAAACCAAGAGAGTTTCTCCCAGCTGAAGGTGAGAATGTCTACACAAGCATATTTCTAATGAGAGGACAGGGTTCAGGGATCAGGTCTTTCAGCCCTGAGAACAAGCAGATTTGGGCTTGTTCAGGAACGAAGGCTGGTGTTGCTTTCCTCTCAAACTGACGCCCTGTATTGGTGAGATTTTTTTTTTTTTTGAGACTTTTTGAGTTTGAGATTTTTTTCCTTCCTCACTGGGCTAGGTGCTGATGAGGTACTGTGGAACTGAAAACCAATACTCTGGAAGTAGATAAAGACAAGGGTTTGGAACTTCAAATGTGAGAAAGCAGAAGACAACCTTCTTTTATACAAGAGAGCTACTTGTGACAGATTCTACTAAACTTTAGACTTTGCTGGATGCTTTGCAAACATAATTTTATTGATACCTGATTCTTCTACCAACTATTCATAGTAAGTATTCTCATTTTCCACTTTCAAGCTAAGAAAACTAAGACTCAGACAGCCCTACCCCATGACCCACACCAAGAAAGGAGGAGACACAATATTTGGTCCAGGTCCACCTGACCCTGCCTGGTCCAGTTTCTTCCACTATTTTATGAGGTCACCAATACAGAAGGTGTCATAAGACAGCAGACCATATGATCTCTTCTTTCTATAACCAGAAAGTCTCAGAGGATAAGAACTAAATGCCAAACTTTAGAACATCTGAACAGGGAAGAAAGAGGATCTGGATCTACAGGCTCTTTGGGGCTTCATGTACTTGACCCCACTTCTGCCTAGGCTCAGAACTGAGTACCTTGCAGGGAATACAATGGTCAAGACTGTTTCCTGGGAGAAGGATACAGCACTTGCCCTGGAGACAGGCATCCCCATACCTGTGGGATGCCATACTGGTCAATGACCTGCCAGATATACCAGTCTTCTTTCCGAGATGTTTTCCGGAACCGGAAGGTTGTGACAAAGGCATATTCATCAGGTAGCCCTTGGGGAAAAACATCCCTGAGAACAAAGAGAGACAAACAGTACCAGGGTTAGTAAGGAGGGGAAGGGGCTGGCAGAGGAAGCTTCCGTGTCTTCTCCACTACTAAGTCCTGGCAGTGTGACCCCTAAGGATGCCCACAGCTCCCTCTCAGTTGTACTGATGCCTCTTACTAAGGCTGGTGTCTCAGTGAGACATTCTATTGACCAGAACTGTGGTCCATTCAGTGCCTTTGCCAACAGCCCCAATGTTCATCTATTGGCTCCCCACCCTCCCAATGACTGATGGTCAATAAGTGCTCCAGCAATGGTTGCAATAGAGACTCCAAGACTTCACCTCTCCTGTCCTGTTCCTGTGTTTCTTGTACCAGAAATCCTAGACCAAGTTGCTATGGCCTCAGTGTATGTCTTCACAAAGTCCATGCGTTAAAATCCTAATGCCTAGATGGTGGAGGACTACTCTGAGTAATAGAGTGGAACTCTGTGTGCCCTTCGAAGAGAGGCCCCTCAGTGTTGCTTAGCTTTTCTCCCACATGCTGTTACCACAAGAGGACACGAACAGTGAAGACCTGACCTTAGAGATCCAGCCTCCAGTTCATTGAGAAGCTTCTGCCACCGATGGGCCATGTAGACTATGGGGCATTGTCAGAAGACATAGGACATTCTCTTCTCTCAACCAGTCTCTGAGTTCAACCCTCACTACATGGCAGCCCCTCTCCTGAAGGTGACCTCTACTCCCTGTTGCTGTATTCCAGCCAGTCTTTAAACTGTATATACTCTACCAAATTCAGTTACTATGGAGGCCCAAGAGTCAATCACTCTGTACCTGCCCAGGGCACCTTTGGACCACCTGTCCTTCCACCTCCACCCAGGTCATGGACAGAAACACCTGAGCTTCCTCCAGACCCTCAGCTCAGTCCTTTGAAACAATTTCTCTCCCTTTTTTTTTCTCCCCTCCCTATCGTTTCTAACAGAATTCAGCAAAAAAGTACCTTACACACTTGTTCATTTCATCATCTCTCACCAACATCTGAACCTGTTCTTGGCTCCATAGATCTCCCCAGTTTCCTTGTAGGGATCCTAGTGAGAAAGTCTGATAATTCCCTGTCCCTTAGCTCCTACCACAAAGACACCAGTACAGCATGCTTCCTACAGGTGCTAAGGAATAATAGTAACTGAAAGCTCCCAAATGCTGACTTTGTGCAAAACCCTTTCTTTCCCCAGATCAGGCTACTTTTCTCAGAGGACACTGAGAGGGTAGTCTCCCACTGCAGTGGAGGACACTAAACAACCTCCCACCTCTCCCTGTGGATGACAGTAACATTCCTTCTACCAAAGTTGTGAAAACAAAGGTGCTTCTCGACACCACCAAATTTTGCAAACTTCCCCGGGTGGCTACCGGTGTTCTCTCTAGGATTTCCATATTATCAAAACAAAGTTTAGCCTATTTTTAGTTTCTTCAATGAATTACTCTCACAGTTCTGATACACGAATCTAAGTCTCAGTTTTAAAAATGAACACTTTGGGGAACTTAGCAAAACAGGGACATGAGCTTCTGTCTCACTCCATCGTGGAAAGAACTTGTGGAGGATGTGTTCTGATCTTTGCACTGCAGGTCAGGGACTAACCTAGACTTTTGGGGGTTAACTCAACAGGACGTGGTAGAGTCACACCCAGAGGATCTGGTCTCTCCATAGCTTTTCTCTTAACCACCAGACAACTGTTCTTTCCTTCTGCAGAATCTGGGCAGGATGAAGCCTACCCAGTCTACCCCAGGGGGTGGAAGGCTGCCTTTGGGAAAAAAACATAGCACGGGTTTTGTTTGCTGCTGGAGGAGATGGGGGCTGTCTGGCCAGACAGTCAGGAAGGGAAGTGGGGAGGCGTTTGGGTTCCTGGTTCTTTGATTTGCATATCTTCATGGATCCTTCATGTAACTAAAGAACTTAAAAGCTAAGACTGGCCCTCACTGACTCTCCACTCACAGTCCCACGCTGAAAGTTGACCCAGTCATTCAGTAGCATCCTCTGAGGTAGGGCATCACTGAGGATAACATACAGACAGGAGGAACGCAGTCTGTCACTTTCAGCACCCAGGCTTCCCTCAGGAGTTAGGGACTCCTTAACCACCATGCATGCAGAGAGAGAGAGAGGATATCCCCAACTGGGACACTTTTCCTTTTCTGCTCATTTCCTTCATGAATTTGTCTATTATTTTCCTTCTGAACACACTTTTTGTCTTATAATTTTCAATTATCTCAACAGACAAGTGGTGTACCCAAACAAAAAATGTATATATATATATGTATTTAATAAAAAATGTACACACACACACACACACACACACACACAGAGAGAGAGAGAGAGACAGACAGACAGAAACAGTGTAATGCACATATAGATAACTACACACATATAATCTGAAGGAATCAGTATAACCAATAATGGGAAATCCAATGAACAATTATTTTCATAAATAATGAAGCAGATATGAGATTACAGAGCAAAGAACAAGGTTTTGGAATTCAAGTACCTGGCCATGAAGCCAGCTTCTGTCTCCTGTTATCTCTAAGGCCATAATAAGTCACTGCCTTCCTTAGAGACCCAGATGTTGTACCAGATAAATGAGAGTACTGTCTGTCCTGCTCTCCTCACATTATTATAGTGAGAACTAAATGAAGGAAGATGTGCAAAAATCCTGTTGATGTGTTAAAGAAGTGAGTAATGTTGAAAATGATCTCTCTTTCCATTATGAATAAACTTAAATCATGGGTGTAGAAGGATGAATACATCTCAAAGCATCCAAAAGTGAAAGGAAGCTACCCTTTCTTGAGATGTCTGGATGTTGCTCCTTTCTACACACGCACACACATATCCATACACACACATACAGAGAGACAGACAGACAGAAACAGTGTAATGCACATATACCTAACTACTCACATACAATTTGAGGGAATCAGTATAATCAAGGGTGGGAAGTCCAATGAACTAGACCATGTGAAACAGGACATATGGAAATCCCCACTTGGAAAATAGTGGGTGTCACATCAGCTAACCTCGTCACCCAGAAGCTGTGCCTGGTCCTCTGTTCTGTAGAGTAAGCACTTAATGATGTTCTGGTGATTGGCGGGTATACCAGGAGAACAAGACATCTCTCTTCTCTGAGGCATCTGCCAGATTTGTGTAACTCTCTCTTTTTTGTTCTCCATTGAATTTTCCTCTAAGGTGAAATTACATATGGTGTTTTCTGTTTCTAAGTAGTGGGGCTGGTGAATTCATAAGAAGGGGTAAAGTAAGAGTGTCAGTCTGGAGTCTGACTATCCTTGCATTCCCCTAAATGAGTCTGGGACCAGGTGACTCTCATCACCCTAAACATCTGAGTGCCTCTGCAGAAGAGCATGCTGAGTATCTGGGAGGTCAGAATGCAGTCTCTGTCCCACAGGTAAAATGATGGAGCTCAGAGAGAAGGATCACATGCCTCATTCCCCCTTACTCTCAGGGAATGCAGGTTCAGAGCCATGGGTGAGGTGACTCTCCAGTCTAAAGCAGAGTCTGCTCCTGGGACACTCAGTGAACTCAATGTTGTACTTCCAGTCTGTGTGCATAGCTCAGGTCACTGCAATCTGACTTCTCCCACTGTGGTGGGACTTTGGAAGAGACCAAGACTTAGGTCTCTCCCAAAGCTCCTAACAAAGCAGCAGAAGACTGTTTGCACAGAACAACTGTACAGTTTGATTCACTGGCCTCAAGTTCACCAATTCTTAGTGCAGCAGTGCACTGTGAGGAGAGTAGAGGAAGGGAAGGTCTGACTTAAGTGTGGAGGTTCCCAGAGAGCATCATCTAAAGCCCAGCAGTTCCACTATACTTGAACGAGGAGCAGAGCAGGCATCCAGGATAGAGGGAAGGACACCAACACAGGTCTGAGGGTTGGAGGGGTCCCTGGAATAGGCTGAATGTACAGGAATCAACAAAGGAGGCTTGGGTCAAGCAATGAGACTCCAAAGGTGATTCCAAAGGCCAGTCTACCCATTCTGGCTTCTGAGTTTAAGAAGACTAAGGGGCAATTAAAGAGTTACAAGATGGAGGAGGGATCCATGATGCAGGAACATCCTCCTATTTTTCAAACTGTCTGTCCAGTGAGCATAGAGTACTCATTGTGGGATCGCTTTCAGCCCTTGACTGGAGATGCAGTATGATTACATGCTGGAGAAATAAGTCTGGCATAGTTTCTCAACATCACAAGGCAGGGATACTCATCTCAGTGAGAAACGAGAAAAATGAGGCATTTGGTAATGTATAAACGAAGCACACCCAGCCGAAATCAATACATGATTCTAGGAGATACACATCTGCTATGTGAGGCAGCGGCTGGTGCTACATGGTGATAACCATAAAGATAGGTGTCATTTAATGAGCTGAAAGAAAACTGCGTCCATAAACAGATGAACAATCTCAAATGTATATGAACAGATAGGCACAAACTGACCAGAAAATAGTTGGGCACAATGAGTTTAAGTTCCCAGACCTGCAGCTAAGCTGCATCATCTTAGTGTGACTTCACAAAGCACCACTGAGTGTGTGACAGTCAGCTCAGTGCTGAGTGACCCCCTGTGGTTGGCGGCACCCTGCTTCCCAGGACATCTGAAGGTTCTGGAAGGAAAAAAAAATGACCACTTACTCAGTTCTCTGCACCACGGGGAAGGAACCCATCCGTACATAGGAACTTTGTACTCCGTTTTCTCTCTTCCCCAAGATTTCCTTGACACTGAATAAATCCATCAGGTCAAAACCTGTGCAAACAAAAAGCTGGGAGTGAGTTTGGCAGAGGAAGAGTATGAGAGGCACACCAACAGGTAGTTCACTCTCTCCAAAGTCAGTTGGACTCCCCACCATGCCCCAAGGGGTGGGGACTTAGATATAAGAACACAAACAGGGAAGACAAGGGCAGCTGAGCCATGAGCCATGTAGCATCAAGTACAATGCCCCAGGATAAGGCACTGGGCAGTGCAGACACTGGTCACCACACTGGTATGTGAGAGCCAAGAGCACCCTGGATCACGGTCAGGAACAAGACAAATGAAGGTGTTCTGGTTTCTCCTGCTGTGGTGACCTCTGTTCTAAATGCTCACATGTGCATGCTGACCCTTTAGGAAACCCCACAACTTAAGGCTTTCCTTATTGCATCCATATTGCTGCCTTTCACTTGGATCTTGCTTGGATTGTTCTCTGTAGCTTTGAAATATCATGATTTTCAAGAGAGAAAAATGACACAGAAATGAAGTCCCCTTGCAGCATTGCATTAAAGAAAGGTGAGTATTTCAGCTTGCTCTGATTTCCTCTTAAGAGGTGACTGAGAGTCATCATGTCAGTACAAAGTAAGAGAATAATCGTGGCCATGGCCGTGGGCTCTGGACTTGGGGAGTGATGAATATGGGGACTGAAGTTTAATTCTTCTCAGTCACTTATTAATGGGAAGCTCCATGTTTTGTGACCATCAGCTGCCCCTGGCTGTTGCTCAGGGGTCAGTGATGATGCCTAGTAGATGTGTCTATCCCGACAATGTCATGAGACCCTGAGTGCACATCATTCAATAGGTCATAAGAGACTTGCAGAGCGAAACTCACCACCACCTGCAATGTATTCTTTCTACATCCAGGAGTAAGATGCTTTCACCAAGCTGTCTCCGCCAGTCTGGAGAGTGGAAAAGTCCTGCAGCAGAGGCCCACCAAACCTCCAGAAAACAGCACCTGTTCTAGAGGCTGACGGTGTGATGGAAATCAGACTTGGGAGCCAATGACACCGTATGCCTCGCTTTGAGCTTTAACTCCAAAAACATGGAGGACCACACCAAATGCTCAGTAAAGACCAGATGCTCTGCATAACCATATCCCTGGGTGACAGTGTGAGCACTTCCTTTCTCATAACAAGCTGTGAAGGAGACAAGCAGATGGAGACGTTAAGGTCGGTCTTCCGGGCACTGGTCTGCTGGGACTTAACTGACTCACTTTCTCCTTAGACATCAGCTCCTCCATCTGTAAGCTGGGTGGAGGGTGAAACTACTTGCCTTTCGAGTTTTTAGTGCCTACAATTATTCATCATGGTTCCATCGTTATTCATCATGGCATAGTTTGCCTTCCAAGCACACTGCACTTCCTGTGTAACAGTGAGTTTGAATGTCCAGTGTTTGTGCAGCAAAGGAGCTCTTGGCTCAGTGAGCATGCCTGGAGATACAAGCTACATCTTGTCAGCTGAAGAAACACTACCGTGCACACAAGTGAAGGGAAGGATGTGCTACAGGCTATAATGTTTAATGAAGTCAAAGAACTCTATGCCGACATAGACTCTGCAGAAGCTATCTGACTCTTGTTGAGCCCTTTTTTCTTAACTACAAGAAAGAGGAGATACTTTCTCATTGAACTAAGATGGTACTTAAATCTGGTAATGTCATAAGGTTCCTGAAGGGAGCCAGAGCCCAGAAATCACTCAGAGGACACCAACACCTCTCTCTCTCTCCCCCTCCCCCCCTCCCTCCCCCCCCCCCCCCTCTCTCTGGAGTCTGTGAGGGGAACCTATGGCCTTCTTGATCTTTTAAAGTTCCATGACACAGGGGCCTTCTACTGCAGAGACAGCATTACCCTTATCATCTTTACTGTGCAAGCCCAGGCTCCAAGAAATGACCAAAGGACAGCATGGAACACCCACCTCCCCCAGCAGGGAGGTGGCATGGGGAGTCCCTAAGAAATTCATGAGTTGTAGTAAAGCTTGTAGCACACAACTGAGGGAGATAAGCTCTTAATGACACAGACTGCAGAAATCTCTTCTGCATTTAGAGTGGCATAGTCACAAGACGACTTGGAGTAGGAGCTGGCTGTCCCAGTGACTACAGTCTGAACTCACTTACCAGCAGAGGTACCAGGTGCACTGAGGCTCTGGCTGCTTTATGGCAACCGCAGGGGCTTGCACAAGGGCCCTGTACCTGAAGTACACAGTGGGGACCTGGCAGTGGAAGGGGCTGCTGCTTGAGGGATGGGGACTGACCTAGAAGCTACCTGAAGCCTGGAAGCCCTGTGGCCCTCAAACCAACATCAGGAGGGACAAGGCCAAGGGATCAAGTAGGACCTGGTTGTGCTCATAGAAAAGTGGAATACATTAGAATGGTAATGACCTTGCCCACTCCTATAGTGGTGTGACAGGTTTCTTAGTGGTTCGTGCTCAGTCATTTAAGGAAGGGAGGTCACCCTCTTCACGGGCTGCTGCCTAGAGAAAGGATTCCACACTGCACCTGGGAGGGCCTAGGGCTTGTGTGAAAGGGGTTGCACCTCAAGAAAAGTGTCTAGTCAACACTAAGGAGCCAAATAGAGGAGGCCTACAGGGAAAGAGAGTGTCTACCTTCTACACCTGATCCTGGCCTTGACCACAAACCCAGAAGCTACAGGACAGCATTGGTCACTCAGCCTCCAGGGCTCCTCTGAACATGAGGGCCTATGGCAGCTACATCACACCCTACCCTCGGATTCCAAGGCTTTGGCCCAGGAAGCAATCGGAAGTTCAAGACCACACATCTTAAGTCTCAGGTAGTCCATATATCCAGAAAGGAGCTCAAGCTGGATGATAGAAGGATTTCCAGCTATTAGATAAAAGCCAGTATTCCTCCAAAACGTATGAAATGTATTTTCTGCCCATCAAAAGGAGTCATTTCCCTTGCCTCTGGCAAAAGGAACATATGGCTCTCCATTGACATATGCCTGTAGTGGCTATCAGCATAGCAAACTCCATGCTAGACTCCAGGTTCTTACAGCCCCTATTCACATGTGTTTGCTATTCATTTCAAAGGTGATGTTAGCCCCTTTTACCTTGCCTCTACCCTGAACTCCAAGGCTGCTGCAGCTCATAGGCTTCACTCCTCCCGCTACACATCCTCCTTGTGACCCAATATTCTGTACTATTCTCTCTGTCTCTCTCTCTGTCTCTCTCTCTGTCTCTCTCTCT
>CAJQZJ010031511.1:5549022-5593021 GCA_907164525.1 Lophiomys imhausi
ACACACACACACACACACACACACACACACACACACACACACAAAAATGCAAATACATTCTTTCCTTCCTGGTTCCACTTTTATTGGTCTCAGTGCTGTCAAAGAATTGAACAGGACATACTTCAAGCAATAAGCAATTGACTAGGTGACAACAGAGGGCACCACATTTCCTGAAACAAACAAGGGCTCAGCTAGGAGGAAACTGGAAAGCTCCTGGGTGGTAAGCTGACACTGAGGACAGACAGCCTGAGACAGAGTGGCAGTCCTTTATGCAAAGCTCCTCTGGCTGAGCTCACAGCCCATGGGACCACGCAAAGAGAGACCCAGGCCACTGTTCAGGAAAGCAACTGTGCAACACTTATAGTGACCAAGAGCTGGCACAGAACTCATTAGAACTGAGGGTACTGGGAAACACTCTTCAGATCCCCAGTTGTACAGAAGGGAAGACTGAGGTTCAAAGAAATTGGGAAGTTGATCTGCAGTCGCTGACTGGCAAGCAGAAGGCTGATCTAAGATATATGTCTCAGTTCTTCTTGTTTACTCTGCCTTTATCCTCACTTTCCCAGGCCAAATGTGCCCTAAAAAATGACAGCTATTTAAGGAAATGCCTGGAGAGCTGCAATTTTTTTTTTTCAAAACAAAGAAAGCTTCTTTGATTTTTCAATTACAATGAAATTGACAAGCTGGAGGATAATCTCTCTATGACTCCCTCTTCAGCCACAACATAGCTGGGACACTTTCTCAAGGCTGTACTTATTATGTGACACTGGAGAGGTACAGGGTATCTATGCACTCAAAGCACCACACACAGGCGTCTGCTGTGCGTGTTGACGCCCCCCATGCCCCCATCCAGTACTAGGACTCATCTCCTGGGACCTCAGAGGGCAGGGAAGGTGTCAGGACTCCACTGGCTGTAAATGGCTGCAAGAAGATTGATAGCAGAATTTCATGTTTATCCCAGCACCCAAAGTAGTTGTCGGAGGGTTCCTCCTCATAGACAGCAGATTAAACCACTTACTGAAAGTTCTGCACAGTCACAGAAATAAGTACATACACACAGACACAAGGCAGTGAGCATACAAACACATGCACAGGCATGAACTCACAACTTCTGAATCTCTCAGCAAGAAAACAGAAAAGAAATAAAAGCTTACTGCCCTTGATTCTGCAGGACACAAAAGCTTTCTTCTGGCCTGTTCCCCCCCTTTCCTCCTTCACAACTTTATCGTCTCTCAACACACTCATCTTTTTATCTTTTGTCCATTCATCCAACCTCCCACCACTCACTCACGTTTTCATGCCTAACTTTAAGCTTCTCCCTTTCTCTCACTTTGCCCATCCATCTAGCCATTCATCCAGTCAAAATACATTTATTAAGTTTCTTCTGCATGTCAGAGGTACTGCCCTCTACCCTGAAGACATAGGAGAATGTGTAGCTAGAGACAGGTCCTGTTTTCAAACAGCGTGTGTGTGCTTGCTGGGAAAGAAGACACATATGACACCTGCAGACTGGAGAGCTCTTGAGGTGGAATAAAATGCCAGAAGAGCAGCTCTCTGCTGAGCCTCAGATTTCCCAACTGTACAGGTACGACGGGCACCTCACCTGCCATGTGGCTCTCAGTAAGTGGTAACAGCTGCTGCTGTTGAGACTATCGGTGTCACTATTATCACAGACACTCCTACAACGGACATCATGCACGTTGAATAATGAATTACTTGGGAAATGCTGTTCTGGTGGTACATGATTCACAAAGCCAAATGTAGACCAAAAAAAAAAAAAAAAAAAAAAAACAGGTAAGAATGGGCTTTGAAAGGGGACTTCAAAGGGAGACATCCTATTTAGAACTGAATAGGCACATTCCCTTGGTGGAAATGAAAAATGAATTGTCTAAGAGCATCACATGGGGACCACCGAAGCACAAAGTTGAAACGACTAATTCAGAACATACAGTGGTTTCCCACCCTGGGCAGAGTGGCTCAGCTACAAACACCCTCACTTCAAAGCACTTGCGTTATCAAAGGGAAACAGTAAAAGTCACCTTCATTGCGTGAGTTGGGCAGAGAATGTATGACAGTGGCAGCACCCTGTGAGAAATCACTGTGTTTCACAGGCCCCATCAGCAAGAGCACACAGATAGCTCTGTCTGCTGCAGCTTCCTCCAAGAGCCCCAGAAGCTTAACTGCAATTGTCTGATGAGCAAGGTGGAGCAAAGGGGACCTAGCTGGCTACCACACTGGATCCTTCCTGAGAACTCAGGGAGCCAGGGTCTGCTAAGGATCTACAAGTCACCTCAAAGAGCATGCACTGGCCTGGCTCTGCACCATCATGGTGGGAGATGCTTCAAGGACCATCAGCTATCCTGCATGTTCTTCCTATTGTACACACAACCATAACAACCTCTACTAGAAAAATCCCTAGGCTCAAAGGTACAGATGTTGCATTGCTGCAGTCTTCAGGAACATACTGATTGGACAGATTTCCTGGGACTGAACCATGTCCAGTCCTGACCTCATGTGCTGGGTGCTCAGGAAGGGAGATATGCACATGGCTGGAATCGGACTGGAGGAAGACGGAGAAGGGAAGATGGAGAAAGGGCATTGGATCCAAGGGATGCATTTTGGTGAGAAAAGCAGAGGAGAAGCAAAAGGGCTACATAAGGTGCTAAGCAGGACTTTTGGCCATAGGAGAAGTAATCAATGCACAGTACAGTCAGAGCCATGGAGATACTAACTCCCCACACTCCACAAGCTGCCATGGCTCCTCTGCCTGGCACTACTGGAGATGGTCTTTGAATAGCTCCTGAATCCTTTCTCTGCCTCAGGTATTCAGTCACATGTCTGCTCTCCCACATGCTGAGTTCTCCATCCATGTATGTATGATCTATCCCCCTTCTCTCTAAAGTACCTTATTCATTCATGCATCTGCAATTTACCATTATTTGCTTGCTTATTCACCAACTCCTGCTACACACATTGTAATGAATTTTTTAGGATGGTCCCAACATGCCAAAAGGAATACTGGATACAGATGCTCTTCACTGTTGGGAGAATCACTGCCACCTGCATGGTTCAAACCATTCCACTAGGACACTGGTGATAGATGAGAATGATAAAAGAGTCAGGGAGGCCACCCTCAGGTCTGCAAGCCGCACATGAAAGCCATCTTGTGTACTGGGAGTCTCTCTCACCTGTGATTTCTTTGGTTCCTCCATTGGTATGTTTAAAGCGATCGCCTTCTACCCGAACACTGGGGCAAAGCACGTCTGAAAAAAAAACGAGGAAACAGGCAGATGAGAAACCATGCCTACTACATTTCCCTGTGCAGTGTGAGAGCAACAAGTCCCACTCTACCTACAGTACAGAGGGTCACACAAAGTGTTCCAGGCACCCTGTGTTCTTTAATCCTTCCATGCATTTGTGTGGTTGTTCAGCATTGACTCTGTAAATATAACACTAAGGCAAGCCATGATCATGGCATTTCCCTCACCTCCCCTGAACTCACAGCCTTGTCCATTAAAGGGAGCAACATGAAAATAAATACTAGCAACACAAAATCAGAGGTCAGAGACACCAGGACAGTGCTAGAGACTGAAGACACACGGGCTAGCCTGCTCTAAAGTTCCTCTGAAAGGAAGAATAACAAATACAGATATAATCAATGGTATAAAGGCCTAAAGAGCATTAATGGAACAGGAGGGATTAAACTGGTATTGAGGATGGAAGGGTAGAGTAAAGGAGGAGGAAATACAGGGATGGATAAATAACACAGAAGACAGAAGACCTTTCAGAAAGTCACAAGGAAATGTGTGTGTGCGTGTGTGCATGTGTGGAGTGTGTGTGTGTGTGTGTGTGTGTGTGTGTGTGTGTGTGTGTGTGTGTTAGATACATATGTACACATATGTAGATATAGATAGATATGTAGAGAGAGCTAAAACGGAGGCATGCTAGAATGAAATGGCAATGTTTAGGGTCTATACCACAGGTTAAAAGATAAAATAGTCTAGAATGAGTTGTCTCTTTTGGAGCTTTTGGTCAGTGGAGTGCCATAGATCCCCTAAACATTACATGCTAATGTCAATGCCTTGCTTCCTCCCCAAAACTTCATGACAAAACCTCATTGCTAAAGATACTTGAGTCATAGAACATGGAGATGTCAATCTGGTAATTATATGGAAGTTTCATTCCTACTGGCTACCTTTTATCATGCTGGAAAATGATATGCATGCTACCAGAAGAAAAAATGGACACAAATCTTGTCACCTTGTGAACCCTGTAAGCTACAATATGACCGTGTTGGCAAGACATGCCCAGGGATGCAATAGTGGTATGAAACTTATGGAGTATCCAACTGCTTTCTGACTAGATTAATTACACCCCACAAGATGAAACCCATAACTGAAGCTATATTGGTCTTATCAACAAACAGGTCATAGGCCCTAGGAGAGGACCTACTACTATTACTCTATTAAATGAACATAGTATTAAATAAGACTCCCAATAACTTACACTAGTACTCATAGATTAACAACCTCTTGTATTTGTAGTAGAGAATAGTTAACACAGAGGCCCTCGACTGGTTAACATACAGAGATGAAACTGTGAAGTCCTCAGCCCTAAATGGGAAAACCAGATCATACACTCTCCTCCCAAGACTCAGGGATCATTGCAAGAAAAAAAAAGATATATTTTAAGAGTCAGAGGTAACAGATGTTTACATGTAAAACAGTGCTTTGTAGACACAGTGGGTGAAGTGACTCCGTGAACCCAGCATGTACAAAACCTGTGCGAGCTCAAGCCAGACCAAATCCCCAGCATGGTGAGGGGAGGTGGACACTAAGTTTCACCCCTCACTGAGGTGCTATTTGAAATTAATAGTTGCTGGGAAAGAGTCACTTTTCTTTTTTTTTTTTAAATTTATTTTTTATTTCTTCAAGTTACATCTCAATTGAAATCCCCTCCCTACCCCGCCTCCAGTCCCACCCTCCCACCCTCTTCCGCCTCAACCCACCCATCCCCTTCCTTTTTTTTTTAAGTTTAAGATATATATTTTCCCCCCAACAGCTCCCCCTTTCAGTCCAACAAATGGCTCTTACTCTTATAATAATAAATACAATACAAAACAACAGAGGTAATTAGGCCAAAATTATGAGAGTTATATGGCTTGGCATACAATCCCAATGTCCAGTCTATATGTATTTGGCACCTGACTTCAACATTCTACTGTCGACCTATCTCCATGAGTTTAAAGTTCTATATCCAACTCAACTTTCATCACAATTTAAAAAGCATCTTCTTAGAACACCCTCTTGATTCCCAAACAACTCAAAATTTAACTATGAGACTCTAGCTATCTATTCTTCAACCACCTCAGAGACCTGAGAGGGACAAATATATCTGATTATATAGGAAGTGCAGGGCTGCAGCTTCCCAAACTAAGAAATGACATACCAGTGGCTGCCTGGACAGCTCCCATTTTCTCTCCATACATTACAGCATCAATCTTCAGTCATTTGACCCCATTTCTCTGACAGACATTGATTGTAGAGCAGGGGTTATGAAGGACTCGCCTACCCTGTCTTGGCAGAGCTAGGCTGTCGACTTACCTGCTTCCAAGTTTTGTCCTTTTTGGACAGCAGTCTGTCTACAGTTGAAGCAAGGGGTTTTTCCTACCCTGTCTTGGCAGAGTTAGGCTGTCGACTTCCCCGCTACCAAGTTTTGTCCTTTTTGGACAGCAGTCTGTCTGCAGTTGGTGCAAGGGGTTTTTTCATGCCAAGAGAAAGGCTTGCCACCAATTCAACCATCTTACAGTGGAGATTCTTCGATGCTTATCCCTCTACTTGGAGTAGAATAGGGTTGCCGTCAGGTGCTGATATGTCTCGATATAAAAAACAAATCTTGATTTAAGATAACATCTTTGAATGCCATATTCTGCAGGTCTCAAGGGGTTTTTGAAGATGCCCTATCCATCTTTTGTATTTAGATAAGCAAATGTTGCTTGTCTCTTAGCAACTTGATTACTGGGGTAGTTTAGAGAATATCTGTGATAGACTGTCATAGTAGCCAACAAAGAGACATGTTTGCATGACTAGGAGTTTGTTTTAACTATCCTAGACCGTTTTAGACGGTTGGTATCAAGAGGTCAGAGCTTCACATTTTATTTTTAAGTATCTCTAGGTATGATACCATTGGGAAGCATTACCTTTAAATTTGTATCAATATACAAAGATCTATTCAATTGTGGTTAAATATACTCTTAATTATGTATCAATATACCAAGATCAATGCCTATGTAGCCCAATATAATCTTAATATTACGTCCATATGCAAGGGTCAATACCATTGTGGCCAACTATAATCTTAATTTTGTATCAATATACAAAGATCAATACCGATGTAATCCAATACAATCTTATTTTTGCACAATAAACAATGGTCAATACCACTTTAGCCAAATAAACTACTAATTTTGTATCAATATACAAAGGTATAAGGGCATATTCAATAATCTGCCCCTTCTTCTTGGACCTTCCTGTGCTATGTCTATATCTCATTTTTCTCAAGCCCATGCACTCCTACATAGGAGAGGAAGAAGGATACAGAAAAGGAAAAGTAGGAATTCGCTGGGGCTAACCTCCAAAACCCATTAAGACAGGACCATTTATCACCTTGTAGTCTCTTACCCTACATAACAGAGTTTTCAGTTATCCTTCAAATAACCAAAAAGATGGGCGGAGAAACACCCTCCCCACCCTCTGGGCATGGGATGTCGCTCTCTTAAAGTGACTTCCTGCTGATTTGGGTCGTCGTAGACCTGTTTGGGGCCCCAACCCAAATGGGAAAAATGATTAAAAATGTTAATACAATCCTTTTATGTTCAGTCCTTCTGTTCTCAGCTGTTTAGATGACCTAAGGGGTTTGTAGGCAGAAGCTGATCTTGCAGGCTTCACTGAGGTTCCGGCTGGGGCATTGTGTAGAGCTGAATGGTCCCAGCGACACTGGATTGCAGTGGTGGTTGCAGGCCCCCAATGGAGACAGCTATTGAGGAAGTCTGCCAGGCAGAATCAACTGGGTCACTCATCCTCCTTGGTGCCTGATTCTGCTCTCTGCTGAAGATTCCGCTGTCCGCTGTCCCCGGGCTCCCCTAATGGACACTTCGATTCTCCTGGAACGATAAGAACAGAGCCCTGCCCCAATCCCAACCCTAGGACAATTGCCCTCTTTTTTTTTTTTCCTGGGGGGGGATGGGGGGGCTAGGTAGTACTTCTCCTGAAGCAAATTTGGCCTTCTGACAACATACAAAGTGTTATCTTTCAATCCGGGTTAAAGTAGAAATCATTCTGTCACCTTGGAGTTAAACCAGCTCTAGTGTATATATTTTGAGATCCCAAAGGACAATCTGCCTGCATCGAGAAGGCCTTTTGTAAGTAGCCTCCAAACCTAGGTCCCTCCGAATCCCATGTGTGTGTCTCTGAACTCTAATTATTGGGAACAGGGACCTGTGTTTCTCATCTGAAGGGATCAAAGATGTGTTCCACCACTCCTGGATCGAAGTCTTTCTCTATTTAGAGTTTACCCTGCATCAGGCTGACCCTGAGCTCCAGGATCTGCCTCTTTCTGTCTCTAGTGTGCTGGGAGCTGGGACCAAGGGTGTACTCTTCTTGAATGGTGGGACCAAGAGTATGCACCCTCACCACCCCGCTCCGTATGACTCCAGAGTACAAAAGACCACCAACTCTAAGGTGCACCCCCCCGGTCTCCGCTGAAGTCAAAGGCATGGGCCAATACCACAATTCTCTCGTATTTTACCTTAGCTCCACGTCTTCTCTACACCTAGAGGTCTGCAAATCCAGGCCGAATGGCTGTATCCTCTGTTCCATTCACAGTGTTTCAGCCCTGCCCCCTGCCTTTTTTTTTTTTTTTTAGTTAATAAATTTATTTGTTTGTTGCTTCAGGTTACATCCTTATCATATTGTCCTCTTTTCCCGCTTCCCAGCCCCACCCTCCCATGCTCTACACCCTGACCCTTCCATCTTGTTCCTCTGTGGTGGAGTGTCCCTGCCTAACAGTCTCTCACCACAGATCAGGAGTCATATGAGGGTCAAGCGCCTCTTCATTCACCGGGGGCCTAAGAGGCAGTACTGCCAGTGACTGGTGTCTCATTGCTACTGGGGGAATACTAAAAAAAAAGACCAACAAACACACAAACCCACAAAAACAAAGAATATCAACAAAAAAAAAAGAGAGGAAAAAGAGAAGGGAAAAGGAAAGAGAAAAAAAGAAAAAAAGAAGGAAAAAGAAAAAGATAAAAAGAAAATTATGTCCTTGTTCCTTTTGATGTGTTGTTTGTAGTACAGATATCCTGTACGAAATAGTTAAAATCCTACTATAAGTGAATAGATGCCATGTGCATCCTTCTGAGACTGGGTTAGCTCACTCAGGATGAGCTCCTCTAGATCCATCCATTTGGCTGCAAATTGCATGATTTCATTGTTTCTGATAGCTGAGTAATATTCCATTGTATAGATGTACCACAATTTTTTAATCCATTCTTCAGTTGAGGGACATCTGGGTTGTTTCCAATTTCTAGCTATTACAAATAAGGCTGCTATGAACATAGATGAGGAGACTTCCCTATGTCTCCGTGAGAGGTCCTTTGGGTGTATACCCAGAAGTGGTATGGCTGGGTCTTGAGGCAAGGTTATTCCTAGATTTCTAAGATATCGCCAGACAGACCTCCATAGTGGTTGCACAAGCCTGCACTCCCACCAGCAATGGAGTAGGGTACCCCTTTCTCCACACCCTCGCCAGCATGCACTATCATTTGAGCTCTTTATTTTAGCCATTCTAACAGGTGTTAAGTGGAATCTCAGGGTAGTCTTGAGTTGCATTTCTCTGATGATTAAGGATGTTGAACATTTCTTCAAGTGTCTCTCAGCCCTTAGGGATTCCTCCTTTGTGAATTCTCTATTTAGCTCCATCTCCCATTTTTTGATTGGATTATTTGGTTTCTTGGCATTTAGTTTCTTGAGTTCTTTGTAGATTTTAGATAATAGCCCTCTATCAGATGTGGGGTTGGTGAAGATTTTCTCCCAGTCTGTTGATTGCCGTTTTGTTCGAATGACAGTATCCTTTGCTTTACAGAAACTTTTCAGTTTCATGAGGTCCCATTTATTGATTGTTGATCTCAGGTCCTGAGCTGTTGGTGTTCTGTTCAGGAAGTTGTCACCTGTGCCAATGAGTTCGAGGGTTTCTCCTACTTTTTCTTCTAGTATCTTTAGTGTGGCTGGCCTTATGTTAAGGTCTTTGATCCACTTGGAATTAAGTTTTGTACAAGGTGATAGGTATGGGTCTAATTTCAGTCTTTTGCAAGTGGACATCCAGTTGGACCAGCACCATTTGTTGAAGATGCTGTCCTTCTTCCATTGTGCATTTTTGGCTTCTTTGTCAAAGATTAGTTGGCCATAGGTGTGTGGATCCATGTTTGGGTCTTCAATTCGATTCCATTGATCCACTGGTCTGTTTCTATACCAGTACCATGCTGTTTTTATTACTGTTGCTCTGTAGTACAGCTTGAAGTCTGGGATGGTGATACCTCCAGATGTTTTTTCATTGGACAGGATTGATTTAGCTATTCTGGGCTTTTTGTTGTTCCATATGAAGTTGAGACTAGCTTTTTCCAGGTTTATAAAGAATTGTGTTGGTATTTTGATAGGAATTGCATTAAATCTATATATTGCTTTTGGTAGGATAGCCATTTTTATTATGTTGATCTTACCTATCCATGAACATGGGAGATCTTTCCATCTTCTAAAGGCCTCTTCCATTTCTTTCTTCAGGGGCTTGAAGTTCTTGTTATATAGGTCCTTTACATGCTTGGTTAGAGTTACCCCCAGGTATTTTATGTTGTTTGTGGCTATTGTGAAGGGGGTTGTTTCCCTTATTTCTTTCTCGGTATATTTGTTTGTTGTATAAAGAAGGGCTTCTGATTTTTTTGAGTTAATTTTGTATCCAGCCACCTTGCTGAAGTTGTTTATCAGCTGTAAGAGTTTTTTGGTGGAATTTTTGGGGTCACTTATGTATACTAACATATCATCTGCGAATAGGGATAATTTGACTTCTTCATTTCCAATTTTTATCCCTTTGATCTCCTTTAGTTGTCTTATTGCTCTAGCAAGGACTTCAAGTACTATATTGAAGAGATATGGTGAAAGTGGACACCCTTGTCTTGTCCCTGAGTTTAGAGGAAATGCTTCAAGTTTCTCTCCATTTAATTTGATGTTGGCTACTGGCTTGCTGTATATTGCCTTTATTATTTCTAGGTATGGTCCTTGTATGCCCGTTCTCTCCAGAACTTTTAGCATGAAGGGGTGTTGGATTTTGTCAAATGCTTTTTCTGCATCTAGCGAGATTATCATGTGGTTTTTTTCTTTCATCTTGTTTATGTGGTGAATTACATTGATAGACTTTCGTATATTGAACCATCCCTGCATTCCAGGGATGAAGCCTACTTGATCATGGTGTATGATACTTTTGATGTGTTCTTGAATTCGGTTTGCTAGTATTTTATTTAGTATTTTTGCATCAATGTTCATGAGGGAGATTGGTCTGAAGTTCTCTTTCTTTGTTGGGTCTTTGTGTGGTTTAGGAATCAGAATGACAGTGGCCTCATAGAATGAGTTTGGCAGTGATCTTTCTGTTTCTATGTGGTGGAAGAGTTTCAAAAGTAATGGTGTTAGTTCCTCTTTGAAGGTCCGGTAGAATTCCGTGCTAAAGCCGTCTGGCCCTGGGCTTTTTTTGGTTGGGAGATTATTAATGACTGTTTCTATTTCCTTAGGTGTTATTGGGCTGTTTAAGCTGTTAATCTGATTTTGATTTAGTTTTGGTAGGTGGAATTTATCGAGGAAATTGTCCATTTCGCTTAGGTTTTCAAATTTAGTGGAATATAGATTTTTAAAGTAATGTCCGAATATTTTCTGGATCTCCTCAATGTCTGTTGTTATTTCTCCCTTTTCATTTCTGATTTTGTTGATTTGTGTTCTTTCCCTTTGCCTTTTAGTTAATTTGGCTAGGGGTCTGTCTATTTTGTTGATTTTCTCGAAGAACCAACTCTTGGTTTCGTTGATTCTTTGTATAGTTCTTTTTGATTCTAAGTTGTTGATTTCAGCTCTAAGTTTGATGATTTCCTGTCTTCTGCTCATCTTGGGAGTGTTTGTTTCTTTTTTTCCAATTCACCCAGCTTAGCTGTTAGTTCACTAATATGAGCTGTCACAATTTTCTTTTTGAAAGCACTTAGTGCTATGAACTTTCCTCGTAGCACAGCTTTCAATGTATCCCATAGGTTTGGGTATGTTGTGTCTTCATTGTCGTTGGATTTTAAGAAGTCTTTGATTTCCTTCCTTATTTCTTCCCTGACCCAGTGGTCATCCAGTAAGGAGCTGTTCAATTTCCATGTGTGTGTAGGCTTTCTGTTGATTCTTTTACTGTTGAAGACCAGCTTTATTCCGTGGTGGTCTGATAAGATACAAGGTGTTATTTCAATTTTCTTGTATCTACTGAGACTATCTTTGTGACCAATTATGTGGTCGATTTTGGAGAAGGTTCCGTGGGGTGCTGAGAAAAAGGTGTATTCCTTTGTGTTTGGGTGAAACGTTCTGTAGATATCTGTTAGGTCCATTTGTTTCATGATCTCTGTTAGACTCAATATTTCTCTGTTTGTCTTCTGTCTTGATGATCTGTCCTTTGTTGTGAGTGGGGTGTTGAAGTCTCCCACTACTAATGTGTTGTGATCGACGTGCGCTTTAAGTTTTAGAAGTGTTTCTTTTACGAAAGTAGGTGCCTTTGTATTTGGGGCATAGATGTTCAGTATTGAAATTTCCTCTTGATGAATATTCCCTTTAATGAGTATATAGTGCCCTTCTTTGTCTTTCTTCATTAACTTCAGTTGGAAGTCTGTTTTGTTTGATATTAGGATGGCTACTCCAGCTTGCTTCCTGGGTCCATTTGCTTGGAAAACCTTTTCCCAGCCCTTTACTCTGAGGCAGTGTCTATCTTTTGTAGTTAGATGTGTCTCTTGTATACAGCATAAGGAAGGATCTTGCTTGCGAATCCACTCTGTAAACCTATGTCTTTTTATTGGGGAATTGAGTCCATTGATGTTGATGGATATTAGTGACCTGGGGTTGTTATTTCCCATTAGTTTGGTATAGGTGGTGGTCCTGTTCCTCTTTTGGTTTAGTTGCTGATGGGTTTTCTATTCCCTTTGTTTTCTTGGGTGGAGTTTTCTTCTCTGGGTTGGGATTTTCCTTCTAGGATTTTCTGTAGGGCTGGGTTTGTGGGTAGATATTGTTTAAATTTAATTTTGTCATGGAATATCTTGTTTTCTCCATCTATGTTGATAGAGAGTTTTGCTGGGTAAAGTAGTCTGGCTGGGCATCTATGATCTCTTAGGACTTGTAGTATATCTGACCAGGCCCTTCTAGCTTTTATCGTTTCTGGGGAGAAGTCAGGTGTAATTCTGATGGGTCTGCCATTGTATGTGACTTGACCTTTTTCTCTTACAGCTTTTAATATTCTTTCTTTGTTCTGTATATTTGGGGTTTCAATTATTATGTGGCGAGAGGAGTTTCTTTTCTGGTCTAATCTGTTTGGTGTTCTGTATGCCTCTTGGATTTTTATTGGCATCTCTTTTTTCAGGTTTGGGAAGTTTTCCTCTATGATTTTGTTGAAGATATTTCCTGGGCCTTGGAGTCGGGAGTCCTCTCTTTCCTCTATACCTATAATTCTTAGGTTCCGTCTTTTCATTGAGTCCTTGATTTCTTGGATGTTGTGGGTGAGAGATTTTTTAGCCTTCTCATTTTCTTTGGATGTTGTACTGATTTCTTCCACTGAATCTTCCATGCCTGAGATCCTGTTTTCCATCTCTTGCATCCTATTGTTGATACTCACATCCGTAGTTCCTGTTCTCTTCCCTTGGTTCTCCACTTCCTCTTTTAACTCTGACTGTGTTTTCTTTATTGTTTCTATTTCTATTTTCATGTCTTGTATGGTTTTGTTCGTTTTGTACATTTCCTTCTCCAGCTTGCTTGTTTTTGTATGAAAATCTTTCATGGCTTTTTCCTTTTCCTGTTCAAGCTCTGTCACCTTGGCTTGGAGCTCTTTAATGGTGTTGTTCCTTGTTTTGATTTGTAGAATTGTGGTTTCTTTGAATTCCTTCATAGATTTAAGTTCTTCTTGCAGGGACTCTATCACTTTCCATACTGCAGAATTGTCAATGTTTTCATGTGGTTCTGTTGGTGTGTGGTCATCCAAATTGGATGAGCTAAGGTGGTTCTGCTTTGTTGGAGTCATAATTCCTTGATTTCTATTTTTTTTTTGACCTTTCGCCATTGGATGCATTTAGCTGTCTGTTTTCTGTGCTTGGAACCACAGTGGATGATTTGGTGCAGGGGACGAGTTACTTGGCTATCTGTCGTTGCTTACAGGGGGATTTCAAGGTCACTGTGGTTTTAATGGCCAGAGGCACTGTGATCTGGTGCAGCCTATTCCCAGGTTGTGAATAATGGACCAGGATTGTTTCACTGCTCCCAATTCAGACTTCTCTATGTTGCACTTTGAGTTATCAGCCTGTAATGGTTCTGATAGTATGGGTCTGTTTGCCCAGGCACAGATTCTGTGGGCTTTGTTTGTTGTCCCGGAGGCTGACAGGGTCTGGCTCCACACCTGATATGTCAGGATTTTCCAGGATACAGCTATGGTCCCGATTTCTGGTTTCTCTCTAGTCTTCTCGCCACAGGGCTGGACCCTGTGCTTAATTCCCTTCTTGTCTGCGCCGCCACGGGTCCCGTGGGTACCCCAAGCCCCGGATCCTCCGGCTGCCTGAGTGCACCTCTCGACCCAGCAGCTCCGCCTTGGGTGTACGGACCCCTGGCCCCACCCACGCCTGTCTCTCTCCCCAGATGACCTGCCGTGGACTGGCGGGGATTTGTCCCTGCCCGCCGTGCTCTCTCCCCAGCTGCGCTATAGTGAATCTGCGGGATTTGGCCGCTCCCGCCTGCTTTTGTGTTCCCAGCTTCCCGTGCTCTCTCGGAACCTCCCGCCCTCCTGCTTCACAAGCCGCTGCGGACCACCCGCTGAGCTCCCTGTTTGTTCCTTGCTAAGGCTTCCACTATCTCGCAACCTTTTCTAAGTGGGTATAAGTTCAACCTGATGTGTGGGGAGCCCAATAGGACAGCGCTCTATGGCCAAATGGACCCTGATTCTGCCTGCTGTAAGTTGGGATCGATCTTACCAGGCGCCTCACCAAATGGGAGTTCCCGAATCCCGCGTTTAGTGGCCTCCGTGTCTGTGAGAGATGGGGAGAGCCTTGCCCTGGGACTTTTAACAGTCCCTTGGGAGCTGTGAGTGTTCCAGGGGGGGGGTCTAGCCCCTCCGGTTTTTGCACAGTGCCCAATATCTCTGTGTTTTTTATGGCTCTTTTTTCCCCGCGTTCAGAATGCGTCAGTGTAGGTCGCCGCCATCTTCGCTCTCAGAGTCACTTTTCTTTAAGAGGGTATCCCTTGGAAAGTAGAGCACTTTCCAGTGGAAGGTAACACACCCAAGAATTTATGGGGAGCACAATTTATGGACTTGATAGATGGCTTTTGTTCATTTAAGGAACACGCAAATTTGGGTTGGCAGGGAAGGCCGGTGGATCTGGAAGGAGTTCGGGGCAGTGGTGAATACGGCCAAAACATGTACAAAATTATAAAGGAACTAATAATTTTTAAGAAACAATAAGATTAAGCCAAACAGATAAGAAAACCAAGGGAGATACAGGCTGAAGAAAACCAATTCATGGAGGTATGAACACATTCATGAAAATGCTAGGTCAGTAAGCCACTGATCACATGGGAATTGTGTGCCAGATGGTGGGGGCACCAGACAAATGTCACATGAGCCACTTTACGGTGCTTCAGCAGCAAGTCCTATGAATGTAAAAACCAGAAGAAGCAAAATACCTCAGGCAAAAACCGTGGAGTAAGTCATCTCGCTGAAAAAAAAATTATTACACTATACTATACAAATGTCTTACCTTGAAGTCTTCATGAGTCTTCAACATTAAAATGAAGTTGAAAGGCCAAGGAAATCTTTAGGTCCCTCTGAGATGTTCAGAATGATCCTTAGCTCTGGGTTATCATGTGCCTGGTTCTAGTGCCGACTGCAGGACCCACCCACGAGAGAGAGGACGCTAAGTCTACCACGCTGTGAACATCTTAGGAGGGGAGACCCACCCCCAACATACACTTACTGGGCTACCTTGGGAACCGGGCTAGAGTAAAGTGAACCCCAAGACACCAGCTAACCTCCCTGTGACCCAGCCCTGCCCAGGAAGCAATCTACCTGTCATGTACTATTATTTTAATCACCAGGCATTTCCACCATCCCATATGTGCAGCAACTGATCACTTTTCCTATTTGAAGACATAAACACTGGAGTGCTGGGGCTGTTGGGCCCCGTTAGCCCACAGCAGTAAGGGGAATGACTAGGAGGGCCTTGCTTTCAAGGATGGATTTTAATGTTGATCCTATAAGGCACCAACATGTCTGACAGCCTCATGGAAACCGTTATTTTGGAAGCAGCACCAGGCTGTCTGTCTAGGCTAAATCTGAGGGAAGAATCAGGCATTGGGGGCAATATTTAGGCAGCTCCACCCAGGACAGCTTGCAGCTGTGGGGTGGTGAACGATTGCTTTGACTCTGGCATCCCTCCAAAAAGACAGGTCTGGGATTGGCAGCCATTGGAATGAGTCTACACTGTAAACGGAGTTGACTCAGAAGCTGTCCAAGATGATTAGTAAAACCCTGGGGCTAGAGCCCAGAGCACCCTGTGTCACTGAGTCACAAGTGTTTATATCCCGTGGGAAGGAAGACTTGGTTTGAGGACTCAGATGGCAAAGCCAATCTGAAGATCACAGACACAGAAAGATTGGCTGTCTTGTTGGGGGAGACAGACTTATTCATGCTGCCTTAAGGAATCATTCCTGAAAGCACTGCAGATTGCCAAAGGCCTTCAGCACATGTCATTGCTGAGCCTCCTCTATTCAATCAGTTCAAGTGGCAATTCATAGTCCATATAGGATCAAGCAGCACAGATGACAGATGGCTCCCCAAAATAACTCCCCACCCAGGCTTCCCAACAATGCTAGTGGCCTTGGGGTTCACCCATGTCATGGTTAATTCTGAGATGTACCCCACAGGTTTGTGAGCTCACATTTTCAATCCTCCCTGTCCCGCAGGTGGGAGGGGTCATGGCAACTTTTGGTGTATGAGCCCACCTAGCAGAAGTGTCTTGCTGCCAGGGGTGGGGGCTAGGAAGGTACCTGGATGGCATTGCTATCTCCGTGTCCTAACGGCTGTGATGTGAGCAGCCTCTGCTGTGGGCTCCCACCGCCATGCCTTATCCACTATGATGGCCCAAAACCCTCTGAACCCATGAGCTAAAATAAACATTTCTTGCTGAAAATTGCTTCCCACGTCAGGTCACCATGACACAAAAGTAGCTGACATGGCCTGTTTTCAGGGAGGCAGACATAGTACCCCAATTCCACCTCAGCTACCTTCCAGTTCCCTTCAGAAAGATATCTCTACATCTTGGACAGTGACCTCTTTTTTCTTTCTACATTCACTATTTGTTCAACTGAAATATGAACTGAGCTCTAGACGTGTTCTAAAAGCCCACCTTGTTCAAAAGATACAGAAATGGATGGCAGAACACATCAGAGTTCTGCCTTCAGTTGCTAGTGGGCTGGGATGCTCCCATTCCTTCCTACCTGGAGGAGGCCTCCAGAGAGAGACCATTACAGAGCTAGCAGCATAGTCCTCATTGTTAGGCATATGTCCCCCAGTGGGTGGCTGGATCTCAGTTTCAGTACATATGGCCACTGTCTCCACTGCACTAAGTGCAGCCCAGGCCTCTGCTTTACGTCATACAGAAACAACCACTGACCCCTAAACTGAGAGGAAAATGCTGGCTGGTAGACTGTAGTTTTAAGGGTACTGTGTTCACGGTGATTTTGATGAGTCAATAAAATCATAGGTTTCAAGGCTCCTGGTATGGCGTGTGGCAGTCACTATTAGCCATCAACATAATTCCCACTGTTTACTTGTGTTGGCTGCAGAAATGACCCACCCCCTCAAAAAACAAAACCACAAAGAAATCTGACTAATCTCTAATGGGTTATGTCTATAGTTGAGGTTTTTTCCCTTTGCAATTGAATGCATCCAAACTTGCAAAAAACCCACTTCTTCTGAGAGGCACTAAGAGCTGGAACAGACAACTCTTTGAAAGTTTGAATTTCTTGATGTGGTGAGGAGAAGTAACAAGCTACAGGAGCTACTACATTATTCCCATAGGAGGGGAGCTGCTGACAGAGCAGGGTTCCCCCCATTACACAATATACATGGATTTATCTGATCATCATGGAGGATCCACTAGAACAGAGCAGGTACAAGAGCTAAGGAGATATATAGATAGATAAATAGATAAATAAATAAATAAATAAATAAATAAATAAATAGGTAAATATAAATAGATATAGATATATCAAAATATATACTTTGTATGCTCTCAACTGGATGTATTTTCTTACTTACTTACTACAAATATGAGAACAGAAATAAGTGACTGTAAAGTCCCTGTTCCCTCAGCACCTATTCATTGCCTACATACTGATATTCATCCACTGCACTCTAGAGCAAATGCCCTATGTTTCTCGGGAGAACCCAGGTACACCGGTGTCTTTCCATAGACTGGGCTACATCATGCCAGAAGCTGGTCAGAGGTGCTGCTCCAAGGGGTATCACTGGACACCTACTTCAGTCTTACTGGAAAATCACTCGAACTTACCTGCTCTCAATTTACCATATAGGCAAAAAGCCAGTCTTTGCATATTATAGGATGGGGAAAGCTTCTGGCATCCTGCACTTTATGTTGGCACACCGTGGATCCCTCTGTAGGACACACAGTCATACTACCTTTTGGCTCTCATCCAAAATTTTTCCAGTTTGGAAAAGAGGAAATCACAACTATTGTGAGCACAATGTGTACCACTCGCCTGACCGAGGACTGAACGCACACCACTAACCACCCTAAGTAGAATTTGTTCCTATTACACAGCTAATATCTGAGAAAAGTTGGTAAACTCATCCTGTAGGAGGAGTAGCTGTATTCAAACACCACCTTGAATCTAGATCCCTGTAGTGGAGATGACAGGTCCTGGGCAGGGAGGGGGATATCAGCAGAAACAATGGAAGCCAGGCATGCAGCTGGTGGCTGGCTAAGGACAAGACCAAGCAATTGTTGCTCACTCTTCACCTCATGGAGGACACTGTTGGGTGCAGCTGACCACAGGGAGATAGTGATATCCTGAGTGGTCATGAGAAAAGGTGGAAGAGGGAAGGGATGACTCAAACACCCATAGACACAGCCCAGTTCCTCCATTCTCCCACTGTGTCAGCAAGGGACTGTCTAAGCTCTCTTACTTCACGTAGGCAGAAGATACTGTATCATGTGAAACAACTTTAGAAATAACATTAATAGGCATTACATTTCTAATAGCTTTCCAGGGATAGGGTGGCCATATGTCTGGAGACAATATTGGGCATGCTGTGTGGGATGTTTCTGGCTTCTTCACTACTCAACTGGGGACAGAATTATCTCCGGGACCAGAAGACATATGTAGGTGGCTTGCTGCACAGCAGACACTGTTGGGAAGCATGTAAAATATATTAACATATTTAATTTCATTCTTACCACAGCTTTATGAGGTGGATGCCCTTAATTACAGATGCACAAAGAAAGGTATACAGAAGGCAAGAGCTGCCCAAGGCTCACACTGCTAGCAGCTGGCAATTCAGCACAAAGCCTCCTGTAACTGGTTGTCAGCACAACGTAGCCTCCCCAGAGGTGGACTCACCTAACCAGGGACTCTTATATATCTCCAAAGCCTGCTCATATGGCATCCAGTTGGCTTCTACCTTCTGAAATACTTTCTGGTTGTTGATCAGTTCTGACCTACAGAGGCATCATTCCCCAACACTGTACCTGCGAGATTCATTTACTTATGCATGGGGAAACCAAAGCTCAGAGAGATTAAGAAATTTATCCAGAATCACAAAGCTTAACAAGTGACAGGGGTAGACACAGGCCCGGGGAGTCAAATTTAAGCATGTGCTCTGTCAATCATTATCTATTTGATCCCAACCTTGGAAAGTATTTTAGATATAAGAGAGAAACAGCCCATTGTCCAGTAATTCTACTCTCTCAAATCACACATGTCCCCTAATGTAATTCCCTGAACAGAGCTGCAGGGAAAACGTAATTATCAGTAATTTACAGCAAAACCACTTGTGAAAGGGGGAGGTGTCATAAATCACATCCAAGGGCCACAGTGTCAATCATGAGAGACAATGACTATGTAGGAGCCTCACACTGTATTCTTATATTCAGTTCCACCCCTGCTACCTGTTCTGGAACATTTCAGAGATTACTGGTCCTATCTTTCTTCCAGGCCTTTGTTGGCTAGTTTTATGTCAACTTGACACAAGTTAGAGTCATCTCAAAGGAGGGAACCTCAATCGAGAAAATGCTTTCATAAAAAGCTTCTTCCTTACTGGTGTCTACATGCTAAAGGAAGACACAGAGGGCAACACAAAGAAGCAAATTTCCCTGATGCATCATCCCTCACTAGAGAGGAAATACACCTATATGGTGACAGGGTGATAAATGAACTTCCAGGATGGGCACTGGGCCCCTGAAGGCAGTTTTATATGAGCTGAGATATAGGGAGAACAACCAGGAAATGGGAGGGCACAGCAGGTAACTGCAGAACTCCAGAGGCTTAAGGACTTTGCTGAATGACTGTTGGGCAGTAGAGGTGGAAACAAAAAGCACTGAGGAACAAGTGGAAAAGTCAGGGAAGACAGTGGACCCTTATAACCCAAGGCAGGGTTTGGAATTCAAGAAAACAAAGAAACCCCTGCTCAGGAGGGCAAGGACAAGTGTGTTACAAACTAGGTAGAAAGTGACTTTCTGCTTCTGAAGAGGCTCACTATGAAGTCACTGTGAAGTAGCATTGTTGGGTGTCACTACCCAAGGAAGTCTGAAAGGGACACCCATCATCCAAAGCTTCAGGTATACTGGGACACAGGCTCATTTCCTTCCATGGGAATGTCCCTTGGCCCAGCACCAGTAGGTGTCACCAGAGGCTGTGACAATGGTTCCCTGAGAGGGTCAGAAAACAGAAATAGCAGAACACTGGGGATCAGCAGAGCTCAGGACAGCCCAGGTAACACATTCCAGTCAGCAAGACAGTGACTATCAGCCCTCAGTTCCTGAGAGATGATACGCTGTTTACAAGCAAACTTCATTTTCTTTATTCCACATCTTTAATGCCAGCTATATACCTGGCATTGATCTGAGCAAAAATAATGAGCAAAACGACAAGTTTATATCCTTGGGAGCTACGTCCAACAAAACAGATGAACTGTAATGAGAAGGTTATTGAGGTAAAGGTTTGATAATGGAGAGACTGCAGGTGGCTGGAGGGCCAGGGAGGTCTCAGCCAAGAGAGGATGGAAGGAAGGAAATGAAGGCAGGAAAGAGAGGAGGGACTCGCTGGAGGTGCAAGGAAGGCTCTGGGAGTGGAAAAAATTCAGATACCATGGCTTGAGTACGTCCAACAAAAGATGAGGCAAAAAAGGTCCTGGAGAAAGAGTATCATGATGTGACAGGGAAGGAGAATAAGCAGAGACCAGCCAAAGTGTTGTCTTGTTGCCAGGCAAGTGACAACAATGGCTCGTGCCTAAAGTGTGGGGTGATAATTTTTAACTGTCATCTTGACACAACCTAGAACCACCTGGGAAAAGAATCTTAGTTAAAGAACCATTTAAATCGGGCCGACCTGTGGGCGTGGATGTGAGGGATTATCTTTATTAAGTTAGTTAATGTGAGAGGAACTAGCCCACTGTGAGCGGCACCATTCCCCAGGCAGGGGTCCTGAACTGTATAAGAGAGGAGAAAGTAAGCCAGCACGTGAGCAAGCATGTACACACACGATCTCTCTTCCCTCCTGATTGCAGATGTGATGTGGCCGACCAGCGGTTTCAAACTTCTCCCTGCTGTGTTGCCCCTGCACTTATCAATTCTAACCTGGAATCGCGAGCTGAAATCAGACCTTTCTCCCCCAAGTTGTTTTTTTTTATCATCAGGACAATATAAATGAAACCAGGAGAGATGGAATAGAGGTGATGACAGGTAACCAGGCCCTGCTGTAACATAAAACCAGTCCTGTAGTTTTGGCAGTCAAGTGGCAGTGATTGTCTGAGGAAGAGGGTCTGTTGCTCAGACCCCACCTCCAAAGTCAGTTCACATTTGACATAAGTGACCAAAACCTAGACCCTGCCATAGTAGTCACAAGTGTGCCTGTGTCTATGTGTTCCTGTGACTGCATTAGTGTAACTGTACGCCTTGCTTGTGTGTATGTAGAACTACTGTGTGTGTTTATGCCTGAATTTATAATTAAATTCAATGAAACCAAAGTCAGTGTAATGCAGAGGGAAAAAACAAACTGAGAATAATTTACAGTAAAATGAGTCTCTGCAAGTATACAGTGTGGGCCACTGCTGCCTCCAGTCTTCAGTAAGTGCAGTGTGAATCAGAAGCATTCAATTAGTCGACCACATTTCTTGGAAAGCCCTGAGACCCTGTGTCACCCCAAGTCCCCATTTGTTCTCTGACAGTTCAGCTAGAAAGCACTTAGCTTGGGATCATGGGCACTGCACAAATGTCCCCATGAGTTTAATTATATAGATGTGTATTTATATACATAACCTAATTTATATATAGATGCTGTGTGTGTACTTTTTATATATAAATACTTATTGCAAATGTCAATTTACTTGTGGTCACTATAAGTTTCCCCTTTATCAACCCAAAATTAAGACCACAATTTGAAATAAAGTAACCTCCCCATGGGCTGGAATGCTTTGACAGGACATGACCCCCAGTAATTGGGACTATTGTATCTGGGAGGATACAGCTCATTTACCAGGATGGCACTGGCACCGGATTGGTGGTGCTGACAGAGACCCCACAGCTGGGTATGGCAAGACTAGGCAGAGCGGATGTCTTAGCTCACATCACCTTCTAGTCCATCAGAGGCATTCTGAGGTCTGAGAAGGTATACGGATATTTTAGGAATCTGTGGGTAGTACAGAGCATTGACAGGCTGAGGGGACACTGCATTTGGCATATGGAGAGGCCAGCTTGTTAATAATGATTTTGACCAAGACACAGAAAGGAAGAGAAGAGCCATTTTAATGAGACCCACACTTTACATACAGTCCCCCAAGAGGACTGAGACTCTGGGAAACATCCTGCCAAGACCACTTCAGAAGCTGGGGAAGTGATGTCAGATTCCAGGTCACCACAAAAAAATTAAAAAATTAAATATATATATATATGTATATCAGAAAACTGTCTGCAGAGGATAGTACAGTCATGACTGAAGGCTTTACATGCCACACAGTCTCCACTGTAGACAGCTTGCTGCTTCAGACAAAGCAGTCAAACTCCTAGAGGTGACACCTGGAGATGACATATCAGGATTCCAAAAATCAAACACTGAGACATGGATCCCTTCCAGGACTGGCCTGAGAGTAACTGCTAGCAACCCACCACAATGGACCATGGCTGGCCTTTTATCCTGTGTGAGCCAGATCCCTATACAGGGATCACAAAGACAATCTTCAGGTTCTACCTGGGGGCCCTTCCTGTGATAGGAAGCTTCAGTCCTATTGTTTGGTATGCTTCGATTTCAATTTTTATAGACTTTTCATAAAAATATGGTAACAATAACAGTGGCATTTAGAGCCATAACCAGCCACTTACTGGATTTTTATCCATCATCTCAAGTTGGCAGATAAGGAAACTGAGGCAGGAATGAGGCTGTGCTCATTTCGTCTTCATTAAAGAGAGAAAACTAAGCGGCAAAGGAGTCATTCATCCAAATAAATAAAGACACTTTAGCATGGGCTTTGAGGCTACCTCCACGGGCTGACACTGGTGCTAAAAAGTTACATGCACCAAATGAAAGAAAAATGAGATAGCAGCCCAAGATCCCTTCCCTGGTTCTCCTGGGTTCTCCTGCCTAGTCAGGCATTCACAGAAAGATGCCATTATTCCATGCCTACGGGGCAAACATTGATGTTGGGAGACAGCCTGAAATATGATGGTTTGTGGGCTTACAAATCTCAGCACATACAGCATACGTGATTGCATATGTACAGTATCTCAACTTCAGAGAAAGGGATGCTAGGGGAAATATTGCTTCTATGGAGCCCTCTGGGGGTAGATAGCAAAGTCAAAATGATGGTGATGATAAAAGTTGAGAAAGTAAAATGTACTAGACTTGATCATGTCTGGTTAGACACACACACACACACACACACACACACACATAGCCAGCTAATTTTTATTTACTCACATATAAATGTGAAGGTATGTAGTTAGAGTCCATGGTCAGGGCCACCAAAATGCCAAGTACCTCCTGGCATGAGCTCATTGGATCGCTGAACCCTCCATTAACACTTGTTCTCAACCTGTGGGTCATGACCCCTTTGTGGGACAAATGACCCTTTGACAGGGGTTGCTTAAAAACATGGTAAAGTATAGATATTTATATTACAAGTCATAACAGTAGCAAAATTACATTTATGAAATAGCAATGAAAATAATTTTGTGGTTGGGGATCACCACACCATGAGGAACTTCATTAAAAGGTCACAGCATCAGGAAGATTGAGAAACACTGCTCTATAAGTTGAGGTATGTGGCATCATCCTGACTGACAAGGCAGAAGATTACTTAGGTCACAGGGAAAAGAAGGGAGCTGGGAAACCAGTACAGGGACCAGTCCCGGGTACTATGATATGTCAAGCACTTTCCTCTGCATTTGCTTTACACTTGCCTAAGCACATTGACACTAGCTAAGAAGCAGCCTGCAAGAGAGCCTGCCAGATGGCTTACCAAGTAACAGCACTTGCTTCCAAGCTTGATTACCTGAGTTCAACAGCCAGGCTTCACATAGTAGAAAAAGAAGACTGAACCATACAAGTTGTCCTCTGACCTCTACATGTATGCCTCCCACACTAAATAAATAAATAAATGTAAAACCTTTAAAAAAAATAAACAGGCCGCAGGAACAAACTCAAGCACATAAGAGTTCATCATGAGAACGTTCTACACAGCAAAGAACCAAAGCAAAATAAATAATCATTAGGAATGAAAGAGAGAGGCTGAATGTATTCGCCCAACACCAGAGAAGACCCCTTTGTTCTGGGAGATGAGACAGAGCTGCCAACTCTAGCATGTGGAGGGCAGAACATGTCAGCTGTATGAGCAGGGATAGGAGTCAGTCCAGGACATGCAGTAAGCAGGCTTGGATGTGGTTGGTCAGAGCCAGGGGAAGTTTTTCTTAAGGATCTACATTAAAAGCTAATTCATTAACAGTAAACCAAGGGTGGTTTTCACTTTCTCATCCATTCCAGTCATACTCTAATAAAAATTTCCTGGCCCATAATCAGTTAGATTACCATTACCATTTCCAGTAGGCAGCAAGGACATGACAAGCTTCCCTGAAAGGAACTCACAGTGACCTTCAGAGAGGGTGGAGGCTGGACAAGCTGACTCTTGTGTCCAAGCCACAGGCCCAACGTGGCACTCTAAACCCACAGCTGGGCTGCCACCCATTTCTCTCCAGCCTCTAGATCCACCCAGGGAGAAGAGATAGGTAGGTCTCTGTATGGTCACACATATGTTCCCAGATGTACAATGTGTATGTTTGGATGTGTATGCAGATTGCAAGGTGTATCTCTCTCTCTCTCTCTCTCTCTCTCTCTCTCTCTGTGTGTGTGTGTGTGTGTGTGTGTGTGTGTGTGTGTGTCTGTGTATGTATGTGTGTGTGTGCTTATGTGGTGTAGGTGCAGATATGGAATGTGAGGATTATATATGAGGTGTGAAGTATGTATGGTGTAAGATCTCTTGATGTCAGGAAACTGGATGGCAAGTAAGTGTTACATACAGAACTCAGGGAGCGAAGTAGACAGCCTTGTCAAGCATCAATCTAAATGCAGGGTAGGTTTTCTCTGAGAACCCCAGATACACACTAAAGTGACAGACTTATTGTCCTCCTCACATGGAACAAGCCTCTCTCATTCCACCCCTAGTCATACTGGAAGGTAGAACATGCAGTGATCAAAGTTGCATTGGAAATGGAAGTGAGCTAAAAGAGCAAAAGAGAAGCAAATAGAGGATGCCTACATGCCATGAGGGTTAGAGGACATGGGAGCAGGGAGACAGCTCCTTCTCCAATTCTGGACCAGCATCTGTACTCAACAAGAAAAGCAAGGACCAGAATTGCTCCTTGCATTCAAGAACAGAGTAGAGAAGACCACCACAGCCTTTCCTCAGAATAGAAGTAGGTGGAGGCTTCCTCCACAGCAGCAGACTGGAATTCCAGAGACCCATTCACATGGGCGATAAGCTATATAAAGACTGTTCTGTGGTCACTGCAGAGTCCTGCAGGATAGAGAAAGCTCTTAATTACAGCCCAAACTCTGGGTTAAGCCTGTCCACAGCACCGCCTCAACCCCACACACTGCAGGAAGCTGAAGCTGAGATTGGGTCCCCTGAGAACCCCTCTCAGGCCACAGAGAACAGGAAGTTGGTGCTGTGACGTGGAAGCACTCCTATGGATGTGCCTAAAGTCAAGGGGTCAGTAAGACCCAGCACCATGGACATCCTCAAAAGCCTGCTTGACCTCTAAGCTACCCTTGTTCCCTTCAGTATCTATGCTGGCTAAAAATGAGAGAATATAGGCTTTGAAAGCAACCAATCCCCATTCAGCTCCACCAACATCAGCACCACCTCCATTCAGCATCACCCCGTTCTGCATCAGAAACATCAAAATTATCTCATCAACATCAGTATCATATCACCCCACTCAGCATCAACTCCATTCACATCATTAGTCAGTATGAAGCCCCATTCAGAACGGTCCCCACTCAGTTCAGGATACAGTGTCACTCACAGACCTCTTCCATGTCCAGAGGCTATTTCTGGCATTTGGATTCTGTGATGTGCCTTGATTTGAACTTCCCAGATGTTTCCACTATGTTATTGTTAGCCTTTTTTATTTTGTTTTGCTTTGTTTATACTTGAAATGATTGTAAGGGGATTTTGTTTCAATTGTCACCAGAACAGACCAGGCCCTTCACATCTCACAGCTGTGTTTACAAAAATGCCTTCTCCCTGGGTGGCTACGCGTTAACTTAAATCTCACTTCTTCTTAGGCATTTGGAGAATCCTGGCTATGGAGGGCCCATGTAATTTTCTTGAGGGTATCATAGTGAGAACGTGTTGCTCTGGATCTAGTTGCTTCTGTCTCCCCTTCTCCTGATACCTTCTCCTACTCACCATGGCTTTCCTTTGGTATAAAACTCCCTTCCTCAAAGGAGAAAGGATAATAACTATCCACTTCTAAAGATTAAATAAGATTGTTTGATTTAAGAATCAAATATTCAACCTATTTCATCTCCAGGGCTGGAAACTGGACTATGAGCAATCGCTCAACCTTCCCTGATCGAACTAAACTGATGGCCAGGCCTCCTAAGAAATGGTCCCCCTTCTCAAGTTTACAGGTTGCTGAGTTCTAAGGAGCAGGGACAGGTTTGTGATGGCATCCTCTCCAACCACACACACATCCACTCAACCCTGCACCCTGTTTCCAGCTCCGGGAGGCACCATGACCAATGACGGCATCCCCTGAGTCTTTGGGTGACTGATTATCCATGATTCCAGGCCAAGGGAGGAAGCAGCCAGGATAGAGAGGAAGGACTCCTTTTCAGTTCCTTTTAGTCCAGGGAAAAGCTGAGTGCTTCCTATGCAATGCTCTCCCTTGGCCCTCATCAATTCACTCACACATGCATCCTTCAAAGGTAACTTTCATCAGAATGCCCCCTTTCTGCTTCTCACAGCAGACAGAATTTCCCTGTAGACAGATGCCTATGATTGGAAAGAGAGGAAGAAGACATAAATTCATTCTGTGAAGCCACTCAACCTTTGACCTTTTAAACAACAAACACATGCAAGTAACGTTCTATAGATGGAGCAGGTTATATTTGTATATTGAGACACATCCATATATATGTAACAATAATTAAAGAGAAAGAAGCCATGATTTTCTAGACTGGCAGAGACTTGAGGGAGGAAGGGAGAGAGGGAAATAATGTAATTATAACAACAAAAAAGATTTTAAATAATTGTTTAAAGAAATACAGATCAAGAATCGGCATGCTTTGTCAAGTTCTAAATACAGACTGGTGGTGTTTTTCAGGGCACTGGGCCTCAGGGTAGACTAGGACCTCACCCTGCCACATCTACATGAAATGCTGGAGTGTTCTGTCTAACCCTAGACAGAAGTTGTAAGAGCCGTTATCTGCAGGACAGATACCAGAATCACCATCACGGGCGGTGGAGAGGCATAACTACCAAGTAAATTCCAAAGCACATATCAGAAAGGGCCAGATCTAGAATAAGTGAATAGAAGAAATAACATGGCCTATTTCTGGTGGTAAAGATGTTTTCTGTAGTTCTTGCTCAGAGATTTGTGTAAGGCCCTCTGGGAACAACTTCCAGGATTGTAAGAATACTTTGACTAGGCTCAGCTTCCTTAACAGTGTCATTGAGCTACCATAATTTCATCATTATAAGTAAATATCAGGGCTGGAGAGTCGGCCTGATGGCAATTGTGAGAACCAGAAGTGATGACTCCAGCGCCCATGTACCAAATACCTGTAAGCCCAGCTCCGCAATAGGTAGAACAGGTGGACTACTGGGGTCCCTTGGCTTCCAGCCTAGACCAGGAAACTCTGCTTCAAAGGAGCAGGCAGAGAGTGACAGAAGAAGTCAGTTAACCCTCTCCTGTGGCTCTGCACACGCACAGGTGGGTACACTACACACACATCCACAGACAAGCATGAATAAGCAAACAAACAAATACATCTTTTAAAAATGTCCCAGAGCTCAGGGTATAGACCAGATGGTAATGGGGGTGCCTTAGTCTTATATCTCAATTTACAACATGATCTTGAAGTACACAGTGATGAGGAGGGTACTAATGCTGATGTCTGCAAATTATTTTTTAGAAAAAAATGATATTGTGTAATTGTCATTCAAGGATGTTGTATATGTATGTGTACAACATGTCCAATATTTTGATCTTGTCCATGCCCCACTACCTCACTCCCACTCCCCACAGAACCTACCAATACAACCTGTCTGCCTCCTGAGAAAATAACCACAACCAAACATACAAACTAAGAACAAGATGACTTTCTTCTTTAAGCCACTGGAGCAGGGCTTTCTGTGGCCTGTGTGCTGCAGCATTGTCCCTGATTCAGAAGCCAGGTTGGTGATGATGACCCCAAACAAGTGGTCCCAGCTGAAGGAGGCCAATCTGGGCAAGCTAGAGGCTAGATCAGGCAGCACTCTGATCCCAGCCCTGCTACTTAGCTGTGCAGCATGTCTCAGGAACTTACCTTTCAGGGTTCTTCCTGCCATCCCCATTCAGCCTTGCCAAGATCTAGAACCAACCTGAAGCAAACCGGCAAGATGGGAAAATGACAGCAGTCAATACCAGATGCCTCTGGCTTCCCAGAAATCTACCTCAAGGCATTCTGGGAGGTCAGCTCTTACCCCTGAGCTTTCATGCTGGACTTCTGCCTCTCTGCCTGGGCTACAACCCTACTCTCTAGCTCTTCTTATCCCAGACCTCCAGCCAGCATTGACCTACATCAGTCCTTTACTCCAGCCCTGCCCTGACTATTATTTCCCTCTCCAACCCACCTCTACCCTGACCTCCTACTAAGGATGGCTTGTCTTCAGCTCTGCCTACCAGGATCTCAGCAGCTGGGGAAAGAGATGAACATCTGGGTTGCAACAAGATTTAAATACAGTCAATTGTTAAGTCCATGGTCAGTGCCTTGTTTGCATACCAGAAAATGGGTTATCTTCACTTAGCCCTCTGGACACCAGGATTCTCATCTGTCAGGCAGAAAGAGTCACCAGCGCTGATCTCTCCCAAACCCCATCCTCTCATGCACTGGGTGACACCTGCATTGTCCTCATCTTCACTCCAGAATCTACTGTACTCAAACTCCTAAAACCTGGAAAAGTCAGCAAGGCCACTGTTCTCTGTGACTGCGGGACTCGGGTACATTACAGCTCGCTGGTGGGTCAAAGCATCCCTCCATCCCACCTCACCTCATCTGTCAGCCCCACACCTTCACAATCATCCTGCGCACACTTCCTCCAGAGAGCCGCGGTCCTGCATTCTCAGCAGTGCCTCCCCCACACACACGTGGCTCCAGAGCCTGCTCCATGTATCTCTGCACAGCTCACTTGTCTTTACTGACTTGGAGACAAGGATGCACCACCACAGGGTCCTACTCCCACCAGAAATCAGCACAAGGCCTCACAGATGTAGATCCTCAGTAGCTGCCCGTTTCGTTTAAACCCTAGCTTAACAAACAACACAGACAGCCATACAATGGCAAGAAAATCTAGAGTCACATCAGTTTCTAGAACAATCTATGGTTTTCCTCACTGGGTCTCAGGCTGCAGCCCTTTTTAGAAAGGACCTGTTCCCTCTAAGGCTGTGGGTTCTCAGCCTCTAAATTGTGACCCGTTTGGGGTTTCCGAATGACCTTTTCAAAGGGGGTGGTCCAAGACCATCAGAAAACAGATATTTAGTTATAATTCATAACAGTAGCAAAATTACAGTTATGAAGTAGCAACAAAAATTTATGGTTGGGGGTCACCACAATATGAGGGACTGTATTAAAGGGTTGCAACATTAGGAAGGTTGAGAGCAGCTTCTCCAAGCCATGTCCCACTGCTGGCCCCATCTACTGTTCCCAAGTTCCCAGAGCTGCTTTGCTCTCTGGCAGAGGACCCACTGGGATTCCCAGCCAGGTACTGCTCATTACCCTGCTGTAATTAGCAAGAGAGTCAGGACCCTGGGCTTAGCCCGTCTTCCCCTCAATGAGCCTCAAAGCACAGCCCTTGCTGGGCCTGGAGGGGAATGTCACCCAGCATCAACTGCTTTGCAAGAAGGGCAAATACCTCAATGAAGAGGTAAGAGGTGAAAACCACAGACAGATGGGGAAACAGAAAAATCTCTCTGCACTCCCCATTCTGGTGAGGGCCATCCTCATAATAACCCCTCTAAAATCCTGGAGGTCAGACTCAAGGTCAGCCCTGGGGCCAGTATCAATGTGGCTGCTCTTGTCCACTGCCTATGCCCTTCCCCCATTACCCACCACACTCAACAGATTCCAGACAAACAAGTTAGAGACCCGGGTCATCTTACATGTCGGCAAGTCACCAACCCCTGAAGCATACAAGTGATTTGGTTCGTCCAGGCAGAATACACGGAGTCAGCCTGCCACCATTTTCTATCCTTATCATCCACTGTAACTCTCTCTGGGAGACCCTGCTATGTACCAGACTCTGCCTCTAACTTTTTATCTTAACCTTTTGAAATGTTATTGTTTTAATTTTTAAAAAAATAAAAACTCCTTTGCTGTAAAGCATTCACACAAGCACTGTGCAGTCTGAAACTGTATACATCTCAAAGAACTTCTGTGTAGTTAGACGATAACAGGCTCTGCCTCTACCTTCAGAAGCTCCAGGAGTTCAGCAAACCAAAAATGAAGAGGAGACTGGTCACTCTAACCCCCAAGTCCTTCCCACCTCTGCCCACCACCTCTACTCAAGAGGCAAGAAGGTATTTGGGTGGCAGACAGCCTCTGCCCAGTGGAGGCTGTCACTCTGGCCCTGCCTTGCTAACTCCAGGGAACGGTGGCTTCACCTGCCCTGCCTCTGATTCATGCCTACCCATGCCTCCTCTGAACTTGGCACAGTGCCTGCCTCTGCCCACAGAACTTTGCTGCCTGTGCAGGTGGCGGGTGAGGATGACCTTGGAAGGGGACAGAGCTCCACAGGGAAGCAAGGCCACTCACTTTCACAAAGCCGACGCCTCAGTTTGCCGCGGATCTTGTCAATGGCGTTGAAGTCAGAAACATGGAAGACATGCGCAGACTTGGGTTCTGAAGCGATTTCATCCAACTCCTCCTTTAGTGCTGCACCCACACCAACAGCAAAAATGCGAACGCCAGCTGCATGGGCCGCTGCTGCAGCATCCAGCACCAGGTCCTGGCTACGGCCATCTGTCAACAGGATGGCCACCTGCTTGAAGGCACGGTTCCCAGGTCGGCCGCCTGCCTGGGCGGAGAAGCTGCGGCTGGTGATGTAACGAAGCGCATCGCCAGTGTTGGTGTTGCCCCCGTGGTAGGTGATGCGACGCGCAGCTGCCTTCACCTCCTCGCGGGAGCTGAAGCGGCCCAGTTCAAAGGCTGTAGTGGGCCGGTCACTGTAGCGCACAACCCCCACGCGGGTGTGATCAGGACCCACCTCAAAGGTGTCCACCAGGTTGGCCACCCACTGGCGGACCTTCTCAAAGTCCCCCTTGCCCACACTGGAAGATGTGTCCAGGAGGAAAACTAGATCATACTGCACACTTTTGCAACCTGCATGGGAGAGAGAAAAGGTAAAGGGGGAATGAGTGGTAGAAAACCTACAGAGTTAGTTTCCTCCCTCCAAAAGTCTCCCTTAGACTTGACTCAGGGGCCTGCCTGCCTTGCCACTTACTGACATCCCACAGCAGGGTAAGGCACAGTAATACTAGGAGTCAAGCTCTTTGCTTCAACTTTGGTTAAAAAGTGATATCATTTTTTAGTATTTGAGTGTGCACGTGTATGTGTGTGTGTGTGTGTGTGTGTGTGTGTGTGTGTGTGTGTGTATCACATAGTATATACATACATATAGTGTACACAGAGTAGCTGAGTAGGTGCCAACGAAGGACTTTGAGTGTCTTCCTCCATAATACTCTCTCATTACCCTGAAGCAGGATCTCTCACTGAACCTGGAGTTTTCTGGGGTGTGGCTTGACTACCTGCCCACTGAGCCCCTACAATCCTCTGCCTCCCTCCACCCCAACACATGCTCTATCAATGCACCTAGCTTTTACGTGGGTGTTGGGAACGTGCAGGCCTGGTGATCCATGGTCTGCTTTCCTGTCCTTAACTAAACACTAGAAGCAAAATTCTAGCCTAGCCATGTGGACTTCCATCACATCACAGTGTCCACTGCATGGAGTATTTTGCCATTAGAAAGCATATCAAATGTATAACATATATGTATATTTAAATATGTCTACATAGAGAAGTTTTGCAATGATTCGCATGCTTATATCTTATAAAAGTAGGTTTTACACACACTACATTGTTTTTTATTAAACAAAATAAAGCAGTAATATCATTTTCCCCCTTAAAGAAGCCCTTAATATGGGCTCTACCCATGCATTTCATAGTTAAGTTGCTTGAGAAAAGATGTTTTCTAAGCTTCAAAGTGCTGCACAAATACAGGGGAGCTACTGAGAATCCTCCAAAGCAAGGGGCTTGGCAAATGAGTGATAACAGCAGAGGAGGCCTCTGGGTACACATGGCACTCACAGTAGGGCAGAGAAGAACATATTTTGCTGAAATATCAAAGCTGCCTAGAGTCAAAAGACTGATGCTGGCCATGTCAGCCTGAGGGAAAGGACATGACCGCCAAACGGGGACTTAGAGATCTGTTGCACCACTTCAAGGGCCTTCCCAAGGAAGTAGCCGTTAATCAGCTCGAAATGTGGTGATTTAATCCCAGAAAACTCATAAAACTGGAGAGAGATATATAAGAATTGTCACAGAAGTATGACCAATAAAACCATGTGAAAGAATCTACATCATCGCCCAGATGAAGTGACTGAAATAGAAATTACTGGTGCTGGGTTCTTACAGCACGCCATAAAAGCCATCACAGTGGGAGCTGAAACTTGGGGTATGGGTGGTGGGTGGAGGGTGGGAGGTGTGCACTTCCCAACAGAGTCCAACAGAGTGTGGTCGCTGTGCTTACAGGGAGAGATTTTCCAGTCCTGCCTCCCCAACCACCTCTGTGTGTGTGTGTGTGTGTGTGTGTGTGTGTGTGTGTGTGTGTGTGTCTGTGTGCACACATGCAATTCTGCAGGTATGCCTAAGGAAACCTGAGGCATGCAGAGCTATGAAAGAACTATTATTTTTACTATTATATATGTTTTGTTCTTATATTTGTAAATCAGTAAAAAAGCAAAACCCAGATTCACACACTTACACACACACACCCTCTCTTACACACCCCTATCTCACAGAACCTTCTCACAAAAACCCTCTTCATGGGGCTGAGAGATGGCTCAGAGGTTAAGAGCACTAGCTGCTCTTCTAGAGGAACCAATGTCAACTCCCAGCACCCCATGTGGCAGTTCACAACGGTCTGTAGGTCTGTAACTCCTGTTCCAGAGGACCTGGCGCCCTCACACAGACATGCAGGCAGAACACCAATGCATATAAAAATAAATAAATCTTAAAACTAAAAAAAAAATCCTCTTCATACCCCTTCTCTTATAAATTCTTCACACAATCAATTCTCTTACACGCATTCTTTCTTAGACACAGGCCCAGACTGTCACAGTCTCTCACACACTACAGCACACTCTCGCGTTCTCTCAAACTTTATTTTACTCTCACAGGCCCCATTTGAGCAGATGGTACTTATACACACACCAGCTGAAGGACAGCTGATACACTTGCTATGTTGGTGACACTCTTGTACACTCAGTCATGAGCTAATTCACAAGGATCATGTCCTCGCTTGCGCACACACGCATGAATGTTGACCATTCCAACGCCAATTTAATGTCCCACCTGCACGCTGGGCCTGGCCACCACCATTTCCTCCCCACAGCAGTAGCAGACACAGAAGGCAAGCCGAAGGACTCCTTCTGGGGACAGCCATGGCTCTCCGGCCCTTGGAAGTAGGCATATCTTGGTCAGGAAGAGATACGTCAGGGATCTAGTGGAGCATTTTCTGTGTGGAAAAAGATACAGCCTGAGCTGAAGGGTCAGAAGCAGGGAGGAGTCCTGAAGCAGGTGCCAGCCCATCTCGACCCCTCAGCTTCACCCTCCCCAGAGCCAACAGTGTAACCTTCTGAAGACATCTGGCCAGTCCCTTTCCCGGTTCATTCATGAGGTCTTGATGCTGGGTGACCCACATCTGTGCCATTCTGAGATCCCTTCATCAGTACCATCGCAGTACACTAATTAACATGACTCCCAGACCCACCAGGACCAGCTTGCTACCCCTGATCTCACCAGCCCAGCAGGCTCAAGATGGTGGCTGTGGACTGTCAAGCAGTTTCCCACAGATACCATGTCTGCAGCAGACCTTCCTCTATGAAGGTTTCCCTCTGCCAAAACTCCACACTTACCAAGAGCCCTGGAGGAATTCAGCCCAGACATTGCTCTTCTCCCTGGCATGACCCCTCCATATGGCTGAGAGCCACCCTCAGCAGTGTTCACTGAACAATGAACTCACTTCCTTTTAGCAATAGGCTGTCATTTTATCCATTTGTCTCCCTGCCCCACCTACCACCATATCCTGCTTGGGGGCTGACAAACCGGGGCATGAATTTGCATCGTGCGTGCACGCACAGCCAGTACCTATGATTGGAGTAGCAAATAAGAATCTTCCAAGGGACCCATCCCCCAAATGTAAATGGAAAGGAATTTTTCTTAATGATTCAAATGCTAGATGAATACATTTTCAGAGTTTAGATTAGTAAACAAGAAAGCATGCAGGTAGCAAGAGAATTAGTTGAGAGCAAATGTACTTATGTGTTTTTAAGATACTGGTAGGATTGGAGTATTTATATCACAATTTGTTCAGTGTGACAAAAAGAGAGATCTGTGAGGCTGCAGCCCAAGGGCTGGCACTGAAACCACATGCCACCACCAGTGATGTCTGTCTGTCACTCCCTGCCCCAATAAGCCCCCCTCCTCTCTCTTTCTCCCTCTCTCCCACACATACAAAGACACATACATTTGATATAAACCTAAGCCTCGAGGTCCACATAAGAATAGCCAGGCCCATCACATGTCAGGCACGCAAGAATTCTGGCCAGTTTTGTGTGTCAACTTGATACAAGCTGGACTCATCAGAGAGGAAAGAGCCTCAGTGGAGGAAATGCCTCCATGAGATCCAGCTGTAGGGCATTTTCTCAATCAGTGATTGACTGGGGAGGGCCCAGCCCACTCTGGGTGGTGCCATCCCTTGGCTGGTGGTCCTGGGATCTATAAATAAGCAGATTGAGTAAGTCATGTGACTTAAGCCAGTAAGTAACCAGCACCCCTCCATTACTTCTGCATTAGCTTCTGCCTCCAGGATCCTGACCTGTTTGAGTTCCTGTCCTGACTTCCTTCAATAGTGAACAGTAATATGAATGTGTAAGCCGAATAAACCCTTTCTCTCCAACCTGCTTTCTAGTCATGGTGTTTTGTCGCAGCAATAGAAACCATAACTAAGACACAAAGTTATTTGTAGTTTCCAGGAAACCCCCTGCCCCTGTGTTCTGAAAGTTGCAGCAGCGGTCCTGGGATGCTGTCTCCAGCTCGGCTTAAGGGTTTGGGAAAGCCTGTATTATGTCAGTAAGTACTCACATCGTACAGGTATCTATGCTCACCCACATTGCACATATGATAAGTAACCAAGGAAGGAGATAGCTTGATCCTGTGAGCTGTACCCCTAGCAATGGTGGACCCAAGACCACACAAAATGAAAACAGCTGATAAGTCATCCTGAGAGTCATCTCCATGGATACTGAGTACAGGAATCCCTGAGTCTAGGCTTTTAGTCTAGTCTGTGAATCTTCAGCCATTTGGTAGGGATGGGGACAAGCCAGGGGCATGCCCCTGTCTCCCAACGAGCCTGAGTCTCAAGCCAAAAATTCCTCCTAGTCCCTACATTTATCACTCTCCAGCATATGGCACAGATTTTAACACATCAGTTTTCAAAAGTACATCAGCAAAGTGATGTGGCCTAGAAGCTGTATGCCAGTGACTAAGGGATTCTGTTCGTGACCTGTATCCTCCCACAATTCATTTAAGGGAGATGAGTCTTCTGAATTCTGCTCACAGACCTCTTCCCATTTCTCCTCCAACCCTCTACAGAGCTGAAGGTTTATATCTAGACGGCCCCTCCCCCAACCCTGCACTCCCTGTGAAATAAGTGGCAAGTAGCAGCTGGTTATACCCTACTTCTAGTTTAAGTTTGTTTGTTTTCATGGGATCTGGGATTGAGTAATGCTGCAAGGAGCCACCCATGTGTGTGTCCCCCTTGGTGTCAAGGGGGATCTTTAAGAATGGAGAAAGGGTCTTAATAGCCCAGGTGATAAGTGCAAAACCCAGCAAAAAGCAACATTCAGTTAATGCTGATAGGTGAGGGGAAATAAGGAAGGGAGAAAAGAAAGGAAAGAAGGAGGGAGGGAGGGAGGGAAGGAGGGAGGGAGTGAAGAATGAAGAGGGAGTTAATAACTGAGCTACTGCAGTGCCTGACACTGCCAGTAAGGAGGACTACTTGGCTGTTCTGTGAGTGAGCTCTTCTCCACTGTTCCATTTTATTTAACCTGCAGGACCAGGCTCTGTGCTGGTACCATGACCTCCCTCCACTGTACAGGTAAAAAGCTACAGTATGGAGGGATGATGGCCTCATGGATGCCAGTGGCGGTGCTCAGATCTGGACCCAGAAGTCAAAGCCTGTTGGCTAGGCCCCAGGCCACCCGACACTCTCCCTTCCGTGCCAGGGATGTTTATCTGCCAACATTGCATCTCCAGCCATCTTGTCCACTCCAAAGTCCTCATACACGCTTAGCTCTTTGTAATGTCTACTCTGAGACGTTATATTCATTTAAGATACCACTGTGCAAACTTCAGTACCTAAGTCTTGTTCACACACAACGCATTTCCTAGATTGCGGTTGTAGGGACATGCCTGGAGGGCTCTGTATACTTTATAAAAACCCTGACATGAGTTCCCAAATTATTTTACAGAAGAATGTCAGTTTCCTCTGCCCCTCTGAAGCAGTCAGACTTCCTCACAATGTAATAAGCACAGCACTAGCTCAAATGGGACAGATGTTTCTTGTTTTCTATGGATACCTTTGGTCCATGAGGTTTGTTATTCAAACGTTTTCCCCATTTTTCATATTCAAATATCCATTTTTTCTGTTATTTGGAATGTGTTTATGTGCATACATGTGTACATGCATGCCTGTTTGTGTGTGCATGTACATGTTGTGGTATTACCTTGTGAGTATTACATTGTGTTTATGGGGCTGTATTCACCCACGCATATATGTAGAAAGGCCAGAAGGTCTCTGCTGTATGTATGCATGTATGTATGTATATGTGCGTATGTATGTATGTATGTATGTATGTATGTATTTATAGGCAGAGTCTCTCACTGACTGTGCATTCTTCAGATTCAGCTAGACTAGTTCTCAAGGTCTTACTATCTCTGCCCCCACCCCAGTGTTGCAGTTACAGACACATGCCACTACATACAGACACATCCCACTACACACAGCTTTTCTGTGGCTGCTGGAAGTTTTAAATCAGATGCTCAGCCTTGCACAGACAGAACTTTACTCACTGCTCCATGCCCCCAGCCTGTACATGTCTGTTTTAAAAAGTGTGTCATGTGTAAAGTCAATATCTATATAAAGAAGGGAGTTTATAGACTTTTAACATTGATATGTCCATTTAATAAATAATCCTTACTCCTCTCGTGTACCTAGGACAGGTAGGTAAATTCCACTGAGCCACCTGGACAGGTCCTCATTGACTTTTGGGGTCTGATAAGATACAGCACATGCCAGGAAAGGGTAGGGTTCAGTGAGCACATGAAGAAGAAAGCCCAGGGACTTATGGGAGCACAGGCAAGTTGATAGGGTATGTGTCAATCACCTGGACATTTGGGGAAAGGCCAGGCTTTCTGAGCTTTTTCCAAGTGAAGTTTGGAAAGCTGAGCAGAAGACAAACCAATGTATACAAGGCAGGTAGCAACTTTAAACAAAAGGAATATCATTTGTTCAGCCCCAGAGCATAGCAGGGTAATTAGGAACATTCCTATAGAGAAAGGTATGAAAGTTCTTCTTGGGACAGGTGAGTTAATTCTATAATCAGAGCTCTACCACCTTCAGGCAAATGTGGCATGCTTCCTCTCAAGGCACTGAAGACAACCTCACAAATGCCTGGTATATAAAAGGCCTGAATGACATGCAGAGAACATCAAGAGGCAGATGCTGGATCAAAAAGAACAGTGCTGTACCAAACTAGAACAAAGAGAGCAGACTTAGTTCTGGGCTCAGGAGTCAGAGGGCCCAAGAAGGAAAGGAACATGGGAATAAACAAGTCTGCTAATTGCCCAACTCCCCCATCCTTCAATGCCCTGTGAATGCAGGGCTTGTCTGCCATTGTCCATGTTGTTGCCCAGGGCCAAGGACAGCTCCAAGCAATGCTGTGCACCTCAGTAAATACTAGCCTTATGGATCAAAGGCCAGTATCAATGCCAACCCACTATCTTACTACCTTGTAGTGGTTAGGAGTCATTTGTTAAATGAATAGTGACGTCATGGAAAGCTATGAACTTAGATGGCTAGCCACCATTTGTTATCTACCATATGTCAGACATTCATCACTCTGATGTGATTTTCAGTGTCCTCTCAGTGTAGGCTCTACCACTCCCCTGAGGGGCAGGAAGAGACTGAGATGGAGAAAGGGCACCTCTTTCCCAGGTCACTAAGTTGGTGAGAGCTGAGAGGACAGACCCGGGCCTCTTCTGGACTAACCCACACTCTATCATCTCCATAGATGCAGAAAAAGCCAATAGCAGCAACCTTTCAGTGACTACTTTGGGGGAAAATAAGAAAGGTGAGGGATCTTATGGAAGGATGGGGGAAAGGATAGAAAGATCTGGAGGAGACAAGAACTCCACAAGAAGACCAACAGAGTCAACTGATGTAGGTCCATGAATGCCCCACCCTTCAAAGGCCATGCATGAACTCATGTAGGCCCTCTACTCATATGTAACTGATGGGCAGGTTGATCATCATGTGGGTTCCTAGCAAGCAGAGCGGGGGCTGTCTCTGGCAAGGACTATGAAGCCTGCTTTTTGAGCACTTCTCATTAGCAGGGCTGTGGTGCCTGGCTTCAACTGGAAGAGGAAGCTCTCAGACCTGATATGACTTGATATGCTGGGGTGGGATGGTAGAGGGTGGAGGGGCTCCCTTTTTCTATGGAGAAGGGGAAGAGGGATGAGAGAAGGGAGGGCAGGACCCAGAGGAAGGGAAGAAGGGGACTATGATTGGGATGTAAAATGTTAAATTAATTCTTAGTAAATAAAGTGGTAGCATATATCCTTATTAAATATTTTTCATGGATCAAGAACTTGATAATTTCCCTGACCAAGGAAGCTAGGCTTCATCCAAGTTATATTCTTCAACTTTTCAAAATTCTTAATGCATATCTTCCCCAATGCACACAGGAGAAAGTACAGATACATCTCTTTATAAACAAAACTATGGAACAAGGGATAAGCAGGCTGATTTGTGTCAGTTACTGAAGTTTCAAAATCCGTGACCAAACACGATTTATGTCAGCAGCATGATGCAGCAAAGAAAAAAAAAAAACTGATGTAATTACCATATCAATTGAAAGAATGGAAGGAAAACATGTGTGACCTCTATTGGCACAAAAAAAAAGCCAATATCTCTTCAACATACAAAACACCCCCTCCATTAATTAGGACCATAATGCAATTCCTCAGGTTAATGAAGACCAAATCTGAACTTGCACAGCCAACAACATACTTAATGGTAAAATGTTGAATACCTTTCCTTTAAGGTCAAAACAATACAAGAATCCTTGCTACACAACTATATTCGACACTTTACCTGAATAATTCGGCACAAATGATAATAATAATAGGCATCCAACCTGGAAAAGAAGAAGCAAAGTCTCTGTAGCCAGATATGGTGTGATCTTATGTGCACAAAACACTAGAGAATCCACAAAACCATTAGAACTAATAAATCCATCACAGTCATGAAATGAAAAACTGGCATTTAAGCATTGTCTGTCTTTCTGTGTTCTGGCAATGAACCACCCAAAAAGGAACATTATAAACCCCATGAATGACAACATCAAGAAAGATAAAATAGTTAGAACAACTGTAACCAAATGGGTGTAAGAATTGTACACATAAAATTACAAAACACTGAAAAAGAAATTAGCAAAGGTATGATTCAATGTGGAGGGATTCATATCATCACTTAAGAGACTGACAGTTCTATCTGGGGTGATGAAAAATTTTCTCATCATCTATTCTGATGAACAGTGGCTACAGTTGTGTAACACAGAGATTTAATTAGTGGTAGTGAGCTGTGCACTCAAAATGGCTTAGAAAAAGATTATGTTACAGATGTGTGTATATCATCTATATAGCATATGCACATGTACAAAAACAAAATAAAAATTAAAATGTATTCTGTTCCCTCAACCATTGACCAAAATTCAAAACAACATTGGGAAAGAAAGAGACAGAAAGAATCCAAGAGCCAGAGGATGGGAAACAGTGCTGTGAAATGCTGTCTTCTGAACATGACATGGTTTATCAAACTCATGAACTCACAGCAACTATGGTTGCCTGGATAAGACCTGCATAAAATCAAGCCAGATATACTTCTCACATAGATGGAGGAGGAGTTCTTGAGGATACACCCCTTACTGAGGAACTATTGGCCATTGAAAGCTTGCAAGAGAGAGAGAGAGAGAGAGAGAGAGAGAGTAATTCTTTGAAGGTGTAGCCAAAGTTGGCCTCCCATGCTCAAATGCATGGTCCCAACCCAAGCATATATAGGCAACACTAACTAGACTTAGTGGATTATACTAATAATAAAATAAGAGGACATGAAGTTGGGAGGGAGATATGTCAGGGTAGGAACCAGGAGAGTAGCAGAGGATTGGGAATGGAGAAGATCCTATTTTGTTGTATACATGTATGAGATGATCAAATAATACATTAAAAGTAATTTAATTACATATCCATCTTCCTGACCCCATGGTGGGATTTTGTCTGTCTGGAGCTTGTGGGGGTATTGTACATGCTCTCACAATCATGGTGGGTTCACATGTGCATCTTCCCTGTTTTGCTTGTAAAATACTGTTTTCTGCAGCTATTAACATTTGATGGCTGCTGAGGGGGAGTTCAGTTTATTTAATTATTTTACCCTTAGTGGGATGACCATACACTAGTCCCAAAACTAGATGAGCAACACAAGCTGCACTTGATGGGGAAAGGTGAAGAAGAAAAAGAAGAAGAAGAAGAAGAAGAAGAAGAAGAAGAAGAAGAAGAGGAGGAGGAGGAGGAGGAGGAGGAGGAGGAGGAGGAGGAGGAGGAGGAAATAGAAGTATTAAAGTTGAGTGGGAAGAGATTGGAGGGTTGAGAGAGAGTGAATATGTATGAAATACATTGTATTTCTCAAAGAACTAATGTAAAAATACCATCAAAACTAAAACAAAATTTAAGTCAAAAATAAGTACATAAAATAGGAAACAAATGTTTTAAAATAAAATAAAGATGTTCACATCACAATTATTCAGAATGGGTTGTCTCCATAGCAAGTAGAAAATACAGTTATAGGTGAAACACAGGTTGGTGACCAGTCCATGGTTTAATACAGAAAATAACATGTATTATTCTCTGGGTGAGCTCATTGTCTTCATGAGGCTTTTCTAGATGGAGGAAGAAGGCAACTCAGAACCAGTCATACAGCCAAAGAAAGACATAACTGGTCACCAGTGGCCATGAGCTAAGGAATGCAGGTGGCTTTTAGAAGCTGAAAATTTAAGAGAAGAAATTCTGCCCTGGAATGCTCTGGAAGAACTTCGCATTGCCAGACTTCACCCCAGGGAGACCCACTGTTGAATAAACGTCGTCTCAGTTGCTCTGATGCACAGGCATAGGTCAGTTTGTTACAGCAAGGTCTGCTCATGTCTCAGCCTAGCCTCTCTGCCAGAACCGGTGTAGTGCCAAAGGGAAGAACAGAGTTCTCCCTTGGAAATACTGAAATCCTGAGACCTGGGAAGAAGTCAACAAAGATAACAGAGGTTCTCGGAGCTCCTCAAGCCATGAAGGCAAACTCACTGACCTGAAAGAAAAGAACAGGCTGCAGGTTCTAAAATACCACAGTGCCATCACTGCCACTGTCTGGACCTCATGTGGATGCAACAAGATATCCTATCTGTGCCATGCAGAGAGCTGTGCGGACCAGGGGTGCTGTGGTCCCTGGGGTATAACTTAAGGGAGTCAGAAACAGGCTCTCTAATCAGAGGACTCAAGGCCTCACCCAGCAGAAGGTTAGAATAATGAAAATGAGCTGGTATAGAAATAAAGCCCAAGCCTGCCTGTTCCTGACATTCACAAAACCCAAAGTGTCACCAGGCAAAGCCTGGCATTGGTGGAGATCATCCATGATGAAGACACATGTCTCTGTCTCCACAGCAACCCCCCAACTGCACCAGGGTATGCATCTCCATCTCTCAACTAACTACCCCCTGACTCGCTGTCAGCTTCTACAGAGGGTCTGTGTCAAACATCACCTCACCAGCCAGGTTCACCATCCAATGTGGAGCAGGCATATGCTTTGCTGAGAAGAAAGAAGATAGATGCTCCTTAAGGGAAAAGCTAGGGAAAGATAGGTGTTGAGTGTGTGTGTGTGTGTGTGTGTGTGTGTGTCTGTGTGTCTGTGTATGCAAGGTATATTTGTAAAAACCTCATGGCACACTTGCAAGATACAGTATCATCTCCACTCTACTAATGATGCACTCATGAATGGAGTGCACTCATTAATGACCACACTGACCTTGGGGTCAGGTCTCAGTACCAAAGATGTATACGTCACAGCACTAACCATTACGTATTTTATGCTCACTAAGCTCTGAGAACAATTCTAACGATTCCGTATTATAACAATCATTTTATCTAAGTAAGAGGCACACCAGACCCATTTTCAGAGTAAGAAAGAGAATAACAAAAGGTTTCAGTAACTTTCATGACTTCAGCTCCAGGGTAAGTCCAGCCCACCTCAGATTCCTTGAGCAGAATCCTGCCTCTTTGAGTGTCTAGAGTATGTCTGGGGCAACATTACTGCAAGGAGAGAGAAAAGGAAAACAAGTAAAGAATCTAACCACAAATCAAACCATGCAGTTCCCAATTTGTGAGAAGGGGAAGTCTGGGATTTCAGAAGTAAAGGGGTAGGGCTTTGGGAGAAGACTTCTAGGTAAGACAGTTGAGGGGAAAAGGTACCTCCTTGTTTGGTTCTTGGCTGAGAGCAATAGGTTTGATGGTATTGAACCAACCTTGCATACCTAGAATAAATCCCATCTGTCCGTGAGCAATTTTTTCATTGTTGCATCTGATTGGGTAAGGTTTACTGAAGAGTTTTATATCTATATTCATGAATGATATTAGTCTGTAGTCCTGCTTTGTTCCGATGTTTTCATGTGGCTTAGATCTTTAGGTAATGCTGTCTTCATAGTGAGTTAGAATCCCCCTGCTCATTTTTTCCAGATAGTATAGCCCCCCACTATGATAAATGGAGTACTCCCTCAATGTCTACAGAGGGAGGAGCCTGGTGTGGAATCCTGCTGTGTTCCCCAGTGATGGGTGAGCTGTTCTAGTTCTCTGTTCTCTTGTGCATGAGAAGAGGACCAACTCAGTTCCAGGATGGTAGCATGAGTTATGGGCAGTGACTTCAGCAAAGTATGTAGCAGGGATCTGACAGAACTGAAGAAATGTGAGATTTCATGTAGCTCTCCCCCCCCCCCATCTCACCTTAGATGGCAGCCCACCCCCCATCTCACCTTAGATGGCAG
>CAJQZJ010031511.1:5593031-5645360 GCA_907164525.1 Lophiomys imhausi
TCTCACCTTAGATGGCAGCCCACCCCCCATCTCACCTTAGATGGCAGTCCACCCCCCATCTCACCTTAGATGGCAGCCCACCCCCACTTCACCTTAGATGGCAGCCCAGTTGGTAGGGACAACCATTGTGCCATCTCCCTCCCACTTGGCTTTTATCTATTTCCAGGGGCTAGCTGCCAAGCTGGAATGACGTAGGCCACACCAATGTCCCTGGGAGGCAGAGCACTGCCATTAGTCCCCCAAAAGTCCAGCAATTAATTTAGTGAGCTGAGTTCCTTCCAATAGCCAGCCGATTGCCATAGTAACCAACATTCTTCATACAGGGACCCAGAGAAGGGGAAAGGAAGACAAATACTGGGTAGAAACCAATTTAGAGAAAGAAAATGAGATTCAGCACGCTACTAGAGCAGCCTGGGCAGAGTCTGTGCTGCTGAGTATGGGAGCAGGATGTCATAGAGTACTACAATTGTGTTGCTGAGCTGTGTTCTGGACAGAAATCTGGCTAGGACATAAAAGTATGAAGTGGACAGGACAGGTCACTGAGAAGTGTCTTCCTTCCTACCATGACCCAGCTCCAAGCCTCTAGCCCAGACTTGCTAAACTTCACAAGATGCAAACTCTACTTGTAGGCCAGAGATGACAGATTACGGTGAGGCTAGGCAGCTTCCAGTCCAATAGGGCTGAAGGAAGCCAGGTAAGACCTTAGGTTCAAAACGCGGCTTTGTGTGGTTTGGTGCATGTCTTCATTCCTCCACACATGAAGATGATGTCTTTGTCAGGACAAGTGTCATTGACACTGTTGGTTTGTCTTCCAGAAGCTCACAAAGTGATGAAGCTGGTCTATCAGGACCCATATTCAAATTCCAAGCTTCTCCAGGAGTATGCAAACAAGACCCTGAGCATCTTAGAACAGTTCTCTCTCACATACCTCAAACTGGGGTAAAATACCCATCTCTCAGGCTTGATGTGCTGCATTACAAGGGTAGGAAGCTTTAAATACACCAGGCTATGGAGAGTGTCCAGGGCACTGTAATATTTTTATTCTCTAGTCTGTAGTTGTCTCACCCGTAAAATCAGAGCAATATCCCTACTGGGGAGCCAATAACTTAAGACAACGGTATGGTAATTTTCATGAAGAAGAGTGGTATCATTACGGTCCCAATTGGCTATCCTCACAGCCAAGTCACCTGAGCTACTCCATTGATGTTAATTCCACACGGTACCAGTGATGGCACTGCTTCCATCTCTGACCTAACCGTTGTTCTAAATGGATGTCAAGAGCTTCACATTCATTGTTTCTGATGCTCCGATGGTACAGACAGAAAAGCAACAAGATGCTATATACCAATATGATTAGTACTCTGATCAGAGAGGATACCAGGCCATGGGTACTGAGAGTACAAGCTTCAAACTCAGACCGCAAGCTTCAAACTCAGACCCTAGAGGTCAAGGGTGGCAAAACCTTGGAAGACATGCTGGGAGTAAGCAGAGCAACAACAGCTACTTCACAATGAACAGTAGTTAATTTGAGTGTATATATCAGAATAGCAAATGGAGTGAGAGATACTCCTGAGAACGTGAAGAGGGTTCCAGGGGTATCTGTTCAGATGAAGATAACCACAGTGCTCCATCTCTGAGGGCATAAGAAATGTAAGGAATCAGGCCACAGTATCTCTATATGTTGGGTTTTCTTCCCCACCCCAATATTTTCCAGTGACTCTCATGATAGAAAACTCAGTGCAGTACATATATATCTTTTAAATAATTAGGTTTGGTTTTTATTTTGTTTTTGTTTTTTTTTTTTTTTTTTGGTAGGGGTTTTGCTTTGTTGTGTTGGTTTGTTTGTTTGGTTGGTTGGTTGTTTTTGTAGTATCAGCAAGGTCCAAGGAGATAAACTTATGTCTCTACATTGGTAACAGAAAGATTGTCTGTTAAACAGCAATAGGCCCATACTTTCTTTTTTTAATGATTTATTTAATTTTATGTGCATAGGTGTGAGGTTGTCAGATCCCCTGGAACTGGAGTTACAGACAGTTGTGAGTTGCCATATGGGTGCTGGGAATTGAACCCTAGTACTCTGGAAGAACAATCAGTCAGCTGAGCCATCTCTCTAGCCTTGAGGTGATGAGGAGAACAGGGGAAGAATTGTAGAGGAGGAAAGGGGAGATGCATTTAATCAAAATGCATGATATATGCATGTATGAAACTATCAAACAATAAAAAAATTAAAAGGTGAAAGAATGCATGAAATAAAGGAAGGAGAGAGGAGGAAAAAACCTAGAGGGAAAATAAATAATTAAAACAAAGCCATTTGAGCCAACATTTAGCAGATAGAAGACTGCAGATAAAGAAATGGAAAAAGCAGCTGTCGACTGGGCCCAGACACAGTATCTTCACTACAAAAGCAGCAGCAAGGAACTGTCTGGGAAGATAAGCAGAACCTTGGAAATCCAAGAGGTGATAGCATGGGGCACCTAAAACTCAGATGAGTATCATCAACGAAATGCAGAGGATGCATGGGGGTGAAACATACATATTTTCCAAAGGACTATGAGTGAGAAACTCCCAACTTTGTTGACAGCCTAAAAGCTTCCTCAGGTTCCATTTTATTGTAACTAATCTCCTGAAAATTAAAGACAAAAAAATTTCTGAAGAAGCCTAGAGATATGGAGAGAAAGTAACATGAGAGCAGGTATCTCCTGCAAAACAAAGGAAAGTCATGAAGTGAAGGAAAAGACACATTTTTTATTTCTTTTTTTTGCTTTCCTTCCTTCTTTCTTTCCTTCTTTCTTTTTTTGTTTTTATTTTATTTTGGTTTTTTTTTTTTGAGTCAGTATTTCTCTGTTTAATACCCCTAGCTGTCCTGGACTCACTCACTTTGTAGACCAGGCTATCCTCGAATTCACAGAGATCTGCCTGCCTCTGCCTCCCAAGTATTTGGATTAAAGGCATGCGCCACCACTGCCCTGCGAGACATATTTTTCAACTGCTTAAAAGAAACACTTATTGACCAGAAACTTTATATGGAGAAAAACTATTCCTCAGGAATTAAGGGAAAATAAAGATAATAAGAATGGGAGTATGAGACTTTGCTACTCATAGCCGATGACCCCTGAAGAAACTGCAGGAGCATGTTGTCTGAGCAGAAAGTAAAGCACACAAAAAGAGAGGCTGGGGCTTGAGGAAGACTCACGACCAACATCAGCAGCAGAAGAAAAGGATGGTTCTTGTGGGTTTTCAACCATTTGACGAGTAAAGCCAAGAGATCAGATGATACACTGTTCAGCGTATGTAGAGGCAATCCTGAAGGTGAGATCTGGATTTTAAAGAGGGGAGATGAGGAACCTGACACAAGAGTTCCTACACCCAAAGTGGTAGAAGACTTAAAGCAATAGTCAGTGTCAGTTTTGCATGCCCATTACAGTACTTACGACAACCGCTAAAACCGCAGTGCCAGCCTGGTGACACAGATCTGTGACTCCAGATGTGCTTGGGGGGGGGGGGGGGGCTGAGGCAGGAGGACTGTAATGAATTAAAGATATGCTCAGGCGAAAGAGTATATTCAAGGTCAGCCTAGACAAACGTGCATTCAAAACTTTGAGAAATCAAAGGTGAATAATAGAATTTGTTCAAATGATCCCTAACAAAGCAAAAGAGAAAGAGAAACTGAAGAATGGGCAAGCAAATGAGTGGAAGGAAAACAGACACAGTGGAAAACTTGAGCTGTTAAACGCCTTGTAGGGTGAAGCAAAGTACCCATGAACACTCAAAAAAAAAATCTACTTAGTCCAAAAAATACCTTTAATCCCTCAGATCAGTTGTACATGTGACTTCATTCAGTAGCAGACTTGCTCACTATGTGACAAAGTACCATTCCCTGCTTCATTTATTTTCTATTTACAAATATTTAGCAATGTAATAAAATGTTTGACAAACCAAATTAAATGGTATATATATACATAACCTCATCTTTATACATAGTGAAATTTCAAGTACATACAAAAAAAAACTTTTTAAACAAAATTGTGTGAATAGGAGTCACATCTGGGTACTTGTTCACCCTATCTTGTTTCTACAGTTGTTTAGGTTTATATCAACAGTGGGCAACAGAGAAGAAACTAGGATCCAGGTTGCGGGGTAGAAGGAAGGAAATATTTGCTGTATCTTGTGATTGTTCTGTGCCACACAGATCTCCCTTAATGAGCAGAGGCCCTGCAGAGTCCCGGAGATCAAGCTGTGTCCCCACAGCCCAGCTCATTGCCCACAAAATAAACTTCAGTAACAATTCAGTGAAAAATCATTAAAATCAATTCACTTCCATTCAAATATTCACAGCTTCATCAAGTGAATGGAATTCCAGTAAGATTGTACATCTTCATTATAGCAAAATACACCAGAACTGCACTGTGTGTCGTATTTCCCCCCGGGCTGGTGTAACAGACCAAGAGTAGGGCAGTTGCCTTAGAGACTTAAGTCTTTAAGTACTGGCATCTGGAAATCCAAAATCAGGATACCAACACATATGATGTCTGCTGAGGGAAACTGCCTAATTTGGAGAAAACTGTCTTCTCCCTGTGCCTGACATGACAGAAGGGATGAGGAGCCTCTCTGGTCTTTTATAGGGCTAATTTAATTCATTAAAGAGAGTTCCAACTTCATGGCATAGTACCTCCCAAAGACCTCATTCTCAAATACCATGACACCAACGCCCTGGAAGTTAGATTTCAGCATGTAACTGAGGGGACGGCAATTCGGAATACTGAAGGGGGAACTCATCATCCCACCCCACCGAATCAGTTTGAACAATGGCTTAACATTGGCTGAGATAGGAGGGCAGACAGCTCCCTTCATAGAGGGCAATATTAATGCTTTGGCTGGAACTGGCTAGCAGCAAGCCTTTGCTACACTCCAAGTGCTGTGGAAATCATGGGATATGGGACACCACTCACAGGAAGAAGGTTTTGACCAACATCTCAGAAAGCAGGATAAGGGAAAAAACAGAGGCTTTATTCTCATAGGTCTCTGAGTTTCAGCTGTTTCAGGATGTTCTTTCAATGTGCCCAAGGGTCATACTGAGGGTTCTGACAGGTAAATAAAACAAGCAATCCCTCCACCACTTATCCCCTCAAGATTAGGGCACTTTTGTGTGATTTTGATTTGTCACTATTATAGGACTTAGAGTCACCACAGAAACACACCTCTAGATAACCCCAGGAGAATGACTCCAGAGAGGTTCCAAACACTCCCAGGGCTGGGATCCTGAACTGAATACAGAAGGAAGAAAGTTAAGCACCAGCTTTCATCTCTCTCTCTCTCTCTCTCTCTCTCTCTCTCTCTCTCTCTCTCTCTCGTTTCCAGACTACAGACACAATGTGATCAGCCACCTGCTGGTTCCTGCTGCTGGATGCCTTTCCCACCATGCTGGACTGTCCTCTCAAACTGTGAGCCAAAATAAACCTTTGCTTCTTCAGATGTTTTTGCCAGGTGGTGAGAAGAGTAACTACCACACCATATTAAATAATGTGTCCATGAATTCAGCTAAGGTTAACAAAGCACCACACAGAGAGAAGGTCCTGAGATTGACACCCACAACAGCCAGAGTGTGTCCAGCTGTCAATTCTGAATTATGTTCCTAAGCTAAAACATACTTTATCTATACCTTGGACTCTAAGTTGAGTTGAGACAGAAGATCCAATGCTTCAGTTCTGGTATATCTGAGTTCCAAGGATCTTTGCATTGGCAACCTTCTAATTTCTACACACTAGTAATGGCCCATACACCTCTGCCTCTTCCTTTGGGCATCAGAATCCATCCACTGTTTGGGGGGAACTTCCTCCATTCCAGTCCAACTGCTTCTTGTGAATGTACCCACTTCCCTGGCTAGTAGATGGCATGAGAAACTCCTGGGTCACCTGGGTCTTTAATGTTTCTTTGGATACTGGAATGTGATGACAGGACCAAGTGCACAGACCTCCACTGTTCCCACTAGGAGAGGGGGTGTGATCCCAGTAAGGTGGCTGAGTTTGGAGATACAAAAGTCCATCTGTCACCACAAAAGGCTAATAGTATGCTGAGGTGAGAAAGATCTCTGTGACCTTCTACACTGACCCAGCTTTTCCAAAGGTCCAGCTTTCGAGTCTGAGGAGTCAAGTACTTCCCCTTCCTTCTTTTTTCAAATGTAAGCAGAGTCAAGCTGTATCCTTTTATTTTAACAGCACGAAGAAGAAACTCTATGTCTCGCAAAGCCACAGACAGTGGCCCCTTCCTTCCTCTTGGAAGCTCTTCCTTCACTCCTCCAACTACCCCTGCTTCTGCTAACTCCCTCCCTGCCTGGTTTCATGCTCTCATCTCACCTTTGACTGAAACCTCTATTTATATATGGTTTCTGAGAATTACCCAGGTTGACCTCTCCCTCCAAAGGCCAGCTTCTGAAACCCATCTAGACACACTGTTGCACATCTCCCTCTGGAGCCAACACTGCCATGGCATAGAAAGGAAGGGGGCTGCCCCTAACCCAACCCTCAGTCAGCAGGAGAACATTCAACTGTCTCTTTACTGCTTAGTCTATTCTCCAGGCATCTGAGGGCTGTCAGAGCGCCATGCCTCTTTCTTTCACATTTTCAGCATGGAATTCTGCCCAGTTCATTCATAGATCAGCTCAGATTACAGGGGCTTGAGGACACAGGGGATATTTCTGTTTAATGTATTTTAAGAGTGTCTGTCCTGGTAGAGCAATGCGTATAAATAGCGTTCTAGACTCCATGCTGTCGCGCAGGGCTCCCCTTTATCTGGGAGGGGATGAGAGGGTACATGGCAGGGCCTCCGCTCTGGAATAGCAGTAGGCCGAGTGAGCAGCAGGTCTGCAAAGAGCCATGTTGACTTTGGCTCAGTTCTGCCAACATCACTTTATGGGGGTGCTAGGGGAGCTAGCCTCTCTTCCAGCTTCAGTCACTTCAACTCTGAGGGCACTTTGGTTCTGACTCACTTGTCACTTGAAAGGAAGAGCAATTGCTAGTACAGAGCCTGGTTGCTTGGCAATGGCTGGGTTGGGGGCTGCTAAGGGAGAAAGGCAGAAGGGAAGAACTGAGGGCAGGCACTTGGTAAGAGGGAACTGTTGAAAGCAGAGAATCCTTTTCGGTCTGATTACATACTCAGAACTCTCTACATCACAGTATAACTGCGCTCAGGGAACTGCATCCAAAGTCACAGGCTTCTGCAACACCCTCCCTCAGCCAGTGCCTGACTACCATTGACATTCTCGCTCACTCTTCAATGTCCCTAAGGTCAGGCAGGAGCTCACCACCTTGCCATGATTAAGTACAACTCAGCATTCCAGCAGTGTGAAGCAGGATGGGTCTCTGAGATGGGAGCCATCTATAGATGAGGCAGCTGAAGGAAGGCAGGGAGGGAGTCCTGTTGCCACTCCTGCTCTAACAGCACTAGCTATATTCAGGGCACCTCTCATGTAGGGCTATTGGGAGCCCTGTCTAGGCATATCTATCTATGGTCTGTACTACAGCTCCCCACACTGCCTCAGGGCACAGGCACACACTGCCTTCCCTCTGAGGGTGAGGTTCTGCGTCTCTGTTAACCAGATTATACATTTCCTGCTTCCTTCCCTCTGTGTCTGTGAATGGCTTGCTCGACATTCATAATTGTCCTCATGTACAGCATTTGGGTTCTTATAGTTTTAAACCTTCACTGGGCTCTCCCAACCCAACCTCTCTCGGTCTGACTGAGCTTTTTCCTGTCACGCGGCTCTTCACTCCAGCTCAAGATCCTGGTTCTCCAGGCCAAAGGCCACTCTGTCTACAACACCAGTGCTTTCTTTTCCTGACTTCATGACACTAAGAGACAGTGTCCCTTAGTGTTCCTACCCAGGAAGACTCCTCCTCAGTCTGCACAACCCAGCTTCTGTGTCAGCAAAACACTCTCCCAGTTTCTCAAGCAAGGGGTATGCCACCATCCTCCTCGAGGTCCCACACAGCCTTTTTTTTTTGGGGGGGGGGGGGGTTTGAGACGGGGTTTCTCTGTATAACAGCTCGGGCTGTCCTGGACTCGCTTTTGTAGACCAGGCTGGCCTCGAACTCACAGAGATCCGCCTGCCTCTGCCTCCCAAGTGCTGGGATTAAAGGCGTGCGCCACCACCGCCCGGCTCCACACAGCCTTTTCTTAACACTGCACAGCTGTATTAAAAAATAATGTCTGTCAGAGACAATGGGTCAAGAGGCTGAAGATACATGCTCTAATGTATGGAGAGAAATTGGGGACTGTCCAGGCAGCCAGTTGTCTGTCATTTCTTACTTTTGGAAGATGCTGGCTCTGTACTTCCTGTATAATCAGATGTATTTATCCTTTTCAGGTCTCTGATGTGGTTGAAAAGCAGATATTTACAGTTTAACAGTTAAATTTTAAGTTGTTTAGGAATTAAAAGGATGTCCTAGGTCTAAGAAGATGTTTTTAAGTTGGTAATGCAAGTTAGAATAGAAACTGAGTTAGGTATAGAACTTTAAACTCATGGAAATAGATAGATAATAGAATATTAATATCAGTTGCCAAATATATATGAACTGGACATTGGGAATGTATGTTACACCTTATAATTTTAATAATTGTGGCCTAATTATTAAACAAAAAAAGAATTATGAATTCTGGGAGAAAGGGGAGAGGGTGGGAGGATGGGGCTGGGAGGGGTGGAGGAAGGGGACTGGGACGGAGATGTAACTTGAAATAATAAATAAACATTTTTTTAAAGTGGTCTATTGGCAGGACTTAGTGCCACTTGCCTATAATCCCAGCAGCCAGGAAGCTAAGTCAGAAATAGTGAAAGTTCAATGATAGACTAGGCTACATTGCAAGATCCTGACTCAAGAAAAGAGGTAGCTTATTAACTGTGCTCACTGCTAAACCCCTTAGAGTTAGGGTCTGTGCATCAGTGTCTGGAACAGGATGGATATGAGTGGATACTCAGAGAAGCTGTGCAATAGAGAACAATGAGTCCATGAGGCGAGTGTCTGAGCTGCATATGTAGCTTAATAAAATGGAGCTATTGTTACACACACACACACACACACACACACACACACACACACACACACCCCATATACATATATACACACACACAATTTTCTCAGAGAGCAGAAAAAACATGGGCTAGCATAGGTTCCTCTCTTTGCCTAGTTACTTAGGAATGCTTCTTTCTCCAAAGAGATGGCTTCAATTTCTACAGGAACTCTGTGGGCCTGCAGGGGTAAGTACACAGAGGTCAAACCTGACCTTGAAGGACCAAGAAAAGTGACCTCCAGGGTGAATCTCTCCCCAGAGAACTGAGCCACAAATATGACCAATGCAGGGGACCAAGAAGGATCTCTCACCATTCAAAGGAGGGACTATCTAGCCAGTTTCCTGTAGAAGCCTGAGACTTTGGCAAAAACTAGCCTGTGGAGATCTGAGGATGTCTTATTTGTTTGCTGATCAAATGGTGTTTACCTGCCCTTCCACTTATTGTCCATAGGCTTGAACCCAGAGATCCTATGTGAGGCTCTGGAAGCTACACAGCTACCCAATAGAAGAGCTAAATTCAGACATGGGCCAGTCTCATGACTGCTGGCACAGCCCAGGTGATAAATCAGGGCCCCAGGCACAGTGAGAGGCCTCCACATAAGCAAGATTCCAGAGGGTCTGGCAAGCAGATAGGACCCTCCCTGAACCTATATGGCAGCCTGGGCATGACCCATGCCTGTATACCTTTCTCAATTTCAATATTTCATTGACTTGTATAATTGCAATGCAAATTTAATTGCTATTCCACGAATCTAACACCACTGTGAGCCATGAATCAGGAGTGGCTTTCAACTTGAGAGACTGGCTGAGTCTCTCATGCACCCAGAACTGTACAGACAACTGATGGCCCCAAGAGACACAATTCAGAACTCAATGCCTGGTCTCACAGGTACGCCTAAGGGTTGTTATAACAGGTGATTAAGTGTTGGATCATGGGGCACCAAACAGTACGACCAGATGGGTATGCTACTCCAGCAACCTGGTGGCCTCAAGTTTATTTTTCACCCTGCCATCTACACTGCTGACAAAGCTGGGAGTCACAGCACTGCACCACAAGGGTCTCAGAGCAAACACTGAATCAAGCACACCAAAAGTGTTATACAGACACCTTCCCCCCTGGCCAGATAACAGGATATATAAACGTGTCTTTTCACATCTATCTGTTGCTGTTCCCAAGTTATTCAAATGTTTCATTGACCTGTGTGTCTGTATATGGATAAGGCTGTGAAGAGACATTCACTAGACTGCCTCTCCAGAGAGAAGACTGAGAAGGGCTGCTGCGCCTGCTGTATTTTGTCACCACATGCTGATAAAGTTACACCTTTATTATTGAAAGTACTATACCAGGTAGTAATTTAAAATAATACTCCCAACAACTACATTTTCCTTCTTATGTGAATAACATACACTTACCTTTTATAAGGTATATAATTACACAGATCTACTTTCTATTCATTTGTATGAAGTACATAGATTCATGTGGAATGTTAAGGGCCAGGGTACTGTGCTAAGCCATGCATCTGATTCCTAGTTCTCACATTTACAAGTGGAGGGATGGAATGTCCCTGAGCCTCAATAGGTCTGTCTGCAGAGGACAGTGGCACAGCCCATCACACCTAGGCTCTGACCAGAAACAATTAGAACTCTGTCTCAGATAGGTTCAGAAAGATCCAGCTTTAGTTTATACAGACCTCAGAGGTGTATTATGGGAAATGGATTCAATTTGTTCGAAGCATACCCAAAAGACAGGAGACTGACGGACATGGCAGGGAGAAAGTTCTCATTTGAATGAAGGGAGAAACTATTCAGAAGTCCAAGGTCACACTGCAGGCTGCCTTACAAAGTACTGGCTCCTCCTTGATGCTGCAAAGACGACAATGCAATGGATCCAGGCCTCAGTAAGGGTCCCACAGGCTACCACCATGGACCCTCAGAGCACTCAGTGCAAAGCACCTACAGCAGGGTTATTTGTTGTCAGAGCCCTCTGAGGTCAGCTTGCACACTCTTGGTGATGTTTGTGTTTCTGTTTTTACTTTATTTCCCTTGGCCCTATTTCCCTGTGGTAGGGGCATGTAACATGAGAACTGCTCCCCCGACAGACTGGTGACTATACACACGGTATTGTCAGATCCAAGCACAGCGCTGGACAACATAGCTTCTGATCCTGAGAATTGTAACTGATCCTCAATGAAGCTTTAGACCCCCTTTTTTTTTTTTCAACATAAAATCTCATCTGATTTGGTACTGTGGTGTGTTTGCTTTTTCTTGACTCTCTGGCACTGGCAGAAGACTACACCCCTGCAATTTGGCTGCTGGGCAGACTGTGATTGCCCAGCATCCACTAGTATACTGTCCCGGGGAAAAGTTACTTTGTAGGGATGGTTCCAACCAAAAGATGGTATGCATTCTGAATACTTTCACTATTTCGTCTCCAGCCAAACTAAAAGAGGCAGGGGTACACAGCTCCTGTGCACCAAAACACAGTAGCTAGGGTAAGATGGAAGTAGTAACCCCAGGCCCTAGGAGTGGACAAGTGACAACAGCTGTATGTGGGTGAGAGGAAGGCATTAGGGATGTGGTTCAGTTTGTCACTGGCCTCTGCGTGGCTTCTGGCAATATGTCTTCAGGACCACAGCAGGCAGGCTCTGTCACACTCTCACACATTCACTGAGTGTCTGACAAAAAAAGTTTCCTTTTTGCATGCTGATGGCACTCCAATTGTTAGCTTGTCCTGAATCATCAGTCCCAATGCATCCTGAGAACCAGTACCCTGATCATAACCTCTGGCACACAGAAATCCTGTTCCTTGGGAACCATCTGAGGCATATTGTTGCCCATATCTCTACACCCAAAGATGCTCAAGGCAACAGCAAAAGGACATTAGACAGGGAGGCTCATTCATTTGAGGGATGCTCGGAGGCAACCTGCAATGTCAGGATCAAAGAACAATCGACCGATTTCAGATTTCACTGACTTATAAAGCTAAGAGGTGAGTATGTTCATTCATTCAATATTCATTATACAGTCAAACGCATGCTCATTAGCTCAGTAAGCCTTGGCTGGCCCCAGACAAGTGCAAAGTAAGATAATGCAGTCAGGCCACCTTGCCTCACATGCTAATAATTCTGCCCCCCCCCGCCCCAACACACATACAGATGTATATGTACATATCTTTGTGTGTTCTCCCTGCCCCCTTCTCTCTTTCTCAAACACAGTCTCTCTGTCCTTGTACCTCATGAGACCTGTACTAGAGAGCTGTCTTTACAGGCCAAACAAGCAAGTCACCACCACTCTCCAGATCTCTATTTTCTCATCTATAAAACAGACAACATGTGCTCTCCTCATCTCACCATGTTTTGTAGCTATTTTTGTCAAGCAGCTTGGCCTGTCTTAAATTTTTGGATAGAGACTGGTTAAACAATCTTCAGGCACCTTCCCTTCTCTAACATAGCCACATTGTTTGTGTTCTGGTTCTGTTAGAGAGCAACAATAAGCTGCTGAGAAGTTTCCCCAGCATGGGGAGAAGGGCTTCTTTTGACATGAAAATGGCCTTTTCCTCCCCCTGTACTTGCTCTACTACTGTGAGCTAACTCATTCCCCTTTCTGGTGTTTGTTTATAAACTCATAAATAGAAGAACACAGGCCATTCACAGTCAAAGCCACAACAATCACACACCAGTGTAAGCCTCCCTTAAAACCATCAGCAGAAGGAACACTGAAGAAAGGGAGAAGGAAAATCAGGACTGGAAAGGATGTGCTTTCAAATGGCTGGATGTCAAGTTAGCAAGAGCCCTTAAAAGCTCATCGGACCCCAGCACTCAGATTTAGAGTAATGCCCCGGGAAATGGCTATCCAGCCTTCATCTGAATAATCTCCACAGTGGGGATCGAGTGAGTGAAGACTTAACTGGATGGATTTTCCAGCTGATCTTGCACCCAGAGTTCAAGGAAACTGCCCCACTAGTCCTAATTCAATCCAACAGAAACAAAAGGGCAGGTCAGTGTCTATTCCTCAGGACTCTCCAGAACACAGAGATTACCTGCCCTTTCCTCTCCATACCAAAAGACCTTTCTAGGTATTATTATCGTTTCATGCAAATAAGGTTTCTGTCCCAAAGACATTTCTTGAATGCACGTTCCTTTATATGTGATCCTCTTACTGCTGACTCAAACATAGGGGGAGGTGAGTCAGTCATCGGGTCAAGACAGGCACACCTGGGTCAGGCGTACTAGTGCACACCCTTAATCCCAGCGCTCAAGAGGCAGAGGCAGGTGGATCTCTGTGAGTTCAAGGCCAGCATGGTCTACAGAGTGAGTTCCAGGACAGCCAGGGCTGTTATTACACAGAGAAAACCTGTCTCAAAAAAAACAAAAAAATAAAAAATAAAAAAAGATTTTAGGGTCATCTCAAGGCCACAGATAACCAGGGAGCCCATGTATGCCTAAAGTGGTCATCACTTCTCTGATAGTCATTGAAGACCTTGCCCTGGATTCAAGGAAATAGGATCCTGAGGGTTCAATCCGAGCATGAAATCTGGACATTTGACGTCAGCGAATAATAAAACTTTTAACAAACCACAATGAAACAAGACACAAATTCATTTCTTCTGCAAACATTTCTAAGGGCCCATGACTAGAGTCCTGATGGACCCCAGGAAAGGAACCCCTCAACCCACTCAACTCTTTCCCAGCAATGTAAGGGTGATGATTCTCAAAAGCAGGGTCAAGGAGAGCTGAGAAGAGCTCCCAGGTATAGGAGGCAGAAACAAGCTAAGATACCAAATGCCCGGCCCCTTCCCTTGTAAAGGAACCAATCCCTCTTATCATCTTCTCTTGACAAATGAGGAAATGGAAGCTCTCTGGGAGCAGCCCTTAGCTGAGATCCATCAGTAAGGAAAATGTACAAGGAAACAGCATGAGGCAGAGCTGGGCCAACACAGAGCAGATCTTTAGCAGATCAGAACTCTGCAGGAGAATGTCCTAGGCCAAGCTGTAGTAACCCAAAAGGGACCTTTGGTTTGACATAGGTCAGTGAGAGGCAGATGAGGAACTGGAATCACCCACGTAGATAAAGAAGTGCCAACACGGCCACAGAGGGGCTTGGTTACATGGGTGCTTGGAGAAATGGGGACTTTTCCAAATGCTGGAGAAGCGTGCATGCCTGTCATCACTGAGTCTGTCTACACACATACCAATCCAAGTGAAGTTTCACTGAGACATGAAACCCTGGTCTGCTATAGGACAGGATATTCAGAAGGAGACTGACTAAGGCACCTCTCTGCTCTAGAGGATGGACAACAGTGTGCTCAAATAGGAAAAAGATCTAAATTTAGACCAACAGGCAAAGCCCCTTGCCCATCACTGTCAAATTAAAGGGAAGCTATTATTCCTCCCCTCTCCCAGAGTCCCTTTCACCCTACCGGAGGCTGTTACATCCCAACAGCTATAAAAACAACTCTAGTGGGCTCTGGTGATGGCCACTGTGGCCACTGTGCCTTCTGCCTTCTTGGACAGCTTCTAAGAATCAATCAATTCCAGGGATTTCATTTCCCACTGAGGTCTGGCTCCTTCATACCGAAGGCTTCCCAAAGGGTTTCACCAGGAAGCTGGCCAAGGATGACAGGAGCACTGTACTTAGGTCTTGTGCCTCCTCATCCCCCAATGGCATCTATGACCCCCCGCCCCCAGCACAGGCAGCTGAGAAAACTGGGCCTTACCTGCACAGGAGATGTTCAAAGGGTCCAACCTGGGCTTGTGTCCTGGACTCAAAGATACTGGTATCAGTGTTCAAGGAAGATGCCAGTCTCAGGCAGTTCCCTGTGTGTTCCCTGTAGCATACAGACGCATTGCCTGCCACTGAAAAAAAAAAAAAAACAAAAAAAAAACAAAAAAAATCCTAATACCCTCACTCTTCAGGCAAAATGTAGGTGCCTTCTCCTAGGCCATGGGTCCAGAAACAGAGCTAGCTTTCAAGGCAGCAATTGGAAGGTAAGGCTGAAACTTACAGAGTTAAATGACAAATGTGTGAGAGAAAGCAAAGCAGAAACGGGTCAAGCAGGTCCTGGGGTAGAGAGGCCACAGCCCTCTCCAGACTGTGCTGCCCAGGAACAAAGCTGCCCCTGGCCTCCCCAGGGGCTCACTGGCCCGGCTCTGGGATTCCCCAGCTAAGAGCTCCCGGCAAGGGGAGGAGTCGGGAGTGGGCGGGGTCGAGAACACTGGCTGCGGCGGGGCTAGAGGAGGTGGGCTAAGCCTTAGTCCTCCTAAGAGACAAGAGGGCGGGGCCTGGGCTGATGGGGATCCCAGACCCTAGCAGAATGGCTCTGGAGAAGGTCTGCGCCAGGGTGGGGAGGGAGAGGAGGCGAGCGGCTGGGCAGATAAGGATCTTAATGTCCCGTAGTCAGAGCAGTCTTAAGAACCCTAGGAGTGTATGGACAACTGTGCAATTAAGGACTTCACTAGATATTTTGGTCCCTTTACAGAGAGCTCTGAAATAACCCACCGAGTTTAGAGGCAGCTGCTTGGGACCAGTTTGGAAAGTTTGGAATACACAGGGGAAAACAGGTGGTGGGGGAGGGGTGTATGTACAAAGCGCCCCTTATCCAACCCTCACATTTTTGCTGGAACAGAAACATGAATACACACAGCAGCGCCAGGGACTCTTCCCATGTGTGGTCCTATTTAGGAAGTCCTGACTCGAGCCTTGGGGTAATCAATGGCTGTGATTCTGTTGTCCATCTCTGATGAGGACTGCAGAGGCTGAGCCCCTTGGTCTTCCACCTGCCTGGTGTCCCCATCAAGGCAGGGAGCTAGTCCAGGTAGGGCTGATGAGGTCACCAAGGGAAAAGCAGGATCAAGTGCTGGCCCTGATACCCTTCGACTTTTTCTGTCTGAGCACTGTTCCTAAAAATGGGCCAGGCAGGGTATTTTGAAACGGACATAGTGAGAACATTGTTTAATCGGCAAAGTCTATCCCACTCCAGCCCCACCCTTATTCCTACCCCCAGTCTCCTAAGCTACAGAGTGCCTTGATTTGGCCGCCTGTGTAGCAACATTTATAAACAGACACCCAGGGCTCCTCTGTGACCAAAGTCCCCTGCTTTATGTTTCAGCTGCCCCTCTGGCAGTGTTAGATGCTGGCTAAATGGACCAGAGCCTAGGGAAGACTTGATGATGGTCACTCAAAAATGTGTATGAGGTGACAGAGTTATGACAATGACTAGATAAACCAAGGTAGACTTACTACCTATGGGGGATGAAAATTACACAAGTCACTGTGTCTCCTCCCACCCAGGTGGAGGAAAGGGAGAATGACAACCGCATTGGAAATGTCTTGGGCTTGTCCTGCTACAGTAGACACATAAATGAAGGGTACAAACACTGGAAAAGTCTGCTGGGCAGGTGGAATAGTCAGAGCAAAATTCCACCGAAAATAATGGGCATTACACTCTTGTGAGGGAACCGTAATAGGGTTCCCAGAATTGCCTTTCTTCTCTGGTATCTCTTTGATAAACCTGATGCCTAGGTGTGAGGACAGAACCCACCCTCATTATGAATCCGTGCACCACAGTTTCCTATAGCCCATCACATTCCCCTGTCCCACTTATCGCTGTTCTGGCCTGAGCTCCTGAGATCAACTTGTGGATAGGGTTTATGGCCTCCCAGCCCACACTCTTATCCAGGTAGTGCCTCCCTCCCCTGTTTGCCAAATTTCATTTTTATTTTATTGAACACACACTGACTGGGCATTTTTTGAGGAATGAGGTATGAAGTTTCTATTCCTCGCTACACTCTGCTGTTCCTCCCAAGACACTGGGCAAACATCTCCATCAGTGGGAGAGCCCTGCAAACCTGTGTAGATGTTAGAGTTCTACAAGAGAGGCAGGACTGCCACTCACACCACCAGCCCTGCCACTGCGGTCTGAGTCTGAGTGTCCAGTGGAAACGGTTCTTGGCTTTGATAGGAGTTTCTCAGCCCTAGTGCACAGAAACTCAGAGACAACTGCTCTGCCTTCTCACTGCTACGACGTGCGGCCAACAGGCCAGGGGCCGTGAGTAGAAAGTAGGCATTCTGCAAAGGTACTTCCCAAAACACTCCATCTTGCTTCCTTCCCCCTTGGACCACTTCTCTGCCAGGATGACAAAGAATACAAACATCTGAGATGTACTTAACAGGAATAGAAAATCTGTTATGCAGGGCTTATACCCAGAGTTATGAGGATATGCATTTAACAGAGAGTAAGAAGATGTCTCCCCTGGGACATATTTTGTTGTTGTCTTTGCCTTTCAATCACTGTGATAATTAACATGAAAGATAAATAAAACAGACAGAGTTCAGGCATCACTAGGCACAATCTGTTTCTCAGTTGCTAAAATTCCTTCTTGGAGTGGGGGTGGAGTGCACCACACAGAGTCCCTCTACCTAAGGTCCTATCAACAAGCTAAAACTACAATTCCGCCCAGTTCGCCCTGGAGGACCGGATGAGTTTATCAGGCTTGCTTGTAAAGCACAGGTGAGAGGGATGCTAACAGGGGCATTGGTAACCCCAAAGCAACCTCACTAGGAAGTCTTAACCTAGGTAGGTGATGGCTTCTCCACAGCTACATAGACAGAGCCCCTGTCCCTCAGTCCTTGCCAGTCATACTCTAGCCCTTTCCCTAGACCCAGAGACTCTGTGCAATTAGCAAATACAAATTTGCATACAGTAGCTGGAATATCAGGCCAGGGACCAGATGGAAGGAATTTAACCTGGAGAAAAGCACCTTACATCACTGAGATATCTCATACTTAATACTCAAATAGAAGCCTCCGAGTATCTGCTTATCTCAGTCCTCTGGATCAAGGCTTCCAAAGGTTGTAGTGAGCCACTGGCCTGGCCATGTCTTCAGTAGTCTGGAGGGGGGGAGGAGAGCCTTGTTGGGTTCAGGCTATTGGCAGCCCTTGTCCAGCCCCTCACCATGGATGGCTTCTTGCTTTCTTTCTTTCTATCTGTCAACACAGGCTTGCCTCTAACAGATTATTTTTCTCTTTAGGGTCATCTGATAGCATCCCTAACACCTTTCTCAACCTTCCCTGAAGTGTAAGCTTCCTGAGGGAGGGAAGGGGGTGTGATGCTTCATTGAGACACTCAATTGGCACACCTGTAAATATTTGTTGAATAAACACATGACTGGCTGGAGTGTGTCTTTATTTGACAGCCATTGGCGCATTGTATTTTCTACTGGCTCTTTCTCCATGGGTTTGGATTTTGTCTCTCCCAACTGGATCATATAGCTTCATGGGGCAAGAGCAGTGTATCTTTCCCAGGGCATCTAGAAAAATTGCTATGTGCACAAGAGCAGCATAATTAAAGGGAGATGTAATTTTTTCAAATTATTAAGTGCTCAGTTTTTAAACTCCTCTGAGATCAGCTAAAAACATCCCGCAAATGTGTTTTACAAGGATGAAAACTTGAGTAGGATGTCTTAATGTGTTAATTTGTTCTAAATTAATATATGTCCCACGATTTCTATTTGGTGAAATTGGCTTCAGTTTTATTACATTTATTTGTTTTAGGGAAGGTTAATCATACTAATATTCTTGTTTATTTCTTTTAAGTTATACTTGCATTTATTTTTTAATACATGAGCATCTTATCAAACCATAAAGTTAGTTTTGCAGTGATTCATGATCTCTCAGAAGCCAGACTGTCCCAGTGCAAAGCCAACACTTGCTCTGAGAACATGGGCCTCCATTACTCTGTATCTGGGCCTTGGGTATCTGACTGGGAGTTTACCTGTAGGTGGAAGCCTTGCAGCGTGTGTGACCTCTGACTATCCACGTGAAGTCAGGGCCTCCACATTTTCCAATGATTCATTGTGCTTGAGAACAGTCACGACTGAAAATAAATAAGTACATTTCCCTAGTAGCAAGGTGGCACTCTCAGCCTATAGTGTTAGGTGCTTAATCCAACCCCCATCCAAGATGCTCAAAATGTCTCATGGGAAGTGTTTGAAATGGATCATCAAAACTCAGGAGTTCTGGTCAATCTCCACCCTCTACCTGCCCCTGTATATTCAGCCATCAGTCCCCAGAAAAATACCTTTGGAAAGTTGAATCTGATATCCTGTCCTCTTTAATCCCTCTGAGACTTCCCCACATTCCTAGACTGAGATGGCAAACTCTGGAGCTGCCATGTCCCAGCTGCATTATCCCTGTTCGTCCTTCCTCTGCTTGGGCCACCGTACAGGGCTGTTGTCACAGTGATCTCCTTACCTCCAACCCTGGGTGCTCACTTTTTTTTTATTTATTACTTCAGGTTACATCTTCATCACAATCCCCTCTTTCCACCCTTCCCAGTCCCACTCTCCCACACTTTTCCCCTTATCCCTTCCATCCCACTCCTCTGGAGTGGAGTGTCCCTACATAACAGTCTCCCACCCCAGTTCAACAGTCATATGAGGGCCGAGAGCCTCCTCATACACTGGGGGCCTACAAGGCAGCACCACTAGGGAAAAGTGTCTCATTGACAGGAAACAAAGTCTATGTTCCTGTGCCCTTTGGTGCATTGGTTGTAGTATAGTTATTCTGTACTATATGGCTAAAATCTGATTATAAGTGAATAGATGCCATGTGCATCCTTCTGAGTCTGGGTTAGCTCACTCAGGATGAGCTTCTCTTGTCCCATATTTTCTATTGCCTTCCCTCCAGGGGTGCCCTCCTCAAATGTTACATCTTCTCCCTCTAAAACCATGTCTCTGATCTCCACTGGACTTTATTGTTCTTCAAGCTCCCCATAGCTGCCTGGAGTAGATTTTATAGATATGTGTCATAAATTCGTTTTCTCCTGAGCATGAAACAAGATCCAGAAGGATGGGCGATTCTGCTGCTGCTGTGTTCCTAGGACAGTGCCTGCCCAGAGCAGGCAAGCAATATACAATGATGCAGCTTAAACACTGTCCTGATATCCCTCCTCACACTCCTTAATCTCCCCCGAGAAAACAGTAATGATGTCAACATTCATGGCCATTGGTAAAGCGCCTGTGGCCAGAAACAACTCCAAAAGTCTCAGGCATCTTAATTCTGATGTGGATCACACCTGGTAAGATGAGACAGGAGTCTGGTGAAGGATGTTTAGGGTTGGGCAGGAACTAGGTTGTAGAAGGGACAGATCCTGGCTTTCAGTCCCAGTTTATGTTTTCCAGAGATTTGCACTTCTCTGTGCTGGCCTGAGAAATGAGTTCAAGATTTCTGTTCAGGGAAAGTTATTTGTGAGTGTCTGCTCAGAAACCAAATTCTTATTTCATGGGAACTCATATTTTCCTTCCCACTGGATCTTGTTCCATTTTCTCTTCAAAGTGACTAATGCCACATATGATGCCACCAGCCACTGAGTAGGGCTTCCAGGCCCGAGGCTTCCTTATTGTCTTGTTTTTGTTTTGTTTTTTAGCTTTAATGTATTTATTTATTCACTTTACATCCCAATCACAGCCCCCTCCCTCCTCTCCTCCCAGTCCTACCCACCCCTCCTCTGCTCCCATTTCCCCCTCCACTTCTTCTCAGAGAAGGGACACCCTCCCCTACCAACCTGCCCCAGCACTTCATGTTGCTTCAGAACTAACTGTATTCTCTTCCACTGAAGACAGACAGTGCAGCCTGGCTAGGGGAACATTATCCAACAGCAGGCAACAGAGTCCATGTCAGGGACAGCCCCCTCTCAAATTGCTAGGGGACCCACATAAAGACCAGTCTGCCCCTCAGCTCCATAAGTGCTTTTTATTTTTAATCTTTGTGTGTAGTAGGTTTGGATTTATGGGGTGTGTGTGTGTGTGTGTGTGTGTGTGTGTGTGTGTGTGTGTGTGCAGGTATGCATGAACCATGCCATGAGACTAGAGCTCCGAAAACAATTTCAGACGAGATCGGGCGCATTCAGGGTGGTATGGCCGTAGACCCAAAAACAATTTCAGATGTTGGTCTTGGTTTTCTACCTTGTTTGAGACATGGAATTATAGATGTGTTCTCCTATATCATGTTTTATGTGTGCGCTGGGGAATCTGAACTCGGACACTTATACTTGTGTGGCAGTTTGTGTGGCAAGCATGAGTCATCTCCCCAATCTAGCTTCTTTATTTGACATCCACGAATGTCAATAACCCCTTTCTTTACTGTGTCCCCTCCTTGGTATTCATGGGCATCCGTTCTTTGATCTTCCAGATCATCCCTCATCATCCTAGTTGGTAGCACTTCAATTTATAAACTTCCACTTTACAGAAGAAGAAAGTGAAATTCCTAGGTTTGTTTAACTCATCTTGGAGCTGGGAAAAGGCAGAGCCACTCCATAATTTGGAAATCAGTCAAATAGCATGCAGTGATTGCAGTGGAATCAATAACAATGCCAGTTAGGCTTCTAGAGATGCATCGTTCACGAGATGTAATATTCCCAAACATGGCTAGATCAGTCCTTCATAGGAGAGATAGAATGTGCAATGACTAAAGCATTTACACAAGGACATTATTAGATGCATGATGAGACATCACTTCAGTGGTGAGATCAGGGTGAGATCATGACCATGTCAAGACGGCCACGCTAGGGTGTTAAACAGCAGAGAGAGAGAGAGAATTTTTAAAGCAGTACTCCTCATTTCTCCATTCAAAAATCACTGCTGACGTGATTTTCTGTGGCTTCTTGGAATTTTTATGCATTTAGTTTATCCAGATCATTGGTGATGCTGACACCTCCAGTTTCAGGAAGTGAGGAATATATTCTACAAACTCCATTCTATGGCACCACTTAGTAGAAAAAAAATTAATTAAATTACTTTGGGCACCATTTGTAGAAAAAATTAATTAAATTGTTTAACAGTATTTACATTATATCTAATAGGCTTGGCAGCTGTTAATCCTTAACCAGCCACTATAAATGAGTACACACAGGCACCATATGGATTTTAACAAGCCTTGGCTTGAACTGAGCAATCTTGGCCCACCTAAGCTAGCTCTTAATTCTATTACCCAAATATGACTCCATATATACATATGTCACTTTGGACTGCCATTCTCCATGCTATGTGGATGTTCCTGGCCATGTGGAATGAGGTTCTTTTTTCTAACCCATGGTGTGTGTCCTCCTTCTTCCTGCTCCTGGCTAGAATGAATTAATGTTCTGTCTAAAGCGCAGGCTTCCTGTTCTAATCTCAGGAAGTCCCACTTTTCTCTGTCTTTGCCCAATCTCAGCCCTCAGCATTTTATTTAACCAATCAGAGTCAATGTAAGTAACAGACAGCAAGCAGGACCAATTAATTATTATTATTTAGAATGCATAACACCATCCCATCACCACTTCCTCACCCAACCATGCACCTTGGGCACTTGCCAACATCAGTCTGTTAGACCTGGCTCGTTCTGCCAATGACTACCTTGTGTTCCATTTGTTTTTACTTTCATTCCAGAGATGTTTAATGATTGTTCTATGCCAGACTCTATGCTGTGGAGTTTCTTTCAGCTTCATACACTGCTGTTTTCTTTACGAGTCCTCAATTGACAAATGTCTCTTTCCATTCCTTGTTTGGAGTTAAAATATGCTGCAGTATACAATTTTGTATATACAGTTGGTCCACTAAATCCATGGGTTCCATTTCCCTTATTTCAACCAACTGTGGAGTGAAAATGGTAAACAAAATTGCATCTGAATTGAACATGTACAGATTTTCTGTGTTATTGTTGGATAAATAATGCGGTATAATAGAAATTTACATAGCATTGTTCTACTTTGGGTATACTACAAGTATTATAAAGAAGACTTAAAGTGGGCCATATGCAAGCACTATACCATCTCATAAAAGGAAAATGAACAGTGTAGATTTGGGGTCTTCAAAAATGCTGGAACAAACTACTGGAACAGTCCACATCTCATTCTGCCAAAAATAACCCCAGGTTGCCAAAGAAGGCACACGGTTGAAGTTTTGATTGGCAGATTTTTTTCTGGACCACCTTAAACATTAGACTCCAACAAGGAAGCATTTCATCTTGGGCAGGACAACACCACAGAAATTCTTTGGAGCTGTAATGCTAATCAATAAGCTGGAGGATTGGGGAAGGCTCACATTCACATTTATTAGTTGTTATAAAAGCTCCACACATTAACTGACCTTGCTTGAAAGACATGTGTGAGTATTCCTTGAATGTGATGGAAATAGATGAATTAGGACACACTGAGTCTACAGTACCATTCACATTGGATACTTTTTTATGTTTATTTATTACTTCAGGTTACATCTCCATCACAGTGCCCTCTTTCCACCCCTCCCAGTCCTGCCCTCCCACCCTCTACCCCCTATCCCTTCCATCCCACTCCTCTGGAGTGGAGTGTCAAAAGACCAGAGCTTTTGAAGACCTGCTTGAAGCCTCACTGCCTAGCTATGCTGAGCTTGATGTCCAACAGCTCCTGTAAGCCTCATCTTAGAGTCTGGGAAGACCAGAGCAGAAAATTCAGCTGGATGGTCTAGAAGGGTTAGCAGCCAATGGTGGACAATTCTAGAGAACGAGTTGGGAAAGTGGGGCAAAGAAATGATTTCTAAACTCTCCAAAGTCATCCCTGGCTACATGTAGTGGCATTACGCATCCCTGTTGTTCAAGACAAATAGATCTACCTTCCTAAATTTCATGTCTCTGTCTGTATTATAGGGATTACACATCTTCCCCATCTGCTCCACAACCATCCATTGCTCTGGCCCTCTGGCTTAGCAGTATCCATTATTTTGACAAACTGCCTGTGCTCACATGCCCCGCCTGGCTTTGCATGCACTCACCTTTTACTGGGAGAAATAAAGGCTTCTGAAAAATATTTACAGAATGAAAATAAAATAAACCAGAGTGGGAAGCTGTAGGTGTGGGTGAGCTCAGGCCTCAGACAAGCTGGAAATGGGAGTGGATCAAATGGCTTCCTTCTGTTTCCAAACAGCACAGAGTGTGAGAGACACCCCCCCCCCACCTCTGAAGCTCTGCTTTTCTGTTTACCTGACTCTGTGGCTTTGACAACATCCCAACATCTCTGGCCCTATACACAAGGAGCCTATAATATGGGCTCAATGATATGTCTTTTGCAATGTGTTTTCCAATGGCAAATATTAGTTGATACTAGCCATAACTCCTGGCAATTGCTAAGTCCTCAGAATCATTCATAACAGCCTTCTTGGGGAGCCAAAGAGTCCTTGAATGGAAGGCAGAAGACTGCATGAAGCATTGAGAATGAAAGAGGAGATTGGTTCAAAAGAGTTCCCAAGGGACCACAGGTGCACCGTGACTCACTGGGTGATTGGCATCTGCGTCTGGCCGGATCCTCCTCTCAGATGCAGCACATACAAGTCCTGCACATTTTGGAGCTGGGGTCAGGTGTGAACTGCATGGTCAACCACCTGCCATTAGAAGGCACGAACTGTGCCTTCCACACAGAAGGCTCTGCTGTGATTGACGACTGCATGCCAGTTTTGTTGTGTTGTTTGGTTTGGGTGGCATTTCATACCAATTATAATACTGCTTCCCTTTAATGTTGCTTCTGCATAATTCCATATTTTACATGATCAAATTTGAGCCTACCTTTTATCTCTTCTCTCAAGTCATTTCTTATTTTGTGTTTGTATTTTATGTGCTGCGTTACTTTCTGTTCTCTTTGCCATGATGAAATGTCTGCTAGAAGCAAGGTAGGAGACAAGAGGTCTATTTTGTCTCATGGTTTCAGGCCAACATGATGGAGAGGACATGGTAGACAGTTCAGTCTGTGGTGGTGGGAATGAGAGGTGGAAGATCTTCATACTATGGTGAACCAAAAAGCAGAGAAAGTGTCAGTAGCCAGAAGTAGTCATAACCTTCAAAAGCCCGTCCCTAGTGGCCAAATACCATTAACCAGGCTCCACCTCCTAGAACTAAAGAAGAGCTACAAGTAGTGAAACAAAGCATTCAAAGTATGAGCCAGTCAGGGACATTTCCGATTAAGACCATGGCAAACTATTTCACAATTTTTTGTTCTAAGCACGTCTTATGGTGCACAAAATCCACTTATGATGAGAAACACATCACAAAATATGCTTCACCACTTGGGGCATGCTCCATGCATTTCTGCAGAACTGACCATGTTTTGGAAAGCACCAACCTACAGCATCAGAGCTGGATAAGGCTTTAACAATTTAGGCAATTCCCTCTCTTGCCTTAGGGGATCTCTACTTTGGCGGGGGTATGGCACTGGCTCGAGCTCAGAGGTGTTGGATGCAGCCCGGGCCCTGCTCTTTGAGAAAGGCTCTGTATCATTCTGGTACCTTCATCCTCAGACCACACTTGGAAGACATAGCACTAATTTATCTCTCTCTGAGATAGAACAGCAGACACTGGAGATGGAAGGGCCTTGTCCAAGTTCTCACTTGTACAGTGCAGCAGCTGATATATGAGCCCCAGGCTGGGACTCAGGGTGTGGTGCAGGTTGCCTCCTTTTGCTAGGCTCAGTGACCCTGAGTAGCCCCAGGATACCTGTCCATTTAACCCCTGCCCTTTGTTCTTTGTTACTCCCTTTGGCTTACAACACTCCAGCCTCAAAGCGGGTTAGATGGTTTTGGCTTCTCTGGCTCTTCGTAGGTTCTCTGGATAACCAGAGGCCTGAGCCTACGTGACTTCTGCTTCCTCAGTCCTCCTTTGTTCTTTACCTGAAGATCGCTTTCACTGCTGGCTCCAGATTAGTTCTGGGACACATGGAAGCAATTTCAGCTTCTGGTCTCAGAAATGCAGGTTGAGATGGTCTCATCTCTCCAATGGCCTTAAGGACCGCAAGAAACTAAAGGCTCAAGCTGGGAAGATGGCTCAGTCCGTAAGTGCCTATCATGTGTGATGACCAGTGTTGTGTCAACGTGATACAAGCTAGAGTCATTTTGGAAGAGGGAACCTCAATTAAGAAAATGTCCTTAACCAGATTGGCCTGTGGACAAGTCTGTGATGTGATACATTTTCTTGGTTGATAACTGATGGTGAAGGACCTAGATCACTGTGGGTGGCACCATCCCGGGGCTGGTGGTCCTGGATTCAAGAAGAAAGCAGGCTGAGCAAACCATGAAGAGCAAGCCAGTAAGCAGCATTCCTCCATGGCCTCTGCATCAGCTTCTGCCTCCAGGTTTCTCCCTTGTTTGAGTCCCTGCCCTAATTGTCTTTGATGATAAACTGGGATAGGGATGTGGAAGCGAAACAAATCCTTTCCTCCTCAAGTTCCTTATGGTCATGGATTTTGCTATAGAAATAGAAACTATGACCAAGACACCTTGTAACTCCAAGCACCTAAGTTTGATCACTAGTAAAAAAATAAAAAAGCTGAGAGCAGTGACGTGTGTTTATAATCTCAGCAGTGGTGAGGCAGAAACAGGAGGAACCCTAAGGTTCACTGGGCAGCTAGCCTAATCTACTCTGGCAAACTTGAGGCCTTCGAGACAACCAGCCACACACACACACACACACACACACACGCACGCACGCACGCACGCACGCACACACACACACACACACACACACACACACACACACACACGCACACACGCACGCACGCACACACACACACACACACACACACATACTCACGCACGCACGCACACAAACACACACGGTTGTGGTGGGGGGAAGGAGAGAAGGGGGAGGGCTGAAGTGATAAGTCCAGAATGTGAGTAACAAGTCCCATCCTATGACACTTCTCCAGAGGCAGGGGTTTGGGAGAAAGTGTCTGCACTCATACAGAGAGGGAACAACACTGAAAAGAGGGGTCTGCTATATACACAGGAGAGTCCCTGAATCAGCACTGGACTGGCCACCAAAGTAGATTTAAGGATCCAGGGTGAGTGCAGCCTTGCTTTTTTGTTCAGGGTCTGTCTGGAGCCAAGCTTAGAGGGTCAGAGATCATCAACTGTATCACGGAGCCAGGGAATGATGGTAGGACCTTTTTGTGCTGCAAGCTGGAGAAGCCTGCCTAAAGAGTAACACTGATCACACACTTGCTCTTCCAGAGCCCTTCCAAGGGCTTTGAACACCCCCTCCGTCTTGCCCAAACACCCAGCCCTCAATCGTGAGCCAGCTTTTACATTCATAGCCCACCATCCTCTCTTAACCATCCAATATGCACTGAACTAGTTAACCTTGAAAATGACCTTCAGATTCTAAGCCACCAATAGGATGAAGTCATGGGAAAGCTGAGGTGCCAGCAACCAAGGAATGGGCATGGCCCCCAGGCTCCAAGGAGATATGCCCCTCCTCTTTTCTTTGCACTTGAAGGCACCCTTCTTTCTCTGGGTACAATACAGTGAATATGGTTGGAATTCCAAGCTGGGTGTGATATTCTTGCATTGTATAGGCCACAATGAGTGGTTTTCTGTGGACCACAGGCCTCACAGCATGGGAGTTCATGTGGCTAAAGATATGCTTTTGGGAAGGGGCAAGGGTTGCAGGGTTTTCTCGGGAAACAGCCCAACAGACTTTGTCTGCCCTCAGAGCAGGCCCTCAGAAAATGCTCCACTGGCTGAGATGCTGGGACCAAGCCATTTTTTGGAAAAATGCGAAACATGGAAGGATTATGAGTTCTAGGAAGGCTGAGTGAGCAGGACCCCCAAGGAGGAGGCTCACTTAACACAGCTGGAGGTTCAGGTTCTCCACTTGTAAAAGAATTCAAATTCTCTTTCATTTCTAGAATATCCTACCTACGACTGGCTATAAACTATGCAATGTGTAGAGCAAGACAGAGATTTAGGGTACATTTGGCAAACAAAAAAGTGCTGTCAGAGATGCAGAAATGCAACTTTCTCTTTTTTCACACTCTCTTGAGGTGTTTTGGCAGTTGTTTATTTGCTATTTAATGTTGTCTAAGTAAGGAAAAATTAAAAGCTTTACACAACCCACAGAAGTGCTGTTCTCCATCTTTGTGCTGTATGATGACAATTTCAAAAGCAAAATAAGAGACTTTTACTAACAAACAAGCAGTCAGATAACACAATCTCTGTTTCAGGTTACTCTGCGGGTACGCACTTAAAAATACTTACTTTTATATGTGTTTTATATTTACTTGTATTTTTAATTGCTTGTTATTAATGTAGGAGTGGGAGTTCACCAGTGTGTAAGAGTGTCACATGTTCTGTGTTAAGGGAACCATGGTCCTCAGGGTCACAGTGCTCCAACTGGCAGCTGACCCCTGGTATCTCAACTTCATTCTGCTCCTGTGCTCAGGAACCCATCAGCCCTGCTCCTGGGCTACCTGAGAAGCATACAAATGTGGGCACATCTACATTTACACTCCTGTTCTCCTGTCCCACCAGACTTCTATTTATGAGACACAAAAATACAGATAAAATGACTAATAATTTCAAGATAGTGACAGTAGAGTTTTGCACCATGTTTGAGGCTCCCGTAAGTGTGGAACTTCATACTACCACCTACATGTCAAGCCTGAGAAGCCAGTCTTTTCTGCTGCCTCCATCACCTGTTACCTCTCCAGGGATCGGCCTATTCTGCTGGAACTAGAGCCTCTACACGGAAGAATAAATCCGGGACACATATCTGCCTGTTACTAGGCAACCCCAACAGAGTGTTTTGCACCCTCTTTTTTTTTTTTTTTTTTTTGCCAGTTTCTGCATCTGGAAAGTAAAGTTCTTCTACAAAGTACTTATTGTTGTCATAAATATAACATTAAATTATGCCAGTGGAGCATGTGGCACGCACTAGAATGCTATTTTTACAATCACTGCAGTATCTTTCCTGGTGGGTAGAAGATGGAAGCAGGAGGCTGTGGGCTGGGCAAAAGTTGGCTCCAAATATCTGTTTTCCAGCCAGAAATGATGACACATACTTGTAAACTCAGATACTCCAGAGACTGAGGCAGGAGGATTACAAAGTCAAGGACAGCCTGGGCAACTTAGTGAGCCCCTACCTCAAAATACAATTTAGAAAGGGGGCTGGAAATAAAGCTTAATAGCCAACTACTTGCATAGCATGGATGAGACCCTGTCTTCAATCACTAGTAACAAAACACACACACACACACACACACACACACACACACACACACACATAAATCTGGTTTGGGGCAGGGTCAGGGCTGTTATGTTCCTAGGATCCCAGTCAAGAGTATCCTAAGAGTGGTCATTAATTCTAGACAGGAGCTCAAGGATCAGGAAATTGAGGCAGAGACTCAGCTTGTCTACAAAAAAATGATGTAGACCATGGACCTATGATGTAGATCCTCAAAGCTTCCTCTTCCTTGCCTCCCTATTTCTCCTATTCACACCTTTCTCTGGAGCATCCAGAGTTCTGGCAGCAGGGGCAGCTGTCTTCTGGGCTCTGGTCTTTGTTGAAGTGTTCATACGCCTTCCCTGATATCTGTGGGGATGTTTCAAAAGATAAATACTTTCATGCCTCTGTGAATCAGTTGGCAGTGGATGTTTTAAAATAACAACGAAATAAGAAAAGGATGAGAAAGAGGGGGTAGAGTCAAAAAATGAAGGAAGAGGTAAGGGGAAAGTGGGGGAAAGATAAGAAGAAAGGAAGAAGAGGGAAAGATGGACATACTGGATAAATTTTATGTCAACTTGACACAAGCCAGAGTCATCAGAAAGGAGGGAGCCTCTGTTGAGAAAATGCCTCCATAAGATTGGGTTGTAGGTAAGCTTGTAGGGCATTTTCTTAATTAGCGATTGATGGAAGAGGGCCAAGTCCATTGTGGGTGGTGCCATCCCTGGGTTGGTGGTCCTGGGAAGAAAGCAGACTGACCTTCCATGGGGAAGCAGACCAGCAAGCACCTCCCTTCCATGGCCCCCACATCGGCACCTGCCTCCAGGTTCCTGCCCTGCTTGAGTTTCTATCTAGGCTTCCTTTAATGGTGAACTTCGATGTGGAGGCAAAAGTCTAATAAACCCTTCCTTCCTCAAGTTTCTTTGGTCATGGTGTTGCACCAAAGCAATAGTAACTCTAACTAAGGCAATGGAGAATGATGATACTGTGATTATTTGGGAAATAACATGTCAGACAAGCTGTAATAGATTCTTTACACAGGGGTGTTCTGTACCATTCGTAGTTACAAGCCTGTGGCTAACCAGACAGTAGTTCCTGAGCTCTTTGAACAAGAACAAGGAACATTTTCCTAAGAACATCCTGCAGAGCAAAATCAAGCAGCTCTGAGCCCAGCAGGGGCGGTGACTCAGGAAAGCTGGAACCCTGGAGTTTTCTGCATGACTTTCAGGTAGCTCAGCAGATCTCCCCTCTCCAGCTGTTCTTAGTGCTCATACAACCTTAGGGAGGAAGGGACCTTGGGAATCTGGCTTCAGGTACATCCTGAGGATTGTGGGTTGTTTGACTCCTAAGTTTTAATGAGCCTCCCTGAAGAACTTCCTAGGCTTAACGAACTTCCATTTGTGACGGAGTGTTAGTGTTTCTGTTTGGAGCAAAGTGCTATGCGACAGTGATGCTGGGAGAAAAGTTCCTGAGCGAAATGAAGGGACAGCCAAGAGAAAGCCAGGTGCACCAAAACAGGGACATGGTGGGTCTAGTACCAGGAAGTATATGACTCTTGCCTAAGGGCCCACTGGGCCTCTGTGGTGGTTTGAATAAGAATTGCCCCCATAAGTTTATATATTTGAATGTTTAATCACCAAGGAGTGGAACTGTTTGAAAGGGTTATAAATATTAGGAAGTGCAACCGAACTTTTAAATTATTATTTAACACTTATTTATTTATTACTAAATTCACTTATAACAAACACCAACAATTTCTTAACTATTAATCCTATAAATTCCTACAACCCCTTTAACCTGTCCACTAAACCTATTGATAATCATAACAACCACTTTCATAACCTTTTAGAATGATACAGTCTCTGGGGCAGGTCCTCAGTCGTCAGGAACACAGTCTTTGTTGTAGATTCTTTAACACACTTAGCAGTCCTTCTTCTGGATCTCTCAGATGCAGGTTCGTCAGGGTCATTGGTTATTGCAGTCTCCCCTTAAATAAGGCTTCATGCTTTCTTCTCTGTGGGAGACCCCAGCCGTCTGCAGGCCAACTTACTTCTTTTGAATCAGGAACTCAGCTGCTCTGCCTCAGTCCTTAAAGCCAGGCACAGCTTCCCCTAGGCCACTGATTGGACAGATCAAACCCCTCCAGGCAAAAGCTGAGCCACAGGGTTTAGTCCTTGACCTTTTGGTGTCTTGCTCAGGCTTTCTTTGCTCACCGGCTTCTTTCTGCTTCAGGGAGAGAGCTGGCCATCAATGGCCAGCCCTTTTTTCAGCAGGACTCTTGGAGTTCTCTAGCATCAGGGGCCTCTTCTTCCTTTGGGCTCCATGCACTGTCCTTAAATAGGAGGAACTGTGTTTCAGCTTAATTTGGGCTGCGCCCACTTAGCAGCTGAAAACAATGTCAGGCCAGATACTTTGTTTCTTCAATTCTATTGAGTCTTTCCTGTTTTCCTGACTTCAAACTTGTTTTCAGTCTATTGAGTCTTTCCTGTTTTTGCTGACTTCATGCTGATAATGCTCTTCAGGCCCCGAATTAAGAGACAGTATCAGAAACTCCTATATATTTTCTAAATCTAATTTATCTAACCCCTACAAGGAAGTGTGGCCTTGTTGTAGTAGGTGTGATCGTGACACACATGGAAGTGTGTCACTAGGGGCAGGCTTTGGGGTGTTTAAAGTCCATGCCAGGACCAGTCTGTTCTCTCTTCCTGCCGCGTGAGGATCAGGATGTAGAACTCTCAGGTGTTTCTCCAGCCCCATGTCTGTGTGCTTCCCACCAAGATGGTAATATTCTAACTTCTGAAACCGGTTGAATGTTTTCCATTGTAAGAGCTCCTTTAGTCATGGCGCCTTTTCACAGCAATGGAACAGCCTCCTCTGGTTTTCTACGGATAGTCAATTTCGGGCCAACCCATGCCCTAAGAGGGAGCACATTCCATTGATTTGCACAAAAGGCCCCACCAGTACAGAGAGGAGTGAAAGAACTTTTCCAGGGGTCCATCCAGAGCCTTGGCAGCACCTCGGCGTCGCTGCTGGGATGATTCCTGGTGGGAGAGGGCCCTCTGGTGGGCAGTCAGAGTAATGGCCCCGGGCCAGGGCTGTGACCTCTTCCAGGGTTGTGCGATCAGGCAGGCACACAATCTCCCTGAAGGAGTGCTTTCTAGTGAGTGGTGGGGAAAGGAAAGGACAGTCCCTAGTGCACCATGGAAGGGAAGTTAAACACTTCAAGACCTGTTGTCCTCCAACACAGGGCCTTTTCTAGATTCCCCTTTCATCTCACCCCCTCCTGTTGCCGCTGTGGAGATCAGGTTCTCTGGGAATAGTTAAGTGGGCTCAGGATGTTTCCAGGCCCGCGTGAGGAGAACAGCTAATGGACTCTCTGCATTTTGTTCACAACGCTGCAGAGTGATTTTCACAATGAACACGTCTCCAAAGATGAGGCAGTTGGTGAATGGCTGCCCCTAGGAGCTGCCTGCTGCTTGCTTTCTGAACACTTCCACCCCTGCTTGCGTTTTATGGCACTAATTAGTCTGCATGCCTGCATGTGCCTGCCCCTTTGCAGGCCATTTCTGCTCAGTATCTGTGCTGTGAGAGAGTCATTCCCGGCGGAACCACCAGCTGTAACGGCTACCCAACCACAGCCCACTCAGTGTGATACCAGCTCAATGATCTGTGTGTGGCTGTTTGCAGGCTATGCCCACCAGTGGGTTTATGAAGCTTATGTGATAGGTACACTAGCCAGTGAACTTCTCCCCCTCGTGGACTCATCAGGGTCTAAGCAACAGGCTACTTAAACACCAACATCTAAAAATAGGATACACTAGAGAGGAAAGGCTTGGTTGCACTTCTGACTTTAGGTGGCTAATTCTATATATCCACTACATTGGGCTGTGGCTCAGAGATCTGTGGCCAAATATTACTCTGGAAATTTCTCTGAGGAGTGTTCAAAGGGCATCACAATTTAAGTTCATGAATTTTGAGTAATACACAGTCCTCTCCCTCAAATAAGTGGCCTCATCCAGTCAGTTGAAGTCTGAATGAAGAAATAGACGGACCTTCCCTAAGCAGATAACGCCTCAGTCTGATGGCCCCTGGACTTAAACATAAACTTCTTTAAAATTTTTAGAAAACACACACAATGAGGATGATTCCTAAATGGGAAAATGGACACACATCTCTACAGGCATTGCTGCAAAGAATGGTCTGATCACCTGGAGCCCAACTTAGTTGCCCACCAGGATGTCCCTGGGCTCCCTCTGCTGGACAGAAAGAAAATCTTCATTTTTTCTGATCTTGGCCTACCCAGGCGCCAGGGCCACTTTCCCCTTCCACCACACTTGAGCCTTCTTCAGTGTCTCTGCCTCTGGAGATTCGTGTGTGAGCTGTGCAGACATGCGAAGGGAAGATGTCTCTGGGTTCTTCGTCTTTGGATCCCAGAGAACAGAGAGATGCGATGTCGAAAGGTGAAAGATGGAAGCAAAGCCGCAAGAGAATGCTGCTCAATTTATGAGACACATCGGATGACTTCTACTGATGAGCCCTTCAGCTAAGGAATAAACCATTCCAGGTCCCCTGGGAGTCTCTTCGAGAAAAAGTAAACGGGAGGCCGCAGTGGTTCCCCAGGCAATCAGGAGATGACACGGGGAACAGGAAGTGGATCCATCCGAGAGCGAGGTGGGCCCACAGTCTCTAATCTGCACCCCAGGCATACTCCTTCCTGTTGCTTAGATTGGGTCACCTCCCATCTGAACTTCTGCTTTCTGCTTTCTGCTTTCTGCTTGTGGGTGGTCCTGTAGCTTCCCTATGGTATGTGGACAATCTCAGCCCTGAGGATACCTGCTGCAAAAGGAAAGGATGCTAAGGTCCATCCTCCGAGTGTAGCGACTCACAGTGTGACTTCGGCATGGCCTTATGACTTACCAAGGTAGGCTCTGCAAGAGCTCTCAGTGCCCACTGTGCTCCTCATGTAGATGGGGCTCATGTCGCTGCCACCCAGCAGAAAGACACAGGACTCTCAGACGTCTGGGTGGAGTCACATTTTGTATAAAGGTGTGTGCATGGTTTAAAATAGACATCCAGATTTTATAATGTGAATTATATATTATATCATACCTTATATATTTGTATATGTAATGCAAATGATATGCATTCAAGACATACAAGTGATTAGTTATAGAAAAGAACAGTCTTGTGTTCCTGTGTATCATATGATAACATGTGTATGGATTAGTGTACGTATTTACATTTTAAAGCACACATATACACTGTATATGTATAAATATATTGTATATATGTGCCACAGTCTCTGTGAGGGATTAGTCCCAGGACCCTAAATAAAATCCTGCAGCTCCTTGGGTTCCGTATATAGGATTGTATAGCCGTTTCCTCCTATATACTGTCAGTCTTCTCTAGAAGACTTAAACAATGCCTTCCACAATGCAAAGGCTCAAAAATGGGTTGTGTACAGTATCATTTAGAAAATGACAAGGAAAAAGTCTGTACATGCTTGCCACGGATGCCATTTCTTTCCAAACACTTTCAGCATGTGGTTGTTGACTCGCCAATGCCGCAGCTGTGCGTACTACCAAAGGCTGCCTGGATTCAGTGGATAGTGTCTGTCAGTAGGGTTACCACACAGCTGCAGCTGTTCAGGTGAGATATATCACATTAGCACCCCCAGCCCCATCTCTCCCCAACTTAAAGAAGCATCCACAGTGAAACAGACACAGAATAAAAAGACAGAAGCTAAATCTGCTCTTCTGCTTTCTTTCAGTTGTTCAACCTTCAGATAATTTTGCCAACTTTCCCCAGCTTCATCTGGGTTGGGGTGACCTTGCCCTTTCTTGGTAAAGCCCCATGGAGATGAAGGATAATGCAATGAAGAGCTGTGACGACTCTAGATCATTGGCTAATGCAGGGCAGGTGGTGCTTGACTCCCCACTACAAAGCTGCAAAGCCTTAGTCTGGGCCCTAGACAAAGGGTTCAAAAGATGTGATCTCAGTCATTCGGCGACTCAGTGGTAGAGTCCTGACCTAACAGTCCTCAAGGCACCCTTGTTTGTGGGGGAAGCAGTTGTGACAATAGACATTAGCACAGCAGAGTACATATGGGACTGCACAGGTACTATGAACCGTAGAAGGACTAACATCTGAAAAGTGGAAATGGTTGTGCTCCTGAGAGTGAGACAAACGGTTGAGAGACTCTGATGGATGTGATGCTAAGAGGCTCTGAGAAAACCTGGGCATCCACATGTGGGGAGGGGACAGGAATTTGGTGTAGATCCTCACTGCAGTAACTATTGTCAACCATTATCTGATGAGCTATTGATAGGACTCTATTTCCAGTCCTGGTTTATCTAGCAGACTGATACATTTTTCTCCACAGGTGAAAGTGGTCCAGAGTCATTCCCAGACCCTGAAGATCCTTTCTCTTCTTGAAAATGAAGAGTTTGAATCAAACAGCTTCAAGGTCCTGTTTCGTTCCGGAAGGCCATAGAACTACAAATTCAATAATGTCATATGAGGAGGCTCTAAAGTGCGGACTGGCCTCCTGACAATGCCCTTTAAATGTCACCTCATCAAGATGTCCTCAGTCATTATTTTAATGGTTTTCTTCCTTTCTTGCTTAATAATAAAAAGGACATTAAATCAAACCTCAATCCCTGAGATAACCAATTTGTTAAAGCAATTTGGGAGAATGATTCAGCAGCGAGCATAAAGCCGAGGCTAGATCTCTGATGGCTTAGTCTTGACCTAATCCTGTAGCAATGAGGTCCCAGCATGTGCTGAGCACTTACTGTGTGTCAGGAACAGTCAGGGCACTAGAGGCACACAGACGGAGGGATTCGGCTTCTGTTGTCAGAGAACCTGCCATTCAGAAGAGAAAAAGAAGCAAGCAGAATAATAAGATGCAGACTCTTGAGGGAGCTGGTTAAAAGAAGGGACTGATAATCCAGGCTGAGAGTACACAGACAGCTTCATAGAGGACCAAGATGAAATGTGGGTAGGAAGACCAGAGTGACGAGAGGAGCCATGCCTGAACCGTGGTCATGATAGCCAACCATGACTCATGCTGATATGTTTTCTCCACTGCGCTGGGCGAGGAATAAAAGAGAAAGTCCTTTGAGTGGCATTGGATTTCAAAGAGGTCATCGCTAGATGCTCTGTAGAGTGACCTGGGCTTGGGCTCTCTAGAACAGCCAGAGGTGTTGCTGAGGGCATGGGCCTCAGGGCCATTGATGTCTGGAGCTAAGGAACACAGAGGCAGATCACTTGAGGTACAGGAGAGATTATTTAAATAATCTGAGAAGAAATGAAAAGTCCATTTGAAGGGCTTAACAGCAACCTAGCTCAGAAAAGGAAGAGTGAACTTGTATAGAAGAGAGTACAAAACTGAGACACAGGGAAAAAATAAGGGATGGAAGGAGAGAAAGCAGAAGGCCTGGTGAAGAATCACTAACCAGTCACCTTGGCTGTAATTGGAACATCAGAAAGAAAAGAAGAAAAGAAAGTAACGTGTGAAGTGAACATAGGTAGGGGCTTTCACAATTGTAGAGAGCTGTCAGTCTTCCAAAGCAGGATACCATAAATAGGATAAACTATACAGATAAAAGCAAGCGTAGGCAGAATATATTCAGCATGCCAAAATAAATAAGTAAAGACAGAACAAAACCTTCAGCAAGCTAAAGGGAAGAGACATTGAATACAAAAGAACACTAACATAGATGAGGCAGATTCCTAATTAGAAACAATGAAAATCAAAAAGTGGGATGGTAGGTATCTAAAAATGCCAAAGGACAAACATGAGTCTGGTTCTGTGTTGCTGTGGCAAAACTCTGGCCAAGTATAAATTGGGGAGGAACCTCTGCTTAGAGGTTACACTCCATCACCCAGGGAAGCCGAGGCAGGAACTCAAGGCAGGATCCAGGAGTCAGGAACTAAAGCTGTGGCCATGGAGGAATGCTGCCCACTGGCTTGCTCAGCTCTATTTCTTACCCAGCCCAGGTCCACCAGCCTAGGAATGGCTCTGCCCAGAGTGGGCTGGGTCCTCCTACATCAGCCGACAATTAAGAAAGCACCTCACAGATGACCACAAGCTGATCTGACTGAATCAATTCTTCAGTTGACATTTCCTTTTCCTGGTGGACTGTGGGCTTTTGTCAAGTTGACGGCAGAAGCTAACTATGACAATTATGAATTAATAATATGCATTTAATTCATCAAAATGTGATTTGTAAGTAGAGACAAGACAAAGGCATTTTTAGATGGATAAAACCTGAGGGAACTTCTCTCCAGAAGGCATGCAGTCCTTTAGTTTATAAATAGAGGGTCCAGAAAGGAACCTAGATCTTCAAGCAGGATGGAGAAATGGTAAAAGAAAATGCGAGGAAACACAGAATTATGTGATAATTTGCTGCTTATCTGGGCGTGAATACACACTCATAGAACTAGCCATTGAGAGAAGTTATAATGATATTTTATATGGTTTAAATACTTCTAAAAACCAAAATGACAGCAAAAATACAAATCATATGAGGTTATATTAGTGGAATCACACACTTGGAAGGCTGCTATGTCATTCTTAAAGTATATGATGCTATGTGAAAGTAGATTATAATATGTTAAGCTTTATATTCCAAAAAAAAAAAACCCTCAAGAAGTAGAGACTAAAACCCAAAATAGTAAAATTCTATTGTTATTTTTAATTGGCTTTATATTTTATTTTATTTATTTTTATAGTCTTTTTAAATCTTCATTTATTTATTTATTTATTCATTTTCTTGCGTTTATTTATTTCTTCAAGTTACATCTCAATCATAGTCTTCTCCCTCCTTCCCCTCCAGGTCCCACCCTCATACACTTTTCCCCCTCACCCTCCAATCTGCTTTTTTATTTTAAACTTAAGGTGTATCTTTTTCAACCCAACAGCTCCCCCTTTTAGTCCAATAAAGGTTCTTTTCCTTATAACAATAAATATAATGTAAAACAATAAGAGTAATTAGTCCACAATTATGAAAATTATAAGGTATAATGTACAGTCCCAATGTCCAGTCCATACATATTTGGGAACTGGTAGTAATATTCTATTGTCTATCTATCTCAATGAATTTAAAGTTCTATAACTAACTCAATTTCCATCCTAACTTGCATTACCAACTTGAAAACATCTTTTTAGACAGAGAACATCCTTTTAATTCCTAAACAACTTAAAACTTAACTGTGAGACTATAGCTATCTAGTCTACAACCACATCAGAGGCCAGAGAAAGATAAATATATCTGATTATACAGGAAGTACAGAGCCAGCAGCTTCCAAAACTAAGAAATGACAGACAACTGGCTGCCTGAATGACCCCCAATTTCTCTCAATACATTAGAGGATTTATCTTCAGCCTTTTGGCCCAGTTTCTCTGACAGACATTAATTGCAAAGCAGGAATTATGAAGGACTTGCCTACCCTGTCTTGGCAGAGCTAGGCTGTAGACTTACCTGCTTCCAAGTTTTGTCCTTTTTGGACAGCAGTCTGTCTACAGTTGAAGCAAGGGGTTTTTCTTGCCAAGAGAGAGGCTTACCACCAATTCAACCATCTCCCACTGGAGATTCTTCGATGCTCATCTTCTACTTGGAGTAGAATAGGGAGTGCTGTCAGGAGCTGACATGTCTCAATATAAAAAAAATACTAAGTTAAGAAAATATCTTTGAATGCCATACTCTACAGATCTCTTCAGGTTTTTGAAGACCACCTATCTATCTCCGTATATTGGATAAGCAAATGTTGCTTGTCTCTTAGCAACTTGATATCTGATTAACTTAGAAAACACCTGTGATAAACTACACTAGTACCTAACAAAATGACATGTTTGAATGACTATTAGTTTGCATTTCTTAATTATCCTAAACAGTTTGTGACAGTTGCTATCAAAATGCCAAAACTTCACATTGCATTTTTAAGTGTTTCATAGGTACAATACCTTAAAAATAGTTAACCTTAATTTTGTATCAATATGCAAAGATCAATGCTGATGTAGCCAAACATAATGTTACTTTTGTATCAATATATGAAGATCAATATCGATGTAGCCAAATATAATCTTAATTTTGTATCAACATACAAAGATATAAGAACATATTCAATAATCTATCCCTTTTTCTTTATTATTCCTATATTCTTTTTTTCAAGTCTTTTCCCTCCTACATAGGAGAGAAAGAGGGACAGAGAAAAGAAAAACAGATATTTTTAAAAATTATTATTATTTTGTGTTTTGGGGTGTTCTGCCTGCATCTATGTCTGCATACCACATGTACGCCTGGCATCAGCAGAGAGTCAGAAGATGGGCTTTGATCCCTGGATGGTTGTGAATTGCCACGTGGGTACTGGGAACAGAACTTGGAGCCTCTGTGAGAGCAGTCGGTGCTCTTAACCACTGAGCCAAATCACCAGCCCATAAGTAAAAAAAAAAAATAATAATAATAATGAAAAGTTATTTCTCCTTTGACTATTTGTAATTAAGAGAAAAACAGCAACGTTTTGTAGGATTTCTTACCTATTTCAAAGATGTGGCTGCACCCACTCCTTTGAGCTAGCAGTCTTGTTATTTTACTTCCTTTGTGTCTTGGCTTCTTTTCCCGTTGCTGTGATGAAGTACCATGACAAAAGTAACCTAAAGGAAAGAAGTTTATTTGGCTCACTCTTTGAGCACACAGTTTATTATGGTAAGGAAGCAGCAGCAGAGATCGTCAAGGTGATGATAAATCTAAGATACCAGCTATAGTTCTGTTAACTTTGTTGAAAGCAGTTGAAGATAGAAGTAGGGAGGGGGGAGGAAAAATAAAAGAGGGAGGGAAGGAGGGAGAGAGGGTGGAAGGAATTAATAAATAAATGTTATTACAAGAAAAGAAAACAAACTTCTAGGAAGATTCTCTGAAGAAAATGCTCAGCTATTAATCACAGTAAGATTTTGACATCCAGAACACAACAGATATTTATAGATTAGGCAAGCTTATCTAAGTGACTGTGTATTTAATAGTTTATACTGAGTATGGATGGGAAAATAAAGAAGCTCTCAGGTTCCTGGGGAGGCAATGCCAGGAGGGAAATTTTCAGCTCTAATGCAAATCTGAAGGAGATGTAAACTCAACAGCCTAAGCTTCCATAGCCAGAAATCCGAACCTCAGAACAATGGAATAAAAAGCAAGACTTCACTAAGGAAATGATGCACACCTGTAATCCTGGAACTTGTGAGACAGAGGCAGGAAGATGAGGAGATCACGGGCATCCTCTACTACATAGTAAGTTTGAGGCCAGCCTGTCTCAAAAAGGAAAGAACACAAAGAAGTGAAATCGAATCAGTAAGTAGGAAGAAGGTGAACCTGAGAGAGGTAAAGAGTCCAGACTGCAGAATCTCTCTGTTCTCGGGCCTCTGGCCTTCAGCAGCAGCTTCATGGCATCCTGGAGGTGCAAAGATGTGTGGGAGAGGGACTTAGACCTCTAGACGTGCAGCGAAAGCCTAGCCTCGCTGTTTTCTTGAGCTACAAATTAGGCTTTCTGTCCTTTGTCTTCTCTGTAAGTCGGGCCACAGTGGTATCCAGCCCACAGGGTCACGGTAAAGATTAATTAAGACTGGGTGAGCAGCAGTAAACTCATGCTCAGCAGTGTGTACAGCCGGCTGCTGCTATGGTTGCTCAAAGCAGGGAAAATAGTCATGAATTACACACCAGAGATGCAGAATCCTCCTTCTTCCTAGAGCTCTAAGATCCTTTTTCTGCTCCATGACCAAGGTCTGTCTCTCTTTCTGTCTCTGTCTCTCTGACTCTTCCTCCTCAGTCTTTGGCATCCCAGGCCACCCCCAGTGACACAGTAGTTAGATGAACCATGTTAATTATGTCAATTCATTAAAAACAGCATCATTTGTGGCCTGCTGGTCAAATGTGACTTTAGGATTATCATGAATATTATCATTGCACATGTAGCATTTACAACTTAAACTAATCACCACCATTTACCATCTCACTGTTTCACTCTCTGATAACATGTGCCTTCTCCTGAATCTTCCCCCCCCCCCCAAGTCCACACTGGACTCACACACAGCCCCACCAGCACACAGGACTGAGGCTGAAAGGTCTCTACCCTTGGGTGCATTGCAGTTGGACACAAGGAGGACCACCCTGAAATTGCCAGTCCCTAGGGTGCCATTGCTTCACCCTTGTTTTGATTTCAGGCCTGGACTACTTTTACATTTCCATTTAGAGCTTCAAATTTTAGGCATATCCAATTTAGTCAATGAGGATGCAGTAAAAAAAAATTTGCTGCACTGGGCCCTGGAGGGGAACATGAGGAAGATATTGGCTCCAAGCTCACAAGCTCAAGACATTTGCTGATGCTGTACCCACAAGTCCCAGATCCATTTCCAGGTTCTGCCCCCAGGAACTTCCCTGGCCAGCACAGTGCTCTCTGCTCACTGGATTCCAATACACCTGCCCTCTTTGCTCTTCAATAATGACTTACCTCTTCGATTTCAGTGAATATGTATTTACTGCTATCTAATATACACTGGATACTGTATTTGGTCACAGAATGGACAACAGTATGGGGTGCATACACCTACCACTGAATATGCTTATGGGTATAGGACAAAGAGCATAGCTTTGGGGTCAGCAGGAAAGAATTGCGACCTTGCTCTGATGTGATGTAGTGCTGAGACCACCTTAGGGAAGGAACACAGCATTTCCCAGCATCAGTGTATTTGTCAGTGCAGCAAGGACTGACATTTCTACTCCATGTGGTAGTCAAGGAGGGAGGGCACTGAGAGCATGTAAGCAAAAGTCTGCCACGGGCTAGATTTTCTGCCTTCAGACCCATGTCCCTCCTTCCTGCTCTCAGATATGTGACATTGGAATGTGTCTTACACCCTGTTCCCTTTAAGGACAGCCAGCACAATGCCTAGTGTCTATAGAGCAGCAGAAGGAGAGAAGCCAAGGCATTCCTTGTTCTTTTCTTCATTCTTGGTAGCATTTTCTGGCCATAACCATCTCTCTTTGGTCCCAGAATCACAGCATGCACAGTACTTCTAGATGCTTTGGGGAAACTTTGAGGTCTGGGATGAGTTGATGCCACCTCCTTTTCCTTTCTTGTTAAGGATACTGGTCCTTTACTACTGTAACTGATCTCTCTCCCTCTCCCTCTCCCTCTCCCTCTCCCTCTCCCTCTCCCTCCCCCTCCCTCTCTCTCTCTCTCTCTCTCTCTCTCTCTCTCTCTCTCTCTTTCTGTTCGTTTCTCAGTAATTCCATCAACTATGTTATAAACATTCCATGGTTAGGGGCCAAATTGTGCTCCTGAACCACAAGTCATGTAACCCCAGGAAACCTTAGAATGTGCATCTTCTGGCCTCCAGAGATGCAGAGGGCACATGTCATCTTGATTATGATGTGAGAATACCTTAGCAATCAATGGTAGCACTAGAAAAGGAATACACATACTTTACATCCCTTCTGTGTAACATACACAGCACTTTTGTTTCCTGATGGAACTTAGCTGAAATGATTCCTGCATCTGGTACATGGCCTGGAGCTTAATGGGAAAGAATAGTATGGAGAGCAACTTTGATGTCAAACAGAAGGAATCCAGAACATCAGTGCAATTAACCCAAATACATTTGGAATTCGCTGAGCTATGTACAGGGGAGTTTGGAGGAGTGGATCTTAAAGTCAGTATCTTTAGGATTCTCTTCAACTGTCTCCTTGAAAGGATGTAGGACAATCCCACACAATGCACTACAGATAACTAAGGAATACTGAGAGTGGGAGAAATAGTCTTCCCCTGGAAAGAGAGCAAGCCAGTTGGTTATCCAATACCAAATGGTCATCTCTGAAAACATACTCACAAGTAACATTATATAGAGGGAATGGATTTGAAAGAGAGTAAGGAGGGTTATATTGGGAGGATTTGGAGAGAGGAAAATAACATGATGATATTATAGTCCCAAAAATAAAAGATAATAAAACTTAAAAGAAGAGGTAGTTTGTGCCCTGCTTGATGGGTAAGTAGCCCCAACAGCCTGTGACTATTAGTGACGCTGTTGGCTGTGGTGTGGGATGACAGAGACTGAGCGTGAAGATGGCACTGAGTCGAGGATAGGTCAGTAGAGCCCTGAAGGGCTGAGCAGAGCAAGCAGATGCTGGCTGCTCTTATTAATGCCTTTATTTCAATTGTTTTCTCCTGAGCTCTAGCAGAATGCCACTCCCTAAGCCCCCCACCCCACAGCCACCAATAGATCATGACATTCGTCCATTATGGTTGACAAAGTGAATTCTCTGCCAGAAAAGTGTTAAAATGGATTCCAGAGAATAGCCAAGGTTCAGCCCCATGGGAGCACAAAACTCCTAACGCCTGCTGCCTCCCTGCGGCCTCTTCGGCTGGCCCTCCATAAACCTATCTGTCCTTGGCCTCCTGGGCTGCTCAGCCACTTAGAAGGAACCGCATCTTGGGATGCAGCAGTAGCTGTGTGAGGGATTACTCTCCCCGTTGCCTGCACATGTAGTATAAAGAGTTCAGACCACTTCCTCACACTGGCTGGTCATTTTCCCAGCATGAAATGCCAGCAAAACCAGACTCTGTTTTGGGCTTCTCCAGGCATAATGCAGCATAAGTGAAGGAAAGTAAGTTTAGGACCGTTCCCGTGCTCTCAGGGGTCTCTCTCTCCCCTATCCGCACCGTCCAGCATTAATGCTCTTTGGTCCTCATTTTTATTGTGAAAGAGCATCACTGCCCATCCCTGAGGGACAGTGATTCTTTTCTCAGCCACAGAATGGTTTTCATAGTTCTATTTACCACATTTGTATGGTTCAGGATGATCACTTGATTACATTTGTGCTTTTGCCAGCCCCAGACAGCAGAGGCTGATCTGTCCCCAGTGCCCTCTGAGTCCAGATAACACAAAACTAAAGCTGAACAACAGCAGTCAGATAAAGCATGGTCCTTCTGTGATGAAGCCTGGATGGATGGTATGATTGCCACAGATTGTGACCGGGGGTGGCGGGAGGGTGATCCAGGCAGGCACTGCAAAATGACGAGTTGCATATGGAGGACTTCCTATGGGACTTTACTCTCTGGGACTCTTCTCTTCAGTGAGATGGATGGAAAGGATAGTGGTGGGGCTTAGATGTGTTTCCAGACAGTGTAATTTGCCTTCGGTTGTACCCAACCATTCATTTCTCTGTAATAATTACATTAGTTACTGTGATTTCCCTGGGACTAAAATACTTGATAAAAATAACAAGAGAAGAGGTTGAAAGGCTTTGAGTTTAGAGTTCAAGGGGAGCACTGTGGCAGATCTCCCTTTTAGATAAGATGTTCATTAGACAATTTTTATTGCCATAGATAGACAGGTGCTGGCAAAGAAAAACGTTCAGGTCCAGATAGTAGCGTAGGGGGTGGGCGCGTGTCTTCGAGGCCTCAGAAGAAGGTCAGGGTTTCCTGCCATGTAATTGGTAAGTAGCCCACAGTGCAGGCCTCAGTCGGCCTGTTTGAGATTCCAGGGTGGCAGGGGAAGCAGAGGGGAAGTCCTGAACTTGGAGGTAAGGAATATGCGATACGATATAAGGTTGCGGGGAAAGTGAGGACAAGAAAGATTTTGTTGATGTGTAGCCATTATATCTGTATTAGTTAGGGTTTCTCTTGCTGTGATAAAACACTACGAACAGAGGAAGAGAGAGTTTATTTGTTATTACAATTTGTAGTCTGTCAACTAGGAAATTCAGGGCAGGAACTCAAGGCAGGAACCCGTAGACAGGAGCTGAAGCAGAAGAGGAATACTGCTTACTCGCTTGCTCCTCATAGCTTGCCCAGCTTATCTTCTCAAAGTCTCCAGGACCCCCCCCCCCCCCAGGAGATTCTCCTCTCCCAGTGGGCTGGACCTTCCTACACCAATCAATAAACAAGAAAATGCACCATAGGCCAGTCTGGTGGAAACATTTTCTCAATTGAGGTTTCCTCTTCCAAAATGAATCCAGCTTGTGTCAAGTTGACATAAAACCATCCAGCACAATACCTACAGTCTGCCCATGTCCTCAAGTCTGGTGGCATGAGCTGTAAACTCCTAGGAGGAAATGGGAATGTCATTTGGCATTCTCCTAGAATACGGAAACCTAGTGAATCTGTTAAGGAGTTAAAGAGTCACACACAGGCTCTTGGCAGAGGTGGGGGAGGTTGCTATTTCTCCTACATTGGTGAAAGAGAGAAGCTGCAACAGGTAGGCACGGCTTATTCCACCATAGTCCAAATCCTAACAGAATGGATTATTTGGGCTCACTATTTCAACGAGATTTGAATGGAGGGAGGGTATACTTAATATATTGTGAGCTAAGGCTTTAGTCATTAAGCCAGGTAAATGACAGAGGAAGAGTATATTTAATGTGTTGTTGGTTATTCTGCACTGCCTAACCACTTAGAGACTGTTGTGTTGCTTAATGGACTTTCAACTCTGGCTGTGGGTCTCCATGCCTACATCTTGCCTGGCTCCCCCTCACTTGGTCTACAGTCCTTTTGCAGGTACCTCTATTCGCATCTTACCTTCTTTGTTTTGTTTTGCTTTGTTTTTTCTATTCCTTTAGATTTTTATTTTATTTTAATATTTATTTATTACTTCAGGCTACATCTCCATCACAGTGCCTTCTTTCCATCCCTCCCAGTCCCACCCTCCCACCCTCCCACCCCCTACCCCCTATCCCTTCCATCCCACTCCTCTGGAGTGGAGTGAAACTACATATCAGTCCCCCACCCCAGTTCAGCAGTCATATGAGGGCCAAGAGCCTCCTCATACACTGGGGGCTGACAAGGCAGCACCACTAGGGCAAAATGTCTCATTAATAGGAAAGAAAGTCTATGTTCCTCTTCCCTTTGGTGAATTGGTTGTAGTATAGTTATCCTGTACTATATGGCTAAAATGATTATAAGTGAATAGATGCCATGTGCATCCTTCTGAGTCTGGATTGTCCACTTTTGCCATATCTCTTCAACATAGTACTTGGAGTTCTTGCTAGAGCAACAATACAGCTAAAGGAGATCAAGTGGAATCTTACTAATTGGAAACGAAGAAGTCAAATTATCCCTATTTGTGGACAATATGATAGTATGCATAAACGACCCCAAAAATTCCACCAGAGAACTCTTATAGCTGATAAACACCTTCAGCAAGGTGGCTGGATACCAAATTAATTTTAAAAATCAGAAGCCCTTCTTTATAGAAAAATAAATGGGCTAAGAAAGAAATTAGGGAAATAACAGCCTTCACAATAGCCACAAACAATAAAAAATACCTGGGGGTAACTCTAAATAAGCATGTGAAAGACCTGTATGATAAGAGCTTCAAGTCCTTGAAAAAAGAAATTGAAGAGGTCATCAGAACATGGAAAGATCTCCCATGCTCATGGATAGGTAGGATCAACATAATAATATGGCCATCCTGCCAAAACCAATATACAGATTCAATGCAATTGAACACCACCACAATTCTTTATAGACCTGGAAAAAGCAATTCTCAACTTTATATGGAATAACAAAAAACCCAGAATATCTAAATCAATCTTGTACAATAAAAAAAGAAACACCTGGAGGCATCACCATCCCTGATTTCGCATCTTATCTTGATGTTTCACTATGTTCAACCATCAGAACTCTTAGGTGTGACCTCTGTGAAGCCTGCTCCCCTCACTCACCTTCACCCCTCTCTCTTGGGTGGTACCTCCACAGTGGCACTGAATATCCCATACCTTCTTACATTTATTTGCACATGTTCATCTTCCCAGTTTACATATGACCTTCTCTGTTCCTTCAGTGTCCAAGCCCAGGTGGCCAAATGTTCTACACATACTTATTAAACAGACATAAAATAGTGAGGACCGGTGACAGACCAAGCATCATCTCTGTGCAATGTGATTTCTGTTTGCAATGTTAAACTGAAGCCTTGGAATCTAATCACTTTGTAACATAGAGGTGTTGAGCTCATTGTGGCATCTGGAAGAGAAAGAACACAAGAATGGCAGGCAGCCTTGCCTATTTTTTCCACAGAAGAAAGAGTGCATGTATTATCCCAGAGGTATTCTCCTGGTCTAGATTTGTCCTACAAGATCTCAAGTACTGCACCCTGGTAGGCTGGAGGGCCTAAAGAACCTGCACCCAGAAGCAGCGTGGTCTAAGGCCTCTATAACAGTCAATAGAACTGGATCTGGCAAGGCGAGGCTGTTTGCATACATGGATGCACTCATGAATAATAGAAAATTATGTGTCACCTAGTAACTATTGTGATTGAAACATTCTGAGGAATTAACAGCGTAATCCAACAAAGCAGCGAGAGAAAGGTCGGTACTGCAGGACTGTGTATGTCCACCACTTTCTGTCCACGTTCTCATCACCCCCCACCCCCGTCACAGAAACACAATTACAAATCTGCAAAGGGTTACATATTAATCATGTTATCATGGGAGGAGATCAAGAGAGAGAAATGTAAGTCCACAGCTATGCTATTTCTCAGAAGGCTTTAGTCATTAAGCCAGGTAAATGGGCAGAGTCAGGATTTTCTTTCACAATTCAAATCCCCACATAGTTAATTAAAAGCAATGGCATCATCTCTCCTGTGATGGAACAATCCCACTTCAACAATCCATCATGCTAATTAGCAAGGTGACAAGGGATTCGTCTATATCCAACTTGTGAAAGCTAAAACTAATAGAATTCAGAAGAGTTGAGTCAGGCACAATTCCACATGTGAAGTTTTTGTCTGGAAAATGATGCTTTGTGAATGTTGGTATGTATATTGGATTGATGAAGACTTGGGCCTCTTGCACTATTATGTTACTCTAATGATTAATACTCCTAACAGTCCTCCCTATAGCAGGGGATATCACTTTGTTTGACACCATCTTTTCCTCAAGGACATTCAAAGAGTAATATATTCTAGAACAATCCTTCCCTGGATCAGACACACATTGGAAAATCAAACACCTTCTTCTGCCTTAGAGAATTACAGTGTTCACTGGGGAAGAAAATCCTCTTTTCTCTGGTTTTCTATTTTTTTGTGTTTTGTAGTCCAAAAGATAATTTATATTCAAAACTGTTGAAACACATTTAATAGCAGCATGGCTTTTATGCAGGATATTTTTTAATAGTTGTAAGCACTGGCATTTTTAGAATAAATTTTTGTGTTTAAATCATAAAATCAACCTATTACATAACTATCCTGGTGCAGATAATAAAGATGGGGCTTGAAGCAAAGAGATGGTTTGTCTGAAGCTAACAAGTAAATTTGATCCCTGAAATATACATCCCCATCTGGCTGACTCCAAAGTACTGCTCCCTAAATAAATATACTTTGTTGGCTACATGGATTTGGGTTTGTAAATGAACTTGGCCATTTAAGCTGAGTCTTCCATCCTTGCTGTTTGAGGGATTGCGTCTTGTAGGTCAGCAAAATAAACAAGACTTATGTGTGTGTCTTCACTAGAGACATGTGAAACTCTAATCCCTTCGTTGCTTCAAATTCTTGCCCAGAGTGTTGAGGCACAAAACCACCTGATGAAGGAAAACAAGGAGACTGAGAGAAAATAGACCTTGTCTGAGAATTCGGGTGCCAGGTTCAGGCAGGGTGGGATACAGAGAAACACCGGCATGTGTGTGAGACACGTGTTGCCACTGGGCGGGACTCATCTTAGCAGTTTTTGTAATGTGGGATCTCCTGATGAACACCTCTTACTTCCTTTAGGTTTCAGCTGCCTTGTTCTCCCATTTGTTCTTGGCAGCCTATTTAAGAGACTTTTGCCTGCAGCAAGGCCATGGAGGCATTCAGTTGTTTTATTCTGAAGCTTGGTTATTGCTTTAGCTTTTAGATTGATGCTATGGTTTTCTCAAATGCTTTTCATGTAGTGTGTGAGACAGACAGAGAGAGGTCACTTTCCTTAATATGCATAATAGAATTTTGCAAGGGTGAAATTTAACGAAGAGATTCTTTGGTTTCCACTGAAAGTGTATCTCCCTATAAATCACAAAACTGTGTGGGTTTCTTTCTTGCCTCAACTCACAATTCTATTTATCAATATGTCAATATTCATATTGTTCTAACCACTGCAGCTTCAGACGGTCTTAAAACTTACAAATTCTCTAGTTTCTTTTTAAATATCTCCTTGGCATTTTATGGCCATAACATCTCCACAAAACTTCCAAAGATGTTTAGAAATGTCCATAAGACTAACATAAAAATAATGGAGTGGTCAGTTGTGTACCCATTAAAAGCTCCACCAGGGTCCAATGGGTACTCCCAATGCAATGATTACACAAATGGCCCTGGATAAGTGGAAACAAACCCAAAAGGCATGTATCTGGGAAAGGGACAGGTAGCAATTAGGATGAAGGGGAGTTGGTAAGGGTGGAAAGGAGATAGAGTGGGATGGGAGAGACTGATCATAATAAATATGGGAAACTATCAAAAAACAAAATGAAGTAAAATGTATAAAATGTTACTTGAGAGATTATTTTCAAAATAATGAAGTGAGATTCTTATTAGATATTTAATCTATATGTAAATTGAAGAATTAAAATCTTCATAATGTTAAGTGTCTTGATCAACAGACAGAGTTGTTTGTCTAACTCTGGTGGTATGTGTCTACTTCCCTTAGCGATCTGTTGTGTTATTCTATGTGGAAAGTTTCATTGTCTTTTCCTAGATAGACCTATATGTTTGATAATTGATTTCTACTCATTTTCATAGACTTATGAAAATGATATTTTTCTGTGTAGTTGTAAATAGTACTATTTTCAAATATATTTTCCTATTTTTTGTACTTAGAGTATACATATAAACACAGTTATTTTTATATGGAGCTGTTTCCAGCACCTTTCTGAACCCAGTTATTAATTTTCACTTCATATTAGCTAATGTCAAATCTGTAATTATGCCACTGAAGGAAAAGCATAGTTATATGTTCTCCTTTTAAACACTTCTATTCTTGTTTTTTTTTCCCCCATGGTTGCATTGGGTAGCTTTTCTGGCACAAAGATGATGTAAAGTAGGGATAGAAGCTGTATCTTTCCATTCTGAAATTCAGAGGGAAAGCAATAAATACTAAACCACTAGATATGAAGTGAGCAGAAGTTTGGGGTTATATGATGGAAATTTCACTTGGTTCACATCTGTCAATTATTGTTACCATTACTATACTATGGCTCAAATCTTGCCAATCCTGATTGACAGCACTTCCATCAGCACTGGATCAGTAAGGATTGGCAAGGATCATGAAGTAGTTCGGGGGATTCTGTTTTGTTTTGTTTTTCGATTTTCTCTTGTACTCTTCCATGTAAGTTAACAGAGCAGAAATGTAGTATCAATTGAAACACGCAAATGTGGAATAAGTCCAACTTTCTCTATTGAATTTTCCTGTTTGCGACATTGATCTTGTGTGCGACATTGTTAGGGCATCCAACTGATGAGGGTCCTGTCAGCATGCTTTCTGTTACTGTGATAAAGCACCATGATCATAGCTACTTAAAGAAGAGTTTGTTTGATCTTATGGTTCCAACGTGGCGAGTCCATCATGATAAGGAGGCATGGGAGCAGGCAGCAAGCATGGTGATGGGAACTCGGGGAGCTGAGAGATCAAAATTTGACCCACAAGCACAGAGTGGAGAAAGCAAACTGGAAGTAGAGTGAGGGTGTCTACTCTCAAAGTCCTCCCCCAGTGGAACACTTCCTCTAGCAAAGCCATACATCCTAAATCTGGGAACCAAGTGTTCAACTACCCAAACTTATAGGTGACATTTCTCATTCAAAGTACCACAGTTTATGAGTTGTTGACCCTCATTCTTCATTTTGAAAAGCCCTTGTTTTATACATTAGGATTCAGCTTATTGCCTACAATCTGCTGGGAAGTGTTGTGGTTTGAATATAAAATGTACTCCATCAACACGTTGTGTTGAATGTTTGGTCCCCAGCTGGGGTGCTATTTTTGGAGGTTGGGAGTTTCAGGGGTGGAGCCTGGATAGCAGAAGTGGGTCCTTGGGGCTGATCATTTGAAGGTCTTACCTGATCCCCAGACCATTTCTTGCTCTCTGCTTTCTCTCAAGCACTGGGTGAGCAGCTTCCTCCATGGACTTCTTCCATCATTGTTCCCTCTCTCAACTGTAATCAGCAGCACAAAGGACTGTGGGTTAAGATCCCTGGGACTTCAAGATGAAACAAATGTTCCTTCCTCTAGATTGTTTCTGCTGAGGATTTGCTCACAAAGGACAGTACCTAAGCCAGAAAGGACCCTACTTTTTCTATGTTTGTGAATGAGTTTGTGTAAGAATAGTATTTTTCCCTACAAATGTTTTAGAAGTGTTCTCCTATGGAGCAAATCTGGGCCTAAGATTTTTTTTTGTAGATACCCTTTTTCCTTTTAACTCAATATACCCATCAATGTGTTTTCAGCATCTCAATGGTTTTCATGGAATCCCCAGTTTCATCCACATTTTCAAAAGCAGTGAAAATGCTCATACACTTTTACAATAATGGTTTACTTTTTAATTTCAGCATCTGAAGAATCTGTAATATAATTTTCTTATTTTAATCCCTCCAATTGACACTTCTCACCCACTTTTCTTTCTTTTATAAACAGCATTGCTCAAGATCAAATGTAAGTTTTGAAAAAAATCTACATTTTATTTGGATGTTCTTCTCCACTTGTCATTTGTTTTCTGGTCAATAAAATAATTTATTCATTTTTGCTTACTACTATTTCTTTGCTTCTACTTTCTTCGTGTTCAGTTTTATGCACCTAAGTTGGAAGATTTTTGATTTTCCATGTTTCTTTATTTCTGATGTGTGCATTGGAAACTACGGATATCTAAATTTTGTCTTCTGTAGATGAATGACTTGGCCGTTCATTAATTAAAAAAAAAAACATGTCATATGACTTAAAATACTTGCTAATACATGGGTACCATTGCCATAAGTTATTGTAAATTTCCCTATTTCATCTTTAAATCTTTGGAATTCCCAACTATCCCTGCTTTGGGGGTTATAATTAAATTTACCTATGGCTATAAAATATGAACATCAATTTTTGGGCCTGTATCATGCTTTGTCACTATAGCTGTCCATTTTAACGTGAAGTCAGGTACTGTGATGCCTCTCGCAATGCTGTCCATTTTAACGTGAGGTCAGGTACTGCGATGCCACTGGCAATGCTGTCCATTTTAACGCGAGGTCAGGTACTGTGATGCCTCTGGCAATGCTGTCCATTTTAACGT